>OX457146.1:605000-962706 GCA_949752895.1 Dendrolimus pini
CTATGATAATTCAGAACGTAGCAACTGACATGGCTTTTTAAGAAATAAATAATATACTTTGTTCACGCTGGAAGCAGGAGTGGGCTGTGTGGCGCGGAGAGATGGCTGACGGGGGATTCCACTTACGAGGAAAGGACAGCGAACACAGTCGTCTCGAAACCATCAAAATTTTAATAATTGTTTCCATTTTTTAAGTGAACACCACATTTATTAACATACTTATTTCTAAAATGCGACATACACATAACAATAGAATACATATAACAAAACCAAACAAAAAAAAGGTATGGCGTAATTTCTCGAAATTAGGTTGGCAGTCAGTATTGTGTATGAACTAATGAATATTGTGCACTAACTTCTGTCCGCGACTTCCTTCGCGTGGAAAGTTTAAAAATGTTTGGTCATAGCGTGATGACATATAGCCTAAAGGCTATATAACCTTCCTCGATAAATGGGCTATCTAACATTGAAATATTTTTTTCAAATCAGACAAGTAGTTCCTGAGATTAGCGCGATTAAGCATACAAAAAAACAACAAATTAGTCAGCTTTATATATTATTAGTATAACATTTATTGCCCTACTAAGTAATTAACTTGCTATGATTGCATATCGTAAAAACCTTCTTACGTTTATTTTCCTGTGGTGTAAAATTTCGTGAAAGCCACTTGTTAGGTTTCAAAATTGCACAGCTAGTATATTCGGAGTGACAATTAGAAGGAGCGTTTCTTATATACTTATTGTTAGCTTAACGCAATTCTTCCATTTCCATCAGACCTCATTCGCTCTTTTCTTTCACCATATCCCAATTAATTGGTGTCGGCACAATGTCTTTTCCTTCCACACTCCTGTATTCCGACATACATCTTCTGTCACACAATCCATCCATCCATCTTTTGGTCTACCTTTACATCTGTACCCATCCATCTTGTAGTTGTAAAACAAAGCCAAATCTAAATATGCCTTTATTATTTTATTATGAATAAAATAAAGTAGTATTTAAAAAATTATAAAACTAAACTATTTATTTCTCTTTCATAAACATGTAAATAGATGTTTCATCCTGTTTAGATACAAATTGAAGGAGTAAAATGGTTTGATATCAATAACTTGGTGATTTTTTTGCTTAACCTAAAATAACTATACAAAATTAGGAAAAAAAAACCGTTACGTATCGTAAAGATTTATAATAAATTTTATTGTACATGATCAATAAATACCATCGAAGAGTTGTTTAGATCGCACCCCACCAGTTTCGACCTTTTGCGGCAATAGGAGCCTTAAAATTCACCATTCGCTGAATATTGTGCTGCGAGAAATATTATTGTTACAACTCAGGTCCCGACAAAACCTGCATATCTAAAACAAAGCACATTTATTACCTTTCGGCATTTGAACTAATAACATTGAAATTATTTTATGGTCGTGTTGTTTTACTTATTGGCATACGGTCTATTGTTGTATTGTAAACGTTAGCCAGGCGTTATGGATTTAAAGTACAAGCTGATTCTAGGAAATTCGGTCCACGTTGCCGGGCGGACCTATTGCATTCGTGCAGTATAAAGCAATGGCCTGATTGAGGGAGGATTTAGTCAAGCGATAACCACGAGGGAAGCGAGACGTGTGTACTACAATGGGGTATTTAATAAGTGTAGAACTTTCCGTGTTTTATTGAATTACGACCTTCTACATTACGTTTTGACTTGTTGTGTTCGGTTACATTTGTACCTTTGTTATACGTTTTTGTATAGTTTCAATAAACTCTATAATCATTCCAACGGCATTTTAATTTTAGTCTCGCGTCTCGTAACAGTATCGTATGGCATACCATAGTGAAGAGTCTGTTTATGGAGTGATATGACCATTTAAATCATGAACTAACCATCATTTCACAACAACGCTGACCTCCCCACCGACCTACAAAGTACAAATAATTGCCTGTCACTTCCCTAGTGCTCTCAAATACATATGCCCGGATATTTCCGTTTGAATCCGATCCGTTGATTGGCAGATCAATTCGGCCATGTTGCTTTCATAGAGTCAACTTTTTCTTTGTGTTGCTTTGACACTGACACTTTGTTCAGTTTATATACAATTTTATTTTATGCTATGTTTTTTTTCTCAATTTAACCTCTTTCATGGTTTAAGAAAGAGGGAACTATGGATCTGGATAATGCCGTTGGAATTACTATAGAGTTTATTAGAACTGTAAAAACACGTATAAAACAAGTACAAGTATAACTGGATACAACCAATCATTAGTTCGACACTAATGACTGCCATAAAACAAGTAGAAAAATAAAAGGATGTTTTTCTTAATTACAAATTCTAAACAGAAAGTAAACAAAACACTTTATATTCATTATTCATCTATACTTAATATATAAAGCTGAAGAGTTTGTTTGGTTGCTTGAACGCGCTAATCTCAGGAACTACTGGTCTGATTTGAAAAATTCTTTCAGTATTAGATAGCCCATTTATCGAGGAAGGCTATATATATATCATCGCGCTAAGACCAATAGGAGGAGCACCAATGAATAATGTGTCAAAGTCGGGGGAATTTTTTAACTTAATTTTTTTTACTCTTCCACGCGGACGAAGTCGTGGGCAGAAGCTAGTTACGTATAATTGTAAACATATTGCCATTAAAAAAACCGACTTCAAAAACGAAAAAACTAAAATGTATAAAATAACTTATTTCTTAAGCTATTATTATTAATATATATTATCTAAAACATCTTAAAGTCGGTGCTTAGTAATTTTCAAAATATAGCAATTTTTATGTTTTACTTTGCACCGACTTCAAGATGTTTTAGATAATATATATTAATAATAATAATAACTTAAGAAATAAGTTATTTTATACATTTTAGTTTTTTCGTTTTTGAAGTCGGTTTTTTTAAACGAAGTTTTTAAATTTTATTTGTTGCTTTTTAGTGTCTAACTATGTATGGGTGGACCTACGAATGGTGCCGCGCTTCTTAAAAAATATAGGTCCCAAGAACCGGGAACAAAAAAATGTTCGTAAAATGAAAACTACTGGGCCAAACTATGTCAAATTTTTAGGGGACCACATGGCAGCTATTCCGCGTCGAACAAAAAAAGAATCACGTAAATAGATCATAAATCACGGAGTTATCGGCGAACATACATAAAAAAAAGTTACAACAAAAAAAAAAGATCCCGACGAATTGAGAACCTCCTCCTTTTTTCGAAGGCGGTTAAAAACATATTTTCTTTTTTTTAATAATCGGTTGGCAAACATGCATTGTATATACCCATGCTAAGCATGTTATGGGTAATACGGACCACTCTGGGGCCGATCCAAGACACCCAGACCATAGTAAATAGTGGAAGGTTCGTTTACGAAATTTACCACACCCGGAATCGAATACGGAGATTTGCTATTCAGTGAGTAAAGATAGCAAAGGCTTCGCCAGAGGCCCTAGAATTTGATTTACTACTAACATTAAGAAAGATGCGAAAAGGTATATTCTCGTACTTTTTTCTCAAGGCCACTCTCCAGACAAAGTACTGTCTTAACGTAGTTATACTGGCAAATCCACTTATCCCTATATAACCTACTATTCAACCGGTATCTCGTGTAACAGTTACAAACCTTATTGTACCTTTGTGAAGGGATAAACCCTTAAAGAAAAGAATGGCATCCAGATGAATGGGAAACTCCATTCTTCGTGCGTATATAGAGAAAATTGAAACATGCTCGTTCGTATACAATTGTACCTTTGATTCATCGCATGGAAAACGATATATTGCCGCCCCAATATATTTGAAGGTAAAGAGCTGATTGCGTGGTGTACAACGCTCCGTCCACATATGTATTTTGGTAACAATGTAGAAATAATGACGACGTCGTGGTAGTTTAGTGGAAAACGCACTTACGTTCCAAAAGCCAAAGGAATCGGGTTCGACTTCTGTCCAAAAAAAGCATGCACCACTTTGGCAGTTTTCTGAAAGAATCTATGTATTGTTACAACTACCACGTAGATACTAACGGTGAAGGAAAAACACCGATATGTCAAATCTGCGTTGGACAATCGTGGCGAGTATACTGTCTGTTACCCTAAAAACGACAACCCCGAGCCAAGCAGTGGGACATTATAAACAGCCATAATCGAATATTTTACAGTTTTCAAAAGATATATAAAACAACTTCTTATGGGAGGGTAAACCGCTTCGTTACGTAACGCGTTACCGCGCCAGTCAGTCTGGCTTCCTTTTCTCTAACGTTAGATTAATTCAAGTTATCACTTTTGTCGGGCGTCCCGAGATGCACACCATCTTTTTTTTATATATAATGTGTGCGGACCGCGATAGTCTGTTTATTTCTTAAAACGGACCCCGAGCGAAACTAATTGGTGATCCCTGCTCTAGATAAGGGAATCGTTTCAGATGATAAATACACGTGAAAATTCCGTTTCGCTTATGAATTTTAAATTAGGCCCATTAATCGCAGATTCGGCTCGTTCCCACTGAACGAGGCGAGCTGTTTATTCCGATAAAGTTTATTATTTATCGCTTGGAAACTTAGTTGGTGGTAGGTCCTGATGCGTGCTACCGACAGATAAGGGGCAGCCCACACGGATCCGTGGATTACGCGGATGGAAGTTGAGCGAATTTGTATACTACAAAGCCACCTATTATATATAACATATACATTATATACAGTGTAAACTCCATATAGCGTCACTCGATTTAACGACAAACTCCCTTAAGCGTCGAAATCACTTGGCTTTGGTTAGTTAAGCTTCCGGGGGATGAGTCCCCTGGCAATGGAAAAGGCCTCGTGAGGGGGCCTGCCCACGCCTGCCAGGGCTGCGGAGAGGCTAGGTCATATACCCGTAATAAACTCGACTATCGGTATCGCGCATACTGAAATTTCTAAGAAATTCAAAAAAAAATTAAGTACTTCCTTTATCACCAAGATACCTTGTGGCGAGGCATATACAGCCGACGTACGCTCGGGAATGTTCGGTTGTCCTCGCGATACCGAACTCCGACGCACGGCAGAACATCGCCCGAAGCCGAGTCCTGTAGGAGCGAGTCAGTCCATGTCGTACCGATAAGCCGCAAGGCTGCGTGCATTCACTCCCACGGCACGCGCCAGGGATGTTTCAATGCATGAATAAAACGACGCGACATATCTCTAAGCGTATAACTTTATGTAATAGTAATTAAGGAATATTTAGCACAGTGCTTTATGATATAGACATTTAATTTAACCATATGGTGGTTTCATTTTTACCGACCCCCATAACCTCAATATCGCAAGATATGAATAAAATAAGTAAAAATATAACAATATTACTGGTGCAGCAAAAGACGTCAGACAAAAATAACAGATAACTTTCCATTTAATGAGAACTCTCTATAACGCCAAAATATACAGTGCCTTCAGTGTTGTTACATAGGGTTTACACTGTATTTGTAAAAATTATAAAGATTTTGTGGAAAATCCATATGCAAGGTCCATCTCACCGTATTACCGTTAAAGTACGTAATTTACCATGCTAGGACTCGAATCCAGAGTCTCTGTTATGTCTATCGTATGTTTTCATATTCAAATTCAATTACTTGCTTAAAACATGGTTAATATTTGAGGTGACTCAAGGACACAAGACTCACATGCGTTGCCTATGAGGCGTGCACGTAGCCTTTACGATTATTAAAAAGAAATACTAATTACAAAAATAACAAAACAATATACATTTATGCCAACTATATAAAATTTTGACAAAAATTACCCAAAAAATTTGTTTATCGAGTAAAAACGTGTCCAACAGCCATTTTTTGTCTTTACGGAACTCACATGGACTTTCCTCCAAAATTCCTAATAAATAAATTTAAAAATATATTTTTAAAGTTAAAATAAATAATTAACCGACTTTCTAGAACATCTCGAAGTCGGCACACCTAGCACGAGTAGACAAATTTGCCATCTCACTTTTCGGTACATATGCTCTTCTTCAACAAGGGTTGCTCTCGATTCCCATGCGATTTACTAATCAGATCCTGACTTGATGACCATGGGACTACCTCGGAAGTACATACTTACGAGCAAAGAAAACAATTTCAAAATCAGTTTACAATTGACGGAAATATCGTGTTACGAAGAAATTGGTTAACAATTTACGTGAGTTTCTCTAATTCCTTGGAATCCACTCATCAAATCCTGACATGATGACAATGGAACCAATTCGGAATTGTAAACTTTCGATTAAAAGAAAAAAATATAAAATCGGTCCGCAATTGACGCAGAAATAGAGTAGCGAACATAAAAAAGACGAAATTAATCGAGAACACGAGAAACGAATGAGACACAACTACCCTCAAAAACGAATAAATTCTTCAGAAGCTAATATTTCAAACTTTCGTCTCAGCTCCCAAATCCCGGGACATCCCAGTTAGTCTCGCCGCAGATTTATGCCAGTTTATACAAAATGAGATTCAAACTTCGCCGAGTTTTCCACCCGATATCCGAGCGTGCAGCGATTAATGTTATTTATGTGTGTTTGTTTGTTGTGCACAGCGATCGACGCTGATTGGAGCGAATTTAAATCTCGTCTCCTTTGATCGGGACGCGGCGGATTCTCACTGATTGTGAAATGTTAGGAAGTGGTTGTTTGTTTATTGCTCTGACGATCTGTAGTGGCAGAACTACTATCTTCGGTATTTATAGTAAACTAGCTGCTGCTCGCGGCTTCGCTCGCGTTAAAAGAGGGTATATATGTATGGCATGAAGTGGGCATGTTAAACCTTAGAAACGTAGTAATTACTTTAAAGTACATAATGATATTCAAATTCAAAAGTTTTTATTCAAAATAAGTTCCACTGGAGAACACTTTTTGAAGGTATAGGGTAAAATTTAATTTTGCTTCCTAGTCTATGTACACCGCTTCGCAACGTGTTATTGCTGTTAAGGAGAAGAAGCGGCAAGAAACTCCCCAGCAACACGTCTAGCTAAAAATTGTTTTTCTTTATATTTGTTGTTCTATTTATATTTCAAGTTATTTTTTTAAAGTTTTATACAGAATCATGTTACAGAATGACTTTTGATAAATACCCATAATGCCATCCAGCGAAGCACAGGTGGATCTAAGTGTGGTGTTTCACCCACTTATCCAGTAGCCGTGATCACAGAAGACAAAGACACTCGACATATTTGTTTCCCGAGATTAGGCTTCCACTTTTTTTCATTGCATCAGTTCAGTAGACGGCAGACCTACCCGATGGAAAGCAGCTACTATCGCCTATAGACATTTGCAACACCAAAAGTGCAACAAATGCACTTCTGCTCTCTAAAGAAAGACCTACCCACTAATGCCGGAATACAATTCAAGGTTGTTATGACTGCATACTTTAGACCGGGGGTGGTAGCCATCCAGACGGGCAAATACCCTACCATTTGGCTGTGGGTTGATTTATCAGGCCATCCGGCCGCAGAAAATTGTATTCTTTCTCCGTTCCTGCACGGAAAAAGAACGGCACGTAAGCAGGAAGTGAACGGAGGACAATATGTAAAGGCAACTTTTGAACATTAGATACTGACGCTATATCTATAGCTTACTATTGATATTCAGCGGCCTTGCCATTGGAAAAAATTTGATGTTACTGTATTTTATTTTACGTTTGCTTGTAGGCAAACTGGCAAACAGGCCCACTAGTCAGAAAGTAGTTATCAACGCCCTTCACTTCCAACACCAAGGGAGCCGTTGCCAATCCGCCTCGGTGCGACTTTAAATATCTGTTTAGCCCTTTTTGAAGAGCATCATATTGTAGCGCTTTAAGAAAACTGGGGGAGGGAGATCAAAGGAACGAGCACGACGTACAGTGTATGACTAGCAGGTGTCGAGGAAGTGTGGATTAATTCCTAATCGCTGGCAAGTGGGGCGATTGTAAAATAGCGACATAAACGCCAAATAAAATAACTCATCAGAACACTCTCCAACGTCTCTTTTGAAGCTTACGACGTTTTAGATCGTCTGTAAGGTCGCGATCTTCGGCAATCTGGCTCGCTCACCGCTGCAAAAATTCAAGTGGGCGCAGCCAATTGCGTTTGCAACGGAGGACACTGCCTAGTTGTCACTGTGAATTATAACTCGGAATAAAAAAAAAATTGTCTATCGTCGTCAGACAATCGCAGTCCATCCCAAGTCCTACGCTGTCCTCATACAGTACCTATATGCGACCTTGCGCAGATCGGTGGGCCCACCGAGCTAGGAGCATCCTATACTATATTTGCTGAAACGCGGTTTCCACTCCAGGACTTGTCTACTCCTTCAGCTATCGGTCCTGTGATAGACGTAGCCGGCCCATTCTACTTCAGCTTACTAATTTCACGGGCTATGTATGTCGGTTAGTTTGCTTCTCTTACTAATGTCCTAATTTCCAACTTTATCCATAAGACACTCCGAACATAGGTCTCTGAGCGACTTGGAATTTATGTAGCAATCTTACCATCAGTGTCCACAGTGCTCAGTAAGTCAAAACGGGGAGGACGCCATGCCCGAAGAGTTTGATGAAGCCGAATGCTGCCCTCTGTATGTACTAACTGTCAATAATTGTCAATTATGACACAAAGGTTCTTTGAGTGAATGTATCCAATGTCGCGTAATATTTCACGCTCAATGAGCCGTCTCCTCAAACAACATTAGGGTGCCTTTGATTGTTGAAAATAATAAACCATCTCGCCTAACTGCGTACAGTAACCTGATTCGATCCCTCGTATGAGGTACCACATTTAATTATTCAGTTATGGTAACATTGTGCCGATGGTTTTGGATAATTATATTGATGTAACGAGATATTTCATAATCAAGTGCGGAGTTCTATTTGGCTTAGCTTGTGGTATCTTCGATATCGTATTCATACCGAAGCATTACAGTGCGCAACGCAAGGGATTCACGTAAACACACACACATCTGATTTTGGCCATTCCGTCGTTTCGTCCGCTTTTCAGTGGCCGTGGTCACGGACGACAAAGATGACATTTGTCCAACTTTTGTTTGTTATCTCGGAATAACCAAAATCAAATAAATTACCGCGCTTAAAACCGTTGAAACGTAGTTTTATTATGTATACAAGTCGCGAAAACTTAAGAAAATATTATAAAAACTAGGTACTAGGTCAATTTCGATGAGGTTTTCGTTGACCGACAGCAAATTTCTAGAGTTAAAATCTGCGCTACTCTTAATCCTGCGGGAATGTTGCTGGGAATATTTAAAATGGACATATTAAAAAAAATTGAATTCTGGTGTGATTGTTACTGATCAAATCAGCAAATTTTATGTTATAAAATGTGATATTTTTATCTCGGGCATGCCGAGATTTCCCGGGAGCGGTTTGAAGTTGAAACAATTTTCACAATAGATAGTTTACATTATTTTTCAAATTCCGCAAGAATATCAAGTCAACCGTAGACGAAATAAATATAAAAAGTCTAACGAATCAGCGGTCACAGCTAGAAGGAGAATTCGTTCCACGTGTCACGTTGGCAAAATACATGTCTTAACTGTCAGAATATCATGGCATTAATGTACACGTGTAAGAACAACGAAATAACGTCTTGTGGGGGACAAATTATGTGTCACTTACACGAGACAGGTACTATGACAGAGGAGTTTTTGTATTTCCTTATAGTAAGACCCCTTTGTTTATACATACATATCTATCTACGTATATATCAGACATAATAATGAAAGATTAACGTGAAACAGCAATAGGAATATAGCGTTTATGAGTATGATATACCAACGACAACAATATTCTTTATTGTACACCAACATAAAACGTAACACATTTTCATATCTTAAAATTAGAAGATAGTAGTACAATGGGTGGCCTTGTTGCTTAAAGCAATCTCTTCCAGGCAACTTTTGGATGGACAAGGATCTTATTCACAACTAGCTGCGGCCCGCAGTCTCTCCCGAGTGGTGATTGAAAATCGTCATAATTCCAAAATAAAAGAATTTTTCTAAAATAAACGTAGCCTAAGTTACTCCTTATTACACACCTGCCAATAAAAATCCCGTCAAAATCGGTCCAGCCATTTCAGAGATTAGCCGGAACAGACAGACAGACAGACAAAAATTGTAAAGAATGTTATTTTGGTGTATGTACCGTATATATATTCATATACATGTAGTAAAAAGTGGTTATTTCAATATTACAAACAGATAATCCAATCTTCTATCTTCTATATATATATATAATGAAAATGGTGTTCGTTTGAGGCTCAATCACGCTTAAACCACTGATCGTATCGACATGAAACTACCACCATTCGATGCGAAATTTTTCCTAGATGGTTTATGGCTATCTATATATATATATATATATATATATATATATATATATATATATATATATATATAAGCAAAGTTTGTTTTCTTTGTCCGAGGTAAACTCGAAAACTACTGGACCGATCAGCATGAAACCACAACCATTCGACGTGGAATTAATCGTAGATGGTTATAGGCTATATATATTTTTCAAATTCTATGAGCCCTTTGCCATGTTTTCTCGATTTGTTTGTTTATTAATTTATTTGAATAAGGCGGTACGAAGTTCGCCGAGTCAGCTAGTTTTATTTATATGTATAGACTAGCTGACTCGGCGAACTTCGTAACGCCTTATTCAAATAAATTAATAAACAAACAAATCGAGACGGACAAAGAAAACAAACTTTGCTTATATATATATAGATAGATAGATAGCCATAAAACATCTAGGAAAAATTTCGCATCGAATGGTGGTAGTTTCATGTCGATACGATCAGTGGTTCAAGCGTGATTGAGCCTCAAACGAACACCATTTTCATTATATATATATATAGATAGATAGATAGATAGCCATAAACCATCTAGGAAAAATTTCGCATCGAATGGTGGTAGTTTCATGTCGATACGATCAGTGGTTCAAGCGTGATTGAGCCTCAAACGAACACCATTTTCATTATATATATTTAGATTAGAAGATAGAAGATAGATAATTCGTTGGCGTGCATCTTAAGATTATATACAATAATATACAAAAAAAAATACAACATACATGTTGAATAACATATCAGTAAATTGTGTCTTTAGATAGTTAATACGAGTATGAAACAGTTTATCTGTTAGATAAACGTTATCAGTCGAATAAAGTGTAACTTGTGTGAATTCAAAAGTAAAACCATCCAACTGTTTTTTTTAAGCAACTGACTTTGGTTGAGCCGAGGAACACCTATTAATTCTTCGTCTCCATCCTCGCCATCAGAAAAGAATAAACTATCAAATGAAGAACGCGCAACACCAGACAAACATTCAACTTAGTTTCAGTGCTGTCACCGCAATATAGTATATGATACAAAGTTTTACACAAGGGACAAAATTGTGAATAAAACCAAACTAGTTGATTGTATGAGGCTGAAATCAGGAATAGCCAGCTTTTTAGGTACACTTGCATACCGGTAAGTCTTTTTAAATTGTAACATGCATAGATTTTAGTAAACAACAAAAGCAATGCCATTTTTGCGTATACGCCCATTGGTTATGAAGCTCGATATGTAGGCTGCATATATTGTGTTCCAGTTGTTCAGTAATTATTCATATAAGTATTTCATTTTACGCATCAGAGTAAATATTGGAAATACAGAATTTTCACATACTTTATTTTTATGCAAAAGTATATAGTATACTAGTTGTACCCGGCAGACGTTGTCCTGCCTTTAAAAAATAAAATTCTAGAACCCGATTCCAGCGTCATCTAACGGGACCAAATGTTAATCTAAACTATTCTTAAATCCACTTGAACAAACAAAAAAATTCATCAAAATCAGGCCCAGCGTTTAGGAGGAGTATCGCGGCGCCACCTACTGGGTCCAATCGTTTATTTAAACCATTCCGGGATAAACTTCAATACATACAACAACAAAAAGAACACCTAAATTCTTGTACCCGATTGCAGAGCCATCTACCTGGTTCAAATTAAAATCTAAATCATCCTAGTAGAAAATTATAAAAATACTAATAAAGCTATTAAAAAAATGGGGATTGATCGTAGAGGGTTGAAAATTTAGGGTTGTATGTATTTTTTTATGCTGTATCATAAAAAAATTAAAAAGATTATCTAAAAATTAAAAAATATATTTAGGGGTGGACTACCCTTAACATTTAGGGGGATGAAAAATAGATGTTGTCCGATTCTCACACCTACCCAATATGCACACAAAATGTAATGAAAATCGGACAAGCCGCTTCGGAGGAGTATGGGAACGAACATTGTGACACGAGAATTTTATATATAAGATTTACTAAAAATAAAGTAGGATACGTTATTATAAAGTATGGTTGGCAACCCTATATGTAGCAGTTAACCATTATAACTATATTTAAAGAACTTTAATTCTCCTAGCAAATCCCAGTGAGTGTGTAAGCCCCCGGGGGTCGAGTGCAGTGTGGCGGTGGACTGATGGCGAGGTGAAATACTCTTGCCTTGCTTCTTCTTCCATGTACTTTTGCCTTCTCCCGGCCATCGCATCGCACCTGCAGTCATTTTTAATTTTTCCATATTATACTTTGTTCTGGTGATTGAAATATCGGCGCTTAGACCATATAAACATCAAATAGTGTTAATAATTCATTGCCAAAATCGTGTTTGTGATCTTCTGGGGAAGAACAATGTACAATGGACCAAAGCGAGGTGAACCACTCATAAGGATAGAATCACCTGGCTAAAACTTTCACTAACATCGCAATGACACGTGCATAAGTAAAACACCACTTTTAAGGTGCCATTTTATTGTCATGTGTGTTGGATTTTACAAGGAGGCAATAAAATCAAAGTCCATAAACAAAGCGAAAGATAAATACAGAAGGAAAAGGGCTTCGTCAATCGGCAAAGTCCATATTGTAAGTAAACACGAGTAATTGTTTCCTTTAGTTTTTTAGATACATCCTGATTGGTGTATATAATAATAATCAATAACTTATATTTATTTATTTACTTCCCATAAAAAGAAAACCAAAATGAAAAGAGTTCTAGATTAATAGCAGATTTTCTGTGGCAGCAAAGGCCCCGAGCGAGGGCCGGACGTTTCTAAACATAGCTGAAGGTTATTTACTCTGGATCAATAACTAGACAATGTCAATACAGTTAAACATTTCGACTTTTCTATTAAGGACAGATTTAATTGTTTATCGATACTATGTTGCTAATTTGTAAAGAATAAACCCATCTATACTTTGTTTTGCCAGTTACATAAATATTGTATTTTATTGTAAAAAATGTGCGTGATAAATAATCTTATATATAAAATTCTCGTGTCACAGTGTTAGTTACCAAACTCCTCCGAAACGGCTTGACCGATTCTCATAAAATTTTGTATGCATAATGGGTAGGTCTGAGAATCGGCCAACATCTATTTTTCATCCCCCTAAATGTTAAGGGTAGTCCCTATTATTTTTATATTATTAGTATTTTTTTGATAATTTTTTTCATTTTAATTTTTTTATGATACAAAATTAAAAAATACATACAAACCTAAATTTTCAACCCTCTACGATCAACCCCTATTTTTTAATAGCGATATTAGTATTTTTACAATTTTCTACTGGGATGATTTAGATTTTAATTTGAACGATTCTCATGAAATTTTGTGTGCATATTGGGTAGGTGTGAGAATCGCACAACATCTATTTTTCATCCACCTAAATGTTAAGGGTAGTCCACCCCTAAATATATTTTTTAATTTTTAGATAATCTTTTTATTTTTTTATGATACAGCATTAAACAATACATATAACCCTAAATTTTCAACCCACTACGATCAACCCCTATTTTTTAATAGCGATATTAGTATTTTTATAATTTTAAATATTAGTAGATGACGCTGGAATCGGGTTCTAGATTTTTATTTTTTAAAGGCAGGACAACGTCTGCCGGGTACAGCTAGTCTTATATATAAAATTCTCGTGTCACAGTGTTAGTTACCATACTCCTCCGAAACGGCTGGACCAATTCTCATGAAATTTTGTGTGCATATTGGGAAGACTGAAAATCGAACAACATCTATTTTTCATCCCCCTAAATGCTAAGGGTAGTCCGCCCTATTTTTTTTTATTTTTAGATATTTTTTTATGATACAGCATAACAAAATACATACAACCCTAAATTTTCAACCCTCTACGATCAACCCCTATTTTTTATTTGTTAAATATCGATTGAAGCTTTTCCGGGCAGGACGACGTCTGCCGGGACAGTTAGTATATTATTATAAGCACTTTTCTTAATGTCTTAATGACAATTGTGTTATTAGCGCGCTACCAACCTGCTGCGAATCTAGATACGATATAATTTAAGAACCTTTTTATATGTGTGATATTAGAAGGTAGGCAACTGGTAAAATTTGCAGGATGTCGTTCAATAGCTTTTATGAGCATCAGGTGAGCCGTCTGCCAGTCCGCTGTACTCTTGCAATAATAAAAAAACTTAAAAATACTTTTAAACAAAAATTGATTTGCAAGACATACTTTAAGAGTACTTTTTGAGGTTTCGATTAAATGCTTTACTTAGGATTTCGTATTTAAATACTAAAATCATGGACTCTTAAATATGTGTGCTCCGACACGCACTTGGTCGATTTATTTCAAACGTATCGATACACGTGCGATTGAACTGGCATATCGCCACGCTACGTAAGCACCAGAGACCCTTTCGATTCCATCTCACCGCAAAAAGGGTTCAAAGTAAGAAACAAAGCATATTTTCCCAAAAATGTGCGTGAGACGTCTTCCAGGAACTTCGGCGGACCGGAAACTCGTCCGCCGGTGCCGTTAATGGCGGACTGTCATAGCCGCCGCCGCTTCCGACCGCAGAAACCTATCCTTTGATAGATTACACGGGTTTTCCTACGTTTCATCTTATCTTTAATGATGTTTTGTTTTATTTTTTACATCGTCTTCTACAAACCGTATTACGGTGTTTATAAAATAAAAATAAAAGAGGTCTACGTCTCGGGACGCCCAACAGAAGTGATAACTTAAAGTCATCAAGTTGAATTATATTGAAATTGTTTATCTTGAAAAAAGTTTAGGTTATTTTACTTAAATTTTATATATATAGCGCGTGAGTTAGAGTCAGAGAGGAGGAGCCTGCCTACCGCTGCCGTATGCGTGAGAGAAAGGGAAGCCAGACAGACTGGTGCCATAACGCGTTACGTAACGAAACGGTTTACCCTCCCATAAAAAGTTTATCACATCAATAAGTGGCTTAGTTAGCATTTTCTTAAATTTTCGTGACTTCACACATGATAAAATTACGTTTTAACCGTGGGCGTAAAATATTTTTAATTTTTTGATTTATCAATCACAATTTAATATAGCCTATGTCACTCGGAAATAATGTAGCTTTCTACAGGTGAAAGGATTTTCAAAATCGGTTCTGTAATATTTCTAAAATGTATGTATGTATACGTATGTGCATTTTTTTTTAACAACTTGTAACACTATTCTTTAAAGCACTTTTAATATCTAAGATGCTATTGAGGTGATATATTGTTAAAAGATATTATGAACTGGATTATTGACAGTTGCATATTCATTTTTTTCTTAACGCATAATTGTTTCATCTTAGCTCCTATTGTACAATGCACTACGTGATAACATAATTTAAAATATTTATTATTATTTTTCTTAATTTTATTATATGAAAAAAAACCGACTTCAAAAACTAAAAAACTAAAATTTATAAAATAACTTATTTCTTAAGCTATTATTATTAATATATATTATCTAAAACATCTTAAAGTCGGTGCTTAGTAATTTTCAAAATATAGTAATTTTTATGTTTTACTTTGCACCGACTTCAAGATGTTTTAGATAATATATATATAATATATATTAATAATAATAGCTTAAGAAATAAGTTATTTTATACATTTTAGTTTTTTAGTTTTTGAAGTCGGTTTATTTTAAACGAAGTTTTTAAATTTTATTTGTTCGTTTTTAGTGTCTAGCTATGTATGGGTGGACCCACGAATGGCGGCACCATTCGCTTCCATTCGCATTCGCTTCTTAAAAAATATAGGTCCCAAGAACCGGGAACAAAAAAATGTTCGTAAAATGAAAACTACTGGGCCAAACTATGTCAAATTTTTAGGGGACCACATGGCAGCTATTCCGCGTTGAACAAAAAAAGAATCACGTAAATCGGATCATAAATCACGGAGTTATCGGCGAACATATGGAACGGAGTGAAAATTATTTCCATGAAAAATGTTCATAAAATGAAAACTACTGGGCCAAACTATGTAAAATTTTTAGGGGACCAATTGGAAGCTATTCCGCGTCGAACAAAAAAAGAATCACGTAAATCGGATCGTAAATCACGGAGTTATCGGCGAACATACATAAAAAAAAGCAAAAAAAAAAAAAAAAAGATCCCGACGAATTGAGAACCTCCTCCTTTTTCGAAGTCGGTTAACAAAATAGCTTTCAAGTTGTAGCCGCTTAGTGATTAAACCACCTGTATTTCATTCAAATGACTTAGGTTAAAAATCAAACAGAAAGCAGGCATGTTTTCTGTACCTAATTACCTATATACAATATAGTATTACACTAACCACAGGCGTTCTAAGAGGTTTTTATGATAAAACCTTGCGTGCCATTGATACTGATGTGAGAAATCTCCCAATCTGTTTTAGAATGTAGTGTATAATATCCGCAACCCGGAATCGGGAAGGCCCGTGTCCAACAGTGCCAAGTATATGGACTATTAGATATTATGTGTATTGAAGTTTTCCCTTCATGAAAATGAAACTTTGGAGTAATAAGCTGCGCCAAATTTTGCAACAAATGCCTGTGGAAAAAATATATTTTAAACAAAATTAGCTATTGATTAGGCTGTTGCTGATCTAAAGAGGCTATACATTTAAAATAGAACTATACAACCTTATTCTTACACCACTGAGGTATAGCTAAGGTTACCCTAATTAATTATATAATTTATGCACACATCTGTGGCATGCACAATGTATATAATGTCAACATGAAGTTTTATTCTAATAAAATAATTCACCTTGCTTAATCTAAGGAATGTGAAATAATTTATAAAACTAGTTCTACTTGTGTCATATTTAATAAATATATCTAATAAATAAATTTAAATAAAACACTTTCGTTACTTCAATGTTAAATATCCGTGTAACAAATTGTATCGAATCATCTATACCAGTGGTTCTCATCCTTTAAGTCATGAGGGACCATTTTACCAAATTTCTGTCTTGTCAGGGACCACCTAATCGGTTATGTATATGTAAAAATAGCGATTGTATTTCCTATTTAATAATTCAATCGTACGTAGATGGAACTCCCAATAAATAAATATTAAAACAAAAAACGAACAGAGCAAATCGAATGAGAGATACCGCTGCGTTGCTCGATCTCCCGTCACGTGGACCTCTTCCCGCGCACTTGTGCATTGCGTCTTGCCTTCGGACTTGTGCTGTGGCGGGGTTTGCTTTGTGAGGACTGGACACAACACGTCACGTCACTTGTTTATTGCTATGGCTTCGCGGACCACTTGGAATGCCTCCACGGACCACCGGTTAAGAACCACTGATCTACACAAATACAATTTATGTTAGTGATTGCCGAGTATTACGACATTCTGTGTGCCGCGTCACTGACATGAGGACGCAATTGACATTTTTACTTCATAACCTATAAATACTTAATGTGTTATTTTACTGGAAAGATTTGAAGTGTTTAGTATATTTTATTTTCCCACGCTATATACTATACAGGTTCCTGGTAAGTTGTTAAACAGTAAGTGTTTACTGCATACGAGTTTCTTGTTTATTAAAAATATAAAAAAACTTCGTTTAAAAAAACCGACTTCAAAAACTAAAAAGTATAAAATAACTTATTTCTAAAGATATATTTAATATATATTATCTTAAACATCTTAAAGTCGGTGCTTAGTAATTTTCAAAATATAGTAATTTTTATATTTTACTTTGCACCGATTTCAAAATGTTTTAGATAATATATATTAAAAATAGCTTTAGAAATAAGTTATTTTATACTTTTTAGTTTTTGAAGTCGGTTTTTCATACGAAGTTTTTTTTATTTGTTACTTTTTAGTGTCTACCTATGGGTAGGCCTACGAAAGGTGCCGCACGCCTTAAATAATATAGGTCCCAAGAAACGGGAACAGAATTAAATTTCATAAAATGAAAACTATTGGGCCTAACTACGTTAAATTTTTAGGGGGCCAAATGGCAACTATTCCGCATTAAACTAATAAAGACTCACGTAAATTGGATCATCTCAGAGTAATCGGTGTACATTAAAAAAACATACCGATCAAGTTGAGAACCTCCTCCTTTTGGAAGTCAGTTAAAAATGAAAAAAAACAGAAAGAGAACTAAAGTGATTTTGGGTGATAACTACTAATCTGTTATGGTATGAGGTCCTTTATGGCTTAATGAAAGAATTACTTCTATAATAGTTAGTACTTCTATAATATATATATAAGTTATTTAGTTAATATATTTTTATGTGAGCACAGTTTTCCAGGAAACCATTGTTACATGAGAGCTTAGTGATGTATACGTTTAATAGTGATGTGCATTGTAAGACAAATATCGAATTGATTCGATTTCCAATATAATCCACGCTACATTTGCACCTAATGTGACCAGCTGTGACATAGACGGGGAAGAGGTAGACCCGTATTTCCCCAAGCTCCTACGATCAACAACGAAAAGATTCTCTAAAACATTTATTCCACGTACAACAATGACCTGGAACTGGGAACTTCCTGGAATGGGATTCTTTAAGAAGAGCGTTATAAAATTCCGTTTGGCAACACGTTAGCGACACACCAGGCGTTTCAATCGTTCATAGGCGTCAGTAACCACTTTCCATCAGGTGGGCCATCTGCCGGTTTGTCTGCTTCAGGGAATAAAAAAATTCGACACGTCAATATTCCGCGCGTTGATTATACATTGCGGCATGGATTCACGGCGTGCAACAACCCATTAAATATTCATGAAGTAATGTACGTTGCCTTTTACGACACACTTGAAAAACGGCACGGGATCCAAAGTAACTACTTATTTATATGGCTACACGTGCTAAGTGAGTGTTTTTAGGTTTATTCGCTGTTTATGAGTGCGATCACTTTAGTTTTATATCTCTTTACTTTTCTAGAATAGAATATAGTTTATCGAACAATAACATTTATGAAACAATACACAAAAACAGCTTAGAATTAAGTACAAATGGCGGCCTTATTGGTGGCAGCGATCTCTTCCAGACAGCCTTGTGATGGAAAGAGCAAAATGGCATAAAAGCTAGGGCAGAATTTAGTTAAATGGCTTTAATTTACTTCTGTCTACTATTGATATTTACCAGCCCTGAGAAAGAAAAAAAACTTAAATCATCTTGTGCTTTTATATTAATGACTTTTTCTAATTCTGATATTAAACGGATCAACCAAATTGAATCAATGTGAACAAATGACGTGTTCAATGACATTGAATGATTCGAGTTTAGTTTAAAATGCCATACGATTTCCTGCGGCCGGGCGACTTGTTGTAAGAGGCGACAACAACCCACAGCAAGGTGGTAGGGTATTTACCTATTTGGATGGCTACCACTGCTGGTCTAGAGTATGACCTATACGTATACGTGGCCAGGTCTGCTTTTAGAGAGTGGTAGCACCTTTGGTGTTACACATGATCATAGAAGATGGTAACCGCTTTCTTGATGGTAGGCCATCTGCCTATCTGCTGAATAAAAAAAAACAATAACTAGTATTGCGTTAAAAGCGGTGATAGACTCATGACTTTTAATAAGTAAACTGTAAGATTATTTATTGAAAGTCAAATTTGAAAAAAAATCATTTATTTTCATTGTAGGTATCGAGAAAGCAGCTCTAATGTCTCGTTTATTCTACTTTCTACTAATATTATAAATGCGAAAGTTTCTAAGAATGTATGGATGTATGTTTGTTACTCTTTAACGCAAAAACTACTGAATGGATTTTGATGAAACTTTACAATAATATAGCTTACACATCAGAATAACACATAGACTATAATTTATAGTGTGAATTATCCAAAATATAAGGATTTTTCATCACCACGCGGGTGAAACCGGCGAAGCTAGTTACTATATTATAACGAAGCTACGAATAAAATGAGCTCAGATGTATTTAACGTTAAATAAATTATATACATCTCCAGAAATTGCTCCAATATACTTTGTTAATATTCTGAAAGTTAATTAACAATATTACATGATGGGTAAACTACTTTCCCGGGCAAGGGAGCTCGCAACGGGCACAGTGATTGATCGCGCGCAATATGGCCGAACCACTTTTTGCAAGACTACCACCGACGAGATGACCACAGTACATAAATATCATGTCAGTTAGCACACTGCTTTTACATCGGACTCAACATGCGAAATGCGAAGCGAGCACCCGAATTCGATGTCAAATCTTTAGAAAAATAAGTTGTTTAAAACGCATTCAATATAACTCGCGACCGTCCACCTCGCCATCACTATGCCGCTGTCTTAATATAATAATATAATCTTTATTTGCCAGAATGTAGTACAAAAGTTTTTACAATGATATGTGATGTCCTTTACATTCTACCATTTTCATGGTGTGCAAAAACTAATCATAATATAATTGTAAATTATATTATGATTTAATATTTCTCATTTATATTAATTTATTTATTTGGTTCAACAACAACTATAGTAGAATTATTTTCTCCATGCAGTTTGGGTCATAAAAGAAGCGAGTATTTCGCTCTCTCTTCCACTCACGGGCCTTATGGGTAGGCATAGAGATACGCATTATTGTTGTCGATAAGCGTTATCGATAGTGTATTTGTCATTTTGTGGGTTAGTGATATAAATGAAAGAAAAAAATAGATAAAACAACGTATTTATTAAAATAAGAATAATAATGATTTAAAATAAATTATTAATTAGGTATCTATGTATTAAAAAACTATAAGTACATAAGTTTAGCATGTAACAAGTTATATTAAAAATAAATATAAATACTTATATCTAAGTTTAAAATTAACAACAAAAAAGATAATAATGATTTTTATAAGAATGATAATCTTTCTTTGATAAGAATGAGTTTCTATCGATAATAGCGTTGCGCCCGCGCATCATGCCCACCGCCCTAGCCGGGCTGAGGCCGAGTTTGACTTATGACCCAAACTGCACGGAGAAAATAATTCTACTATAGTAGCATTAATACTGTAGCGTTATAATAAAGAAACATAACAACTGCAGTAATTACATATAGGTAAACAAATTTGATATTTTGAGAATATTGGGTATGTGCAAACTGTTAATTCCAAGCAGTATGATATTTAAAAAAACACTTTTGCATTGGACGGACTTTTACTATACAACATACTATAACATACATACACACACATACGTACATACTACATAACTATATATATTCACTGAAGTTTCACTTCCACTGCGTTTTTTCTGCACACACATTTTTTTATTATCCATTGAGAGTCATAAATTTATCAACGTAAAAAAACAGAATCTAGATATCGCTAGATTTTTAACGAACGAGAAAAACGAGAGTATACTGTATAATTTTTATACTGCGGTACTGGTCTAACAGATTGGCCTACATTATGTTTTGCGTGATTAGGGCTCAAGGGAAGCCACCCACTTCATATACTCGTTGATGAACACGAGATTTCTTCTATGGTACTTTATTACAGTAGTTTTTGGCCGAAATTCTTTCTGGTCGAAAACATCAATCTAATATAATAGATAAACAACATCCCACAAACGTCCCGCTGCTGGCCAGACAGTATACCTGCCCCGCTTAGCCAATGCGGATTGGCGAGTTAGAATTGGACACGTCGTTTATCTCGTCTTGTTTGTCTTATTACAATGTTTTCCTTCACCGTTAGCACGTGGTGATTGTAACAATATGCATCCGAGTCATTTCTGGACACCGAATTGTCACCGAATTTAAAAAAAAAACATTTTTTGTGTCAATCTTCCCAAAATAAAACACCACCTGTTAAATGCAACAATACTTTTGTCCGCCATTTTTGAATCTGACAGCTATTAAGTAACCTTAAGCAGGTTATTAAGTTTAAAGAGTGTTTATGAATTATATAACTGTTTAAAGTATTGCTTAAAAAAGGATTAACTTTTATGAATAACACTGATAGTGCCACAAAAGCTTTTATCATCAAAGCGTATAGTGCACAAAAGCTTTTATCGTTATAATAAAAATCTTTAAAGAAAGAATTTATACCATTTTCAAATCTTCAAACGCTGAGTTCTAATTTTAAAATTACCTAAAAGTACTTAAAATGACTCGCGCAGTGCCCCCTAATCTGATTCGTGGACATAGTCAAATAAAAAAATAAAATATGTCGAGATATTTAAAAAGAGATTAAAAGCAATAATTCGTCCCGGGGAGAGCGGCTCCCAATTACTGACTCATTAATCTGACTAATTATGAAACATGTTTACATCATACGTATTTTCGGACCAATTAATTTACGGGTTCGTTTAACTTAATACCTAATAACATTTATTGCTTTATAAACTAATACATTTAGCCGTCTATAAAGCAAAAAATATTTTATCCATTTTTAGCCGACCTTACACAGGCCGTCAGACCATCGCCTGGAGGCATTGAGTTATAATACTAGTTGAAAATCCTTTTATATTCTTTTTTTACGATCAACCTTCTTGATCCAGTAAATTTAAAATAAACTGACTCGCTATACAAGAAAAATACTTATAAACTCCTGCTCGCCCGGCAACTCTCTCGGCCTAGTATCATTTTACTGTCTCGCCACGTGTGATCGAGATATTAGACACAGTAAATATTAAGTAACACGTTATACAGTTAGATAGTGCCCCTTCACAAGTCTGTTAAGGAATAGCTATCTTATTTTATCCCCCCCCCCCCCTCTCTCCCTATTCCATCGTAATGGCTGGCAACGCGGTGGTTTCGTAAACGCCAAGGCAACGGTAACCACTTTCCATTAGGTAGTACAACTACCTGTTTGCCAGCTTTTGAAAAAAAGAACTATGTCAGCTACTTTGGTTTTCTTACGGATATACCATTTTCTGATTGTAGAGACGTCGAGCATACCCCATAGATCAGAGCGGAGACAGCTCGAAGACTTTCATCTTCAAGCACTGCGGAACAGTCGACGACTTGACGAAGCTTCCCGATTGTTGTCCAGCGCAATCCTAGCCCATTTGTACTAACGAAGGGGCATTTGAGGGGCTTCACCACCTCGGGGAAACGCAGTGGGTTCAGTGGGATTCGCCACGTTGGGGTGGCTCTCGGACCCCCGAAGGTATGCTCTTGCCATACCCACTAAAAGCCCTCGGTGTTCGGTCCTTCGTCTTTATACCAGGCCGTTGAATACTTTTTTTAGCCGCCGCCGCTCTCATCTCGACGGCATGTGCAGGTGAGTGAGAACCCCTAAACACCAAGGGGCAAGCTTACGGCGCCCGAAGGTCGATACCCGCCCTCCGGCGCTGGCGTGTACTCCTTGTGCGGGAGCGGAGCAAGGATGTCTGGTCACGTTCCTGCTCCGTCTCGTCCTTCCCAAACATGCCGTGCTCGCAGAAGGAGGAGACGGCGTCCCATCCGGGTTTGCTCCCGACCACAAACGTCAAATACGGTATAAGCGACGAGCTCCCGGCACTATTCCGTCCTGGACACTCCTGGAGGGTGTGCAGCGCCGTGTCCTCGACGCCCGTGGTACAATGGTGCCACCTTGACTTGGACTCACGACCGAGGCGACACAGGTAGCTCCCGAAGCCTGAACATCAGGGTGCCGTGACGTCGTCTAAGCCATTCATGCAAGACGACCTAACCACCACAAGGGGTCCTAGCAAACCCAATCCATAAACAAGTCAATATCTAGAGTTGAAACAACATTAATTAACTACCAAAAGCATAAAGCTTTTTCATAAAATACGAAAAATACTCTTTGGATACAAATCAAACAATTTACTAAGCATGTGAAATAAAATCCACATGGCAACATTCCAACGCTTTTAATCCATTAGTATAACTCGTAACGGATGATACATCATTATTTATTTACGAGACCGGAAGCAAACACGACGTTGACTCGTTACGGACCTAAAACATCTTTCGATGTACGTATATTTCCGAGTAATATTGATTACTTCATGTATTTAACTTTAACATTTAGAATTCTCGACGTCAAAAGGCAGATAATTTGATTATGTATGCCTTTTCGCTATGTGTACTCAGGATACTAGTTGACACGTCCGGCTTTACACGATATAAGTTACAGATATTTATTACTATATATTGGCAAAAGTTTCTAGAGAACAACCCATTGCTTTATCGTACTCGTTATGACCGCTTGCGGCTGTAATTATTAGCCACGCGTTACGCTGATTCTAGAAAATTCGATCTACGTTGCCGGGCGGGCACATTTCATTTGTGCAGTATAAAACGATGGCCTGGTTGAGGGAGGGGGCAGTTCAGCGACAACTACGGTCAAGGCGTGACATGTGTACAAACGGGAACCTAATAGTGACGGACCTTGCGGGTTTTATTGAATTACGAACTTCTGCATTACGTATGGACTTGTTGTGTTCGGTTATATTTGTACCTATGTTATACGTGTTTGTATTAACTTATATACTATATATATAACATATACTATATAGGGGATAATTTAGCAGGCATTATTTTAAATTATTACATTAAAGAGCTTAACATAAGCAAACTGTTTATTGCGGTCTTGGTTTTGCACAAATACACTGTAAAGCGTGAAGTATCCTGTAATTGGCAACATTAATATTAATCAGAGTTGATTGTTTTAGGTTATAATGTGTATTCCTTCCTCTCGTGAGTTCGTGTAAAGTGGTATGCCATTTATAATTATAAACCTAATCACTAACTATTAGCACTAACGGAAGACCAGCGTTGATTGTCATCAACCAGCATTTGCTGAGTTATGTCCTGTTTAGAGATAGTTAACTTTTGGCTTTTATTAAACTGGTTTACTTTTTTAATTTTAAATAACTCTAAATAAACAATATTTTCTTTCTTTCTCTCTCTCTCTGATCAACAATTACAGCGATATAAAATTCGTCTAATATTTACATACGTGTACAAGATGTATCAATTGTAAATTTTATTACGTGCTAAGCCTCTGCCGACTTACCTTATTTCAACGCAGAGGCCCCGGGTTCAACTCCTGCTATAAATTTCGGAAACGAATTTTCTTCGTTATTTACTATGGTCTGGGTGTCTGGGATCACCCCAGAGTAATCAAATAAAATCATTTTTATTGGGAACTAACTGTTACATAGATCTTATACAATATGGCTGCGAAATGATTACTTAGTTAGCCTTTAATAGCATCGCAATATTAATGTTACTTAAGCTATCTCTGTAAAATATGTAATCCCGCGGGAATTTTCTCGGGAGCAGTTTGTAGTTGTTTGGGTGCATAAAAATTAGCTAAAAATTAACACGATAGCTTACATTCTTTATTAAATGCTGCGTTACTTTGTGTCCCGGGAATCCCGCGCGAATTTCAAGTCAAGAGTACACTACGTCCTAGTATTTATATACGAATAATTATTTTGTGACAATCGGTGCATTCCCAAACAAGAGAGAAACAGACAAATACCCATCCAAATAAAGTCACTTTGTCTTATGTTATATTACAAGTACGGCTGACCTTTTCGTGAGATCGCTACTTTACCCCTCATCGCTTCAAATGTACCCCAATTTACTAACCACACTAGATTGCCTTCGAAAAACTGGAGACTTGGCTTCCAAATGCAACAAACCAGGTTTACCTGCAACAAAGAAAATATCAATTTAGCAAAACAAATATAATTGTTGCGGACAGAGAGCAGCCCCCTGACTCGCCGCCAAAGCACGCCTCTCCGCGCCCCGCATACCGGCGACGCTCATAGCTCGCACAATTAGCAGCTAGGCGTCGGACGGAACGTGGGATATATAAGCGGCCTTGGAGGCCGGAAAAAAAGGTATTTTAACTACTCTCGCGCACTTACTTGCTCAATCGTAATAGCACCAATACGTACTTCTATGTACAATTTAATGGTAAATAGTAATCATACAGTACAGTCTACATCGAGTTTCATTTTTAAAAGAAGTAACTGCCACCTATAATAATTATACAAACAAAAATATGAAACACGTTGTATGTACGTGCCTATAATATCCCAGGGTTGCTCTAGATTTCCCTAGGAGCCACTCATCAGATCATGACTTGGTGAAAATGGGATCACCTTTTATTTTTATTTCATGAGTTCAGCAGACAAGTAGATGGCCTAATAGAAAGCGGTTACAAGCTCCGGAGTATACTCTTAAAAAAAAATTAAAATCGGTCAACAATTGACAGAAAAACCGTTTAGCAAACATAAAAAAATATACAATTATAAATATAAAAAATATTTTGAAGTCGGTTAAAAAATTAATCTTAATAAAAAAATATATTGCTGCAGCTCAGCAGACAGGATGACGACCCAAATATGACGGAAAGTGGTTACCGTTCGCTATGGACATTAGAAAAACCTGGTGGTGGTGCCAATACGCTACCGGCCTTGAAGGAGAAACTAGAACCTGGCCACTGATGAACACAACTCAAAGTTGTTGTGGCGACATCCTCTAGGTGGTAGCCATCCAGTCGGGCTAATTTCCTACGACCTGCTGTGAAGCTGGCCGCAGGCATTAGTATTCTTTCTCTGTTCCTGCACGAAATTAGCTTATATTCTTAACGCAGCATTTAAAAATATATATACTTCTAAACAAACGACTGTAGGTAAACAAATAAAGACTGGCAATACATCTTGAAGCGTACATCAAGTGTAAGTAATCACATTTACCTCTCCCCTTGGGGAGTGTTAAAAAAAGCACAGCATCGCTTCAGAAAACAATCACCATACGGCCATTAAACTCTAACGACTTTATCTAAAACAGCGAGATAAAGCGTAAATCGCTTTAAAGCGCCAATTTGCCGCTCGTGTGCCTCGTGTGTGACGTTGATTGCATGCGAGGCGCAATGACAATGGAACAATGGGAGTTCGTTTTTCAAATTTCGTGTTTGTATTTTAGGGGCGCATTCACTCTCCTGTATGGCAGTCCGTCTAGCCGTCTGCCGCGTAATGCAGGATTGTGAATGCTGCAGCCTTCATTGTATCCAGCAACACCGAACGGAATGTCTCTCGAATCCTGCAAGCTCCGCCAACTGCAGGGCAGTGAATGGGCCTCGTACCACTCCAACCTCCATATCGAGTGAGATAATGGTCTGAGAACCCTACTTAGAGTATTCGGCTGGTAATTGATGAATGTCATTTTGTTCTGGAAGCTTTGAAAATTAAGGTTTTCAAAGTGCCTATATTTCTTTATTAAAAATACATTGTATGTATAATATTTTAAAACAGGAATTGTGTACTTATGTTGACGATTGAGACTATTTAGGAAAATGTGAGTTGCTGCAAGAGTTCCGTTAGTTTTTATCGAAAACTAGCCGTTGCTCGCGTAGATTAATAATAGCCATACTCTGAGCAAACTTATCCCCTTTTTCACCCCCTTAGGGGTAGAATGTCCAAAATCGGCGATAATCGTGTACATTTATTAACCGACTTCGAAAAAAGGAGGAGGTTCTCAATGTATATATATATATATATATATATATATATATATATATATTTTTGTCGTTACTTTTTTTATGTATGTTCGCCAATTACTCCGTCATTTATAATCCGATTTACGTGATTCTTTTTTTGTTCGACGCGGAATAGCTTCCAATTGGTCCCCTAAAAATTTTACATAGTTTGGCCCAGTAGTTTTCATTTTATGAACATTTTTCATGGAAATAATTTTCACTCCGTTTCATATGCCGATTACTCTGAGATTTATGATTCGATTTACGTGATTCTTTTTTTGTTCGACGCGGAATAGCTGCCATGTGGTCCCCTAAAAATTTGACATAGTTTGGCCTAGTAGTTTTCATTTTACGAACATTTTTTTGTTCCCGGTTCTTGGGACCTATATTTTTTAAGAAGCGCTGCACCATTCGTCGATCCACCCATACATAGCTAGACACTAAAAAGTAACAAATAAAATTTAAAAACTTCGTTTAAAAAAACCGACTTCAAAAACGAAAAAACTAAAATGTATAAAATAACTTATTTCTTAAGCTATTATTATTAATATATATTATCTAAAACATCTTGAAGTCGGTGCAAAGTAAAACATAATAAAAATTACTATATTTTGAAAATTACTAAGCACCGACTTTAATATGTTTTAGATAATATATATTAATAATAATAGCTTAAGAAATAAGTTATTTTATACATTTTAGTTTTTTCGTTTTTGAAGTCGGTTTTTTTAAACGAAGTTTTTAAATTTTTTCTAACCAGAATCAGATATATATAACTTCATGCATCTTACTTAGAAAAGATTTCTTGCCAATATTAGTATAATTTTTTTTTATGTTATTGACAGAAATGAACATTATTGAAATTGAGCAATTGTTTTCTCCGGGGATTTTTAATCAAAAAGTATGTTCGTAAGTTGTATATTTTCATAGACGATATAATGGAATTCAAATTGGAAACAATAGAAAATCTAGTGATATTTCGACAATTCGCGAATAATTCGAAATTTTCCGAATTATTTGTCGAATTTCGAATTATTCGAATCGAATATTAGTATTCGATTCGGACGATACTCGCACATCCCTAATAGCTATTGAAAATAAAATTAATTATGTAGCATTTAAACGCGAGCTCAGCGACAAAAATGTCAAACGACCCAAACCGCCTCTATTTCATTTCACATCTGGAAATTGTGATACATACATCAATTTGAACCCTACCGCAGTCCATAAGGGCACCCGGTACACCGTACATATAAAAGACGAATGACTAACATTCGTGACTCAAATCTTTTAGGAACGTTTCCGTGAAATACGCCACCCAGAACAACGTCCGCTCGCATGCACGATTTATATGCTAATGCGTGGAACCTGCGAATGGAACATACTTTTGCACGAGTCAAATGAGACACTTTTTATATTCCTTTTTAGGCTACCGCAATTATTTATCTATGTTAAATATGCAACCGTAAATATTTTGGCAAAAAATAACCAGAGGAATATTTGACTTCTACGTGTATTCCAAATTTCTAGCACGAGTGGCATCTAAAATATTCAGATATTGAAAAAAATGTGTATGCAGTTCACACGCAGTAGAAATGAAACTATAGAAAACATACTCAAGGATAATTCTTCTCTAACATTTATTAATATAAATATAATTCCTTTACTCTACATCCGTCAACATATTATAAATTAATCATAAGCTAGTATCACTTTAAAAATTCCATATTTTAGTCAACGCAATATTATTATCAGTTTATTTCGGTCCAAACTGGACCTATGTTTAATCATCGGTCTTATTGACCCTTTATTCTCTGCTGCACAATGTAAAAATCGTATCTCATTCTCTCGCAGGTTTAGTCGTATAGATTTATATGTTTATCTCTTTTTAGTGTCGGCGACTTCGAAGTGTGAAGTATATTTATAAGGGTATCATTTAAGCTATCGCCAATTTAATTAGTTTTGTGTTTCTTAAATAATAGAGTTTGCCCGCAAAATAGTAGACTTGTCACCAAACAATATAAAGTCAATTCCACAATAAATCACCTAAAATCATGGAGATATAGGGTCAAATATCTAAATAAATGTTTTTGTATGTATTATAATAGGTTTTTCCTAATAAGTATTTAAGCAAACTAATTTAAAAAGATCACCAATAAATCATATATTATGTCACTAGAAAATTTCATAAAATTCCAAAAAAATTAGGGGTTTCGTCATCAGCGTTTCAACCAAAAGAGTTACTACTTAACTGGACATATACCTCCCCCAAGGATCTTCATTACCACAAGTAGTATAAATACATTTAAATAACAAATTTAGCAGAATAGTAAATGAAACAATTAAAGTCAAAATAACCAATATTTATTGTTAAAAATAATAAGGAAGAAGAAGAGGAAACCTCACCCCTTCTGCAACTCCCATGTGGCGGAAATGTATAGTTCCTGAGTTATTAATGTTTTTGTCAATCTAACCTCACTTCTGTTTTTCACTAATATTTCACTTAAGATAAATAGTGAATGGTTACCAGTCGGTTTGGTCTACACAAAACCTAACCTAAGCGACTGTTTAAAACTCCACATATTTAAATTTTCGGATACATATAGTCTCCTATTTAAATAAATCCCGTCCTCTTCAAAATGTACACTCTCCGGTGCACAAAAAAAACGTCTCGGCGGCATCAGTAGATGATCCCGCCACCGCGACATCAGTAGATGATCCCGCCAGCGCGACATCAGTAGATGACCCTGCCAGCGCGACATCAGTAGATGATCCCGCCAGCGCGACATCAGTAGATGATCCCGCCAGCGCGACATCAGTAGATGACCCCGCCACCGCGACATCAGTAGATGATCCCGCCAGCGCGACATCAGTAGATGACCCCGCCACCGCGACATCAGTAGATGATCCCGCCAGCGCGACATCAGTAGATGATCCCGCCAGCGCGACATCAGTAGATGACCCCGCCACCGCGACATCAGTAGATGATCCCGCCAGCGCGACATCAGTAGATGATCCCGCCAGCGCGACATCAGTAGATGACCCCGCCACCGCGACATCAGTAGATGATCCCGCCAGCGCGACATCAGTAGATGATCCCGCCAGCGCGACATCAGTAGATGATCCCGCCAGCGCGACATCAGTAGATGACCCCGCCACCGCGACATCAGTAGATGATCCCGCCAGCGCGACATCAGTAGATGATCCCGCCAGCGCGACATCAGTAGATGATCCCGCCAGCGCGACATCAGTAGATGATCCCGCCAGCGCGACATCAGTAGATGATCCCGCCAGCGCGACATCAGTAGATGATCCCGCCACCGCGACATCAGTAGATGATCCCGCCACCGCGACATCAGTCGCCGCAGAAGTAGAATTAAAAGTTAAAATATATATTTTTAGACTTAAAATCAGTTTAAGTGATTATTTTTGACGTTTAAAAACAGTTTTAGTAGTGTCATACCATACGTGAGTATATTTCTAAAGTTAATACACATTTATTATTGTCAAAATTACCAGATCATTGTCGTGAATTTTAAACTTCGATAATTAATTGAATATGTATTTTCCGACTCAAAACCTATTTCAGTTGTTATAAATAAGTCTTAAATATATTCCTAAACACATTAACCATTAAAATCATCCAGGAAATCATCCGGGGATATATATGTAAACCCAACCCTTTGCTTGATCGTGATTTGTGCCTAGTTACCTACGACCCATCGTTGAGTAAGTATTTTCATTAAAATTATAAATTAATGTATTAAATTGGTAACGAAAACTATTATTTTAATAACTTAACGAAATAAAATGTAACTACTGTATTGGTGACAAAATAACAAATAAAAAGGAGTTGCAGTCAGGGATCGATAATCAATTTATTTGGTGACAGATCTACCATTCTGAGCACAAAGCTATTATTTAAGTAATAAAACTATTATTATAAGAACGAAGTTTATATTCATCTAATTCACTACAAAATTATTGGTAATCCATCTCTTATTTTACACATATATTAACATTAATTTGATAATTGATACCTGGGAACACTTTTTTTTTATCTGAGAACGAAAATATTTCGTGGCGATAGATCTATTTATTAGGTGATACAACTTGGTGACAAATATAAGTTTTGGTGACAAGAAATATAGTTCCCTATTTATAATTTGCTTTTCAGCTTAGTAGTTTAAAGCATCATTTGGAAACTTCTAAACGGATAGAATGTAGCCAAAATCTGACGTCACTAGCATCAAATGCGTCGTCATGGCAACGCGAACGAAGTTCTCAAAGCGTAGAAAGCGATGAAGCAAAAGGAAATTAAGATTAATTTTAATTTTCTCTGAAGCGCTAAATGCGAATCGAATCCAACATTTCCTTACAAGCATTAATAAATAGCACTTAATAAGAAGTTATTACATTAAAAAATGGGCATCTCTACCCAGATGTTCTGATGAAATTGAGTTTCAGATTAAAGCGCTTTACTGCGTCATATTTCAAAGCAATCCGATTCGAATCAAATAATATAAGTACCTAAGAGACGTTTTTATTAAGACTACCCTCAAGTTATTTTGGGACAATTTAACGTAACGCAAAGTATAGAGATCTCAAGTCTATTTGAACCTACGCGTCATTATTACAGTCATCATGGTTCAGAAGCTTAGACACCCACGCATCTCGTTACGATGACGTGAGATCTAATCTTGGCACATTTTTGAAGTGAAACTTCTATATAGACGAGGTCTTAGGATTTTTTTAGTCACGAAAAAGCGATACGGCCGCGTGGAGGACATGCTAGAGATATTAACTAGAACTAGTGGTTAGTGGCGGCATAGGATCGAATTCAGTTTTTTTGTTTCATAAAATAAAACATGTTTAAATAATTTTGTTTGATAAAACAAAATACATTTAAATAATGCATTCATTAAAATGTACCTAACCTAAGTAAATCATAATTTGCAGTAAACCTGCGACAAATCGAAATGTGTGCTGAGACATATAGTAGAAGTGAAACTTCAACGGACGAGTGGAAAAACGAATCGCAACAAAATTTAAACTTGAAGTTTAACGGGCAAATTGTTAATGCACTTGTCTAATTTGAAAACCTGCCCGTAAAATTTCAAGTTAAAATTTTGTTGCGATTCCTTTTTCCACTCGTCCGTTGAGTTTTTTTTGATACAATAAGCCTATCGTTCAAATTATCACGTGGCAACAATGTAACAAAACATGATGAAACCAGCTGTTCAAATTAGTATTTAGTACTTTGATTTTAATAACTTCAATAGTTTAATTTCGTATGATTAGCAACAGTTTTTTTATAGTACACAACAAGCCATACACATTCACAGATAACATAAATTTATCACTCAGTTTACTGTAGAGTGTAGAACGACTGTGTCTGAGTCTGCATCGCCCCACACACCACTTAAGTACTATAAAATACTTGAAAGTACATACATACATACATACATAACTTCACGCCAGGTCCCTTGCGGGGTAGGCACGAACAACAGAGCGCCATACAGGCTTATTCTTACACATCTCACTTGCTTCTTTGACATTCATAGCTCTTGTCATGCACGCTCGTCTGTTCTTAAGGCTCCTGACATCACCTTCTGCTAATACACGATCAATTTGATCATGGAAGGTGTGTCGAGGCCTTCCGCGACTTCTGCATCCATCCACTTTTGCATTGCATATCTGTTTAGTCATTCTTTCATCATACATTCTTTCCACATGCCCGAACCACCGGAGCATTCCTTTCCTTACCTTTAACCCGACACTCTCTTTCAGAGAGTGTCGGGGTACTCTCTCGGTACTTGAAAGTACCGTCAATTATATGATCGAAGTGTAAAATGTCACGTGAAGAGAGTGCCCCATATAGGGTAGGGGAGCGGGATCTCCAAAGATCTCACAGTTTCGGGAATCGTTTGCGACCGCAATTATTGTACAGCGTCATCTATTGGCTTGTAAGTGTTTCCACTACACACGTAACTTGTAAATACCTGCTACAGATAGGTAGAACCAGAACCATTTATATATTTAAATATAACACTACCGTGGCCAATAGCCAGTATGAAATACTAGTTAGCTATCGGTTGCACCAATCTAGTTTATTCCTACAATCATGTTGAATGATCAAGACAAAGCTATATATGTCTTTTCTCTTATTAAAATTCGCTAACAAATCCTTATTATGACGATGATGCCAGCAACAGTTATCACGTACTAACGGTAAAGGACAAATGAGACTGTATAATGTTCCCTTGGAATGTACGAATCCAAGATCAGTAGTGCAACCTGAATAATTTAGAATCTGGTAGGGATACCATCATAACTATGCGTAGTTCCATACAGTAAGCAATCTGTCGGACCTTGTTCATTTTCCAATGCCATTTTGCACATCCCGTTGGCGCGCGTCGGTAAATCCAATGCACGCTATATCGAATATTCAAATAATTCCTTTTAGTGATGTAAGCTAACTTGAATTTTCAAATTCGACATTTACAGTACACAAATATACTGTATTACTGTATAGAACTATCGACGTCTCTGTATTCATGCACGAGTACGATTAAATGTGTCCTACATGACCTAAGTTGCACTTTCAAACTCTATTGAACTGGTCACCGAAAACATACTAAAGTGATAATATGAACTGTATTAAAAACCATAGCGCGTTTGATTATTAGACAGAGCCATCTAGTTTAACATTTATAATTAAAGTCATCTGGGGCAAGATGTGAAGTGGATGGCCATTGAAAATGAGAAAATGCTATCCAAGTAATGGCTTGGCCAATTTAGACAAGTGTAGCATAATATGCGATCCTTCGTATTGAATGAGGCTTTTTATCCAGGCTCTCAAGAATGAGACAGAAGTTGTTGTGGTAACGACTTATTGTAACACCTCCATTTACCATTTAAATTCGCCATAATAATAATAATAATAAGAAGATAGATTCTGAAGGACGGCACGCTTGACATATGTCGGGCGTGTCACCACCCTGGTGAGTCTCTCAGACATGTCACCTCCGGTTGTTCTCGTCTTGCTAACAGCGAGTACTTGCACAGGCATAACCTAGTAGCCAGGATCATCCATCAGCAACTTGCTCTTAAATACGGACTTGTCTCGTTGGAGGTACCTTATTACCAATACAAGCCCGAGCCAGTTCTTGACAATGGTCAATATCTGCTCTACTGGGACCGATCAATTATTACAGATAGGACTATTGTCGCCAATAAGCCTGATATTGTGATAGTTGATCGGTCTGCGAGACGTGCTATAATTGTAGATGTCGCGATTCCCCATGATGGTAATCTCGTGAAAGTCGAGAAAGAAAAACAAATAAAGTACATTGATCTCGCTCACGAGGTTACTGCCATGTGGTACTTGGACTCTACAATCATAGTACCGATAGTTGTGTCAGTGAATGGATTAATAGCGAAGAGCCTTGACCGACATCTTGAAAGGCTCTCGCTTGGTACCTGGGTGAAGGGTCGGATGCAGAAGGCAGCCCTGCTGGACACGACCCGTATCGTGAGGAGGTTCCTGTCTCTGGAACCTTAACCACCGGTAGCTTGGACCCTAGGCTCTGCTGCCGGCTGACATTGGTTTTTTACATATTTTTTTAATATATGTTTTTTTTATGTATGTATAAAGAAAAATGTAAATAATTTGAAAACAAATTGTTATAATATGTGTCATTGTCACCATAATGGGTGACAGTTGTAATCTGTCAAATGCAATGTAATACCTACTCTGTGCCGAATAAACTCTCTGCTGCGTTGATCTCGTACCAAGTCGTTTCATTAACATTTGAATCCTAATTAATCCTAAAACAGGTTATGGGCCCAGGCACATAACTTTGTTGCAGGATATAGGATTGTTCTCAGAGTACTGCCAGATATTTAGTTTTGAAAAATAAAGTATATTTCGAAGATAAAAGTTAAATACGGCGCGACCGTGTGCGGCCATATTTTGTCAAGCAATACTTGTTCGGAGTATTCGTACAAATAGAACAAGGAAGGATAACAAATACAAAGGCAGGAAGGTATCGTAAGCAATACGATGGATTCAAATCAGACAACAATAAAGTTAGAAGGTGCGAGAAATTGGAACATTTGGAAATTTCAAATAATGGTTATATTGCGAGGACAAAACCTCATGGGTATCGTCGATGGTACTTTTACAAAACCAGAGAAGGTGGACGAACAAGCTTCATGGCAACTGAAGGATGCAAAGGCTCAAACACAAATAGTCACAAGAATGACTGAGGAAGTGATGCTTCACATAATCACGTGCAATACATCAGCCGAAATGTGGCACAAATTAAGCAGCGTTTATGAGCAGAAGACTGAAACAAGTATACATATTGTTCAACAAAAGTTTTTTCAGTATAAATATGTAAAAGACATTGAAATGTCGGTATTTTTATCTAAAATTCAAGAGTTGAGAAACCAACTTAAACAGATGGGAGAGGATGTATCAGAAAAATTTGTTATAACAAAAGTATTGATGTCTCTGCCCGATGACTACAGGCATTTTATATCTGCGTGGGAGTCAGCTCCAGAAAACAAGCAAACATATGACAATCTTGTCGCTCGTTTGTTGATTGAAGAAGAACGATTGAAAGAGAAACAAGATACTCCATCAACATCATCTGCTTTTATTGTGAAAAGGAATGCACAGAAAAAGAAGTACATGAAATGCTTTAAATGTAATAAACTAGGACATTATGCATCGGAATGCAGGAACAAACATAATATTGCAAACATAAACACAGACAAAAGATGTTTTTATTGTAACAAGCCAGGTCATTTCAAAAATGAATGTCGGTTCAGGAAGAACAAAGATAGTAATGCATTCATAGTACAACAGCATAATAATGAATACCTACATAAATATAAGTGGCTCGTAGATACTGGTGCAAGTGCACATATGTGTTGTGAACGGAATCTGTATACAACATTTTCACCGACAACACAGTCAGTAATTATTGGCAATGGAGAGACCATTAAAGTATTGGGATGTGGACAGATAAAATTAGAAGTATTCAATGGAAAAGACTGGATTGATACAACTATAGATAATGTTTTGTTTGTACCAGAATTAAAAACAAACTTATTTTCTGTCAACTGTGCAATGGATAAAGGTTATATAATGAAGACAGATGGTAACAAATGCAAGTTTTACAAAGGAAAGGCACTACGGGCTATTGCAAATCGAGTTGGGAACATGTATATGATGAATGTTCGCTACAAAAGTGTATATGCAAATGTAACTCAAGTTAAGTCTACATTAGATGAATGGCATCAAAAGATGGCTCATCAGAACATACAGTATGTGAAAACTGTGCTACAAAACAACAATATTGAAGTCAGCGAATATGTTAATGGCAACACTGATATTACTTGTCATGGATGTTTAAAGGGAAAGATACATCGCTTACCTTTTAAAAGCAGTAAATCGAATACAACAAGGATATGTGAAGTTATCCATGCTGATCTTTGTGGACCCATGGAAGACAATTCAATTGGGGGATCCAGATACTTCATGATACTGAAAGATGACTTTTCTAGTTATAGAACTGTGTACTTTTTAAAGAGCAAAGAAGAAACATGCAAGTATATACAACAATTTATAAATATGGTTGAAAATAGTACAGGAAATAAGATATTAACTTTTAGAAGTGATAATGGCCTCGAATTTGTGAATAAAAGGGTGCAAGAAATGTTTATAAGACATGGCATAGTACACCAAACTTCAGTAACATACACACCAGAACAAAATGGAAAAGCTGAAAGAGAAAATCGAACCTTAGTTGAGTCAGCGAGAGCAATGTTATATGCAAACAATTTACCGAAGAAATTGTGGGCTGAAGCTGTGAATACAGCGGCATATGTGTTGAATAGAACTGGAAGAACAAAAGAAAATGGTATCACACCATATGAAATATGGACAGGAAAGAAATATGACATTAATAATTTGAAAATTTTTGGTACATCTGTATATGTACACATACCAAAAGAAAAGAGAAGAAAGTGGGACTCAAAAGCCAAGAAAGGCATTTTTGTGGGCTATGGAGAGAATGTAAAAGGATACAGGATATGGTTTCCTGTTGAAAATATAGTTGAAAACAAACGAGATATTGTATTCCTTGACAAAGAGAGCAATATACAATCAACCAACCAAGATTCAAATGCCCCTAAGATAGATATTGAGGAACAAATTATACACACAAAAATGAGTAAGCAGTCAATATTAAAAGATAATAACAACACTGTTTATTCAGAAGATGAAGGCAGCATTTATGAACCGTGTACAGATAGTGAAGTGAGTGAAAGTGAAGTGAATATAACTCCACAACATTGTCAAAAGTCTAAGAGGGTGAGAAAACCACCGTCTTTCTATAAGTGTCAACTTGCTTTAGCAGAATGTAATAATATAGAACCTAAAACATACAAGGAGGCTATGGAAAGCAATAATGCTGAGGAATGGACAAAGGCTATAAACTGTGAGTTAAATACATTAATTAGTAATAATACTTGGGAGATTTGTACTGAAAATGTAACTGATCCAATTATAAGTAGCAAATGGGTTTTCAAAATAAAATATATTGACAATAAATGTTACTATAAAGCTAGGCTAGTAGCCAGGGGTTTTGAACAACAAGAAAACATTGATTTTTCTGAAATTTATTCTCCAGTAGCAAAATTGTCAACATTCAGGTTATTTATCTCGGTTGCTACAAAGTTAAAGGTACCTATTCACCAAATGGATGTGACAGGTGCATTCCTGTATGGGGAAATTAATGAGAATGTATATCTTAAATTACCTGAAGGGGCTTATTCTGATGGAAAACAAATAGTAAAATTAAACAAGTCTTTGTATGGTTTAAAAAAATCACCTAAATACTGGAATGAAAAGTTCAATTCTGTAATTTTAAATGCAGGTTTCATAAGATCTGAAAGTGACTCATGTTTATATACTAAATGTAACAATAGTAAACAAATCTATGTTTTATTGTATGTCGATGACTTGTTAATATTTGGTTCTTGTGATAAAATGGTCAATGACCTTAAATTGACCTTACATAAAGAGTTTAATATGAAAGATTTAGGATTTGCCTCAGAATTTCTTGGTATAAATATAAAACAAAACTTGGAAACTAATGTAACTAAATTGTGTCAGAAAAATTATCTTTTAAATGTTTTGAAAAGATTTAATATGGAAGATTGCAAGCCAATGTCTACTCCAATGGATCAGAACTTTAATGTTTCTTTACTTGAATGCAATGATATACCTATAGATAAGGTTATAGAAAATAAATGTCGACAAATCCTAGGGTGTTTAATGTATGCAGCCTCCTGCACTAGACCTGATCTGTGTGCAACTATTTCTATACTTAGTAGATATCAAAATTGTGCATCTCATGTTTTATTAACTGCTCTTAAAAGAGTTTTAAGGTATATTAAATATACAATTGATTATAAGTTAATTTATAGATATGATAAGGATGTATTACAAGGTTATTGTGATGCAAACTGGGGAGGTGATCTAGTGGATAGAAAATCTACCACAGGCTATTGTTTCTTTTTATCAAATTGTCTTATAACTTGGTGCTCTAAAAAGCAAAGTAGTGTTAGCTTGTCTTCAACAGAAGCTGAATATGTAGCTGCCAGTATGGCTGTCAGCGAGGCATGCTGGCTTATCAATTTATTGAAAGATTTTCAGATATCTAAAACAACACCTGTTTTGATATATTGTGACAATCAATCAGCAATTAAAGTAGCAAATACAAATATAGTAAAAAGATTAAAACACATTGATATTCGCTATCATTTTATTAGGGAAAAGATTCAGAATGGTACAATATGTTTACAGTATTTAAAAACTGAAGATCAAATAGCTGATATGTTTACAAAATGGTTAAGAAAAGATATGTTAAAGAAATTTTGTAAAATGTGTAGTCTCATAAGTTAATTATTGTAAAGTATAAAGTTTTATTTGTGTATGTTTGTTTAGTTACACAAATTGAAGTATGTAGTATATAAGTGATAGCAGTACCTATAGGCTTTTTGTAATTAACAAAGAGAAGTGAATGTTAATTTTAATTTTTGTTTTGAAAAACATGTTTATAAAGAGGTTTCATATATTGTGTTTCTTTTGTTGATTGAATATAGTATTGTATAAGAGTAAATTAAGATTGTTTTTGTAATGTAAGTTTTTTTTTATAAAGTTGTTTTTGGAAATTTATATGTGTATTACATTGAGGGGGGGTGTTATAATATGTGTCATTGTCACCATAATGGGTGACAGTTGTAATCTGTCAAATGCAATGTAATACCTACTCTGTGCCGAATAAACTCTCTGCTGCGTTGATCTCGTACCAAGTCGTTTCATTAACATTTGAATCCTAATTAATCCTAAAACACAAATAAATATGTGATAATAATAATAAATTACCAAATAAAAGTAACCGCAGTAGAAGGTTATACTTCAGAATTTCCTGTATTCACATGTTTAGGAATACGTATTAGATTCTAAAATTATGTTACAAATATTTAGATGTATTTATGGTTGTATTCTATTGTGTGAAATAAATAAATAAATAGAATAAAAAATATCACCAGATTTTTTTGGCTTCATCTCAAATAACTTTTATGGGTACTATTCCAACACTAGCGCGAGTTATAAACCCGCATTGCGCTCCAATAGCGCGCACTGAATTCCCCAAATTGCTCGGCGGTCCGTTAAAAATTAATCAAATTTAATTTTACTTCACTCCAAGCCATTCTGATTTTATTTTTTATGACCCATTCAAAAGGCGTTTGACGAATCCTTGGGGATTTATGTCGTTTCACAGGATTTGCGATAACATAGTGGTTTCAAGTCGAAGTTGTAAAGATAAGCCTTATGACCGGATCTTAGTTTTCTTAGGTGTCTACTTACTTTTGGGATTAGCAAAAATACAAGTATATAAGTAACTAGCGATCCCGGAACACGTTGTCCTGTCCTGAAAACATAAAAATCTAGAACCCATTTCCAGCACCACCGGTTCCAATTGTGAATCTAAAACATCCGGGGACCCCAGTCTAACAAACACACACACAAAATTTCAACATAATCGGTCTAGGGGTTGAGGAGGAGTTCAGTGACAAAGAAATAACTTCAGAATCTTATACTTTAATATTGTTACGACCTACAAGCCGACAAAAGTGGATTCACACCTGCATACCATAAAAATACACTTTATTACCTTTCCACATGTGGACTTCTTTTGTAAACTTTGTGTTTAAAATTTGTGATTAGAAAACAGCCTATGCCTAGATAGATAGATAACACTTTATTGTACACCATTACAGAAAATACAGATGAACTTATAGCCTAAAAATATTCTAAATGTGCACAATGGGCGGTCTTATCGCTAGCCTATTGTGTATTGTAATCTTTTATGGCAATCATTAGCTAGGTGTGTTCAACTGATTCCAAAAAATTCGGTCGGGCAGACATATTGTATCGGTGTAGTATAAAGCAATGGCCCAATGGAGAGATCGGCAGTCGAGCGAGAACCACGATCAAGGCTTGTGTACATCCAATAAACTATTTAGTGACGGAATTTGCGCGTGTTATTGAATCGTGCTTTACGTTTGGACTGGTTGTGTTCAATTATATTTGTACCTGTGTTATACGTGTTTGTATAGTTCTAATAAATTCTAAAGTTATTTCAACAACATTTTAATTCGAGTCCTGCAGCTCGTAACAATGTATAAAACTGAAGAGTTTGTTTGCTTGAACGCGCTAATCTCAGGAACTACTGGCCTGATTTGAAAATTTATTTGAGTGTTAGGTAGCCCATTTAGCGAGGACGGCTACACGCTATATATCATCACACTAAGACCGATAGGAGCAGTGGACCAATGAAGAATGTTCCAAAATTCGGGGGGTTTTAAGAAGGTGATCTTAGTATCTTATCTAGGCTCAGTATTCTACTTATAGTCTTGAGTGACTATGGGAAGAATACAATACAAATAAGTTCTCTTTTATTGTATTAGATTATTTCTACTTATATTAGTTTTTTATATTGTATTACATTAATTAATTAATCACTGTATTCTATAATAATATAGGTGTGTTAATTAAAGAAGATGTTTAAGACAAAATTAACAGGATTTTAAAATTTATATATAACAATTAAATTGAATTCAAAATAAATACCAAAATTAATTCGTGAATAAGATGTCGATTTTAGATTTTTTGTCTGTCTGTCTAGAATGTAGTTCGCTTAGCTCAACTAGTTTCACAAAAAAAGAATATTTTGCGAGTTTCAATCAAAATCCCCGAGAAAGAAGCGGTGTCACAGCTTGGCTAACATTTTTGTTTCATCTGTATTCTCGGAAACAGTTTAGCGGATAAAGCAATTTCGTGTAGTTGTCAAGTAATGAATAATTCACCATTACTCTATTTCACTAAATAATGCATTAGAATCTAGTTCTGAGTTCAAAATGAGCTTTTGAACATCACTAAAATAACACTCTACTAAAATACACATAATTCTTACTTGAATGAGATCAAGTATCTCTGGGGCAGTGACAACAGATCGATAGAGGGCCGCCGGACACGGATGTACCATAATTAGTCCAATAGATCATTATAGAGATGGGAAACACTGATAAAGAGCGGAATAGAAACGTACTTAACACAACTTATCTTCTTTTATGTGTAACTGTCCTAAGTCACACAACGGATTTTAAGCGGTTTTCAACATCAACTAGATAATTTTTCACAAACAATATTGTTACAATTCAGTTCCTCACAAATAAGAAATCCACAACTTAATTTCTAGATTTAATTTTTAGACTTTAACACGCGTAATAGTTATTTTGGTTCTTGTGTGTGACATTAATTTGGTGATTTTTGTGTTGAGGTGTATGTATCTTTCGAATAACCATAAATTATAGTGTTATATATGTATAAGTTTTATAAACTATTTTTTTTCTGTCTTTCCCTCTATTCCAATTTAGAAAAAATATAACTTATCTACTAATACCAACTAGTGGATTTTATAGAAATATCCATCATAGCGCCATCTATCGGAGGGTAAATCATATTTTGATATTTTATTCCAGAGAGGTTTATCTATTTTATATATAGTGTTATATTTTATATAATGCGAGCATTCATGGATCACATAAAAGAACAAGTGGAAGTCGTGACGTACAAAGAAATAAAACAACAGCCCATAATAGAGAATATTGGAGGAGTCGCCACCGACAGGAGCAGCTCTTAAATGATAGATAGATAGAATTTTATGCGATTAGCTCAATGTCTCAAAGCTACGGTTATGAACCGGCACACTACATTCTTTTGATTTCGTTCAGAGCCAGTCTCTTACACACCTCCTTGACCTAAACGAGGTGTTCCAAATTATTGATGTGTGGGTCACTGGTGCGGCCATTAGCCTCCATTACAGTAATTATACAGTCGTTTGCGATTGATTGTATGTAATGTTTGTCGTCTATGTTTTGGTTACATCTTTTGTTTTTTATAGTTTGATGGTCGGCATTTATTTAATTGGGTTTTTAAAGATGATGGTCAGTTAACGCCATATCTATATATATAAATTCCCCGTCATAGTGTTTGACTGCGATGAACTCCGAAACAACACAACCGATTTTGATGGTTTTTTTCCAACTAAGGGCATAGGATAGGTTTCATTTTAGTTTACAATCATTTTTTTGTTTTAAACCGAGAGGTCATTAGCAAGCATCAAATAGACTGCGCCATACTTTAAGTTCCACCGATTCTTTGATGCCGTACACGTCATTTTGAAAATTTCAAACCAACAACATAAACGTGCTTATATATGTCGGTGCAAATACAACAATTAACGTATTACAAAACCAATAATATTTTTTTAATTACTATGAGTTTATTGTTATATGAAATTATAGTAAAACAACAAGATTTTATTGTAATCTCAATACTTAACCTAAAAGTTTGTTATCACGTGCACGTGCTTGATTAATATTTTATTTTTCCTTCCACCCATTTTAATATTATCTTGCGCTGCTTCTTCTCTTGCAGCCACAACATGTTGCGAAGCGGTGGTAATCTAGATTTGGCCCCCATAGAGAAAATGATAACCATAAATTAAATAATTAAAATGAACGAGTTGGCGGTAGGCGAAATAAAACTTTAACAATACTCATTGACACTTGACTTCTGTGTCTTCCGTGATCACGGCTACTGAAAAGTGGCCGAAACGTTGGAATAATAAATAAATAAAAATACCGCGCCTAAAACGTAATTTTATTATGTATACAAGTCGCGAAAACTTCAGAAAATATTACACCAGTTTCATGTGGCTGATTGCCCATTCGTGGGCTTCAATCTTGGTATATAAGGATGATGGGTCCCATTGAGATTTCTGAACACGTTCCACTGTCAATAACAGATAGCCCCGTCTTCATTTACCAATAACAGTACTGACGATGAAAAGAATTTCCTTGTCTCTAAACCTTAGGGTCATGCTACAATCGAAAGCGACGCTATAAGCATTAGCTATAAGCGATTTTATATATTCGCGTCATGTCATTATCTTCTATACATACAAAAAAAACTGTAGAGGTCGAATTTCTGTACAATGAAAAAAAAAGCCAAAAACCGAGTCAGGGGGATGTAAGAAGTGAAATAGAACTATTTTAGATTTTTTTATTTTTTTGTTTCTTTGTTTGTCTGTTATCTATCTGTTTGTACCGGCTAATCTCCAAAACGGCTGGACCGATTTAAATGAAATGTTGTATGGTGATAGCTTATATCCCTGGTCAACATATAAGATACTTTTGATCCCGAAAAATTAAATAGTTCCCGTCGGATAGTCAAAAAAAATTTTATGACGCGGACGAAGTCGCAGGCTTCAGCTAGTTAAAACTATAATAATATTTTTTTCCTTTTATTGTGTCTTTGTCTTACTGAATATGCACTGTTTGCTACAACTCCATTAATTCTTTGAAAAGTAATTGTGTTTTTGTAGTTTGTAGTAAAGTAATTGACATATTTCTGTATAAAATTTATATAAAGAAAAGTTTGAGTTAATCAATTTTCAGCTGGACGTGTTGCTGAGAAGTTTCTTGCCGCTTCTTCTCCTTAACACCAAGAACACGTTGCGAAACGGTGTACATAGACTAGGAAGTAAAAATAAATTTCAACTTATATATGACCTACAGAAAGCGTTCTCCAGTGGAACTTATTTTGAATAAAACTTTTGAATTTGAATTAAATTATACTGTTACAACTTAGGTTCCGACAAAGACAAATTCCACGTACAGATCTGTAAAAGCACATTTTATTACCTGTCATTTGAACTGTTTGAAATCCTTTTATGATCGTCTTCATTTTGTTCACTTATTTATTGGCATACGTTTCTATTTATTGCGGAGACCAGCCTATTGCCCTATTGTGCTCGTTTACGGCCGCTCAGGAGCGTTAGCCATGTGTTGTGGATTATAAGTACAAGCTAATTCTAGGGAATTATGTCGATGTTGCCGGGCGGGCATATTTGCATTTGCGAAGTTTAACTACAATAATAATCTCGTCGTACGTCACGGTGTTTGTGATCACATTCGTCTGAAATAGCTAAAACGATTTCATTGTTTTTTTATATTTGGTAGGTAAGAATAGGTAAACCTCGGGTGAAAGGTCTATTTAGGCATTCGAATTATTATCTCCCTCTCTACGCTCGTGCGCCAAACCATTTCATGCCTAAATAGGCCATTTTCACCTTTCGTGTAACAATCTGCAATAAATGATATTCTATTCTATTCTTACATCCTCCTGTAGTGCTTTTTTATTTTTATCGCAGTACAATTTTTGTCGGGTCAGCTAAAATTATAGATAAATTACCTTTCTACATGTTGGTTTTAGTAGTAATTCAGCAAAATTTTTAATGTGTAGATATTCGTGGCATTGTCATTAGTCGCCCCACGTCACCTTCCAAGTCGAGTCGTACGAAGTAAATTAAAGACAGTATATAATTTAACTATTATAATTTCCTTTTGTCTCCATCTGCCCGACAGGCCCTAATTGGAGTCAGAAGAGGAACCATACATACCATCACAGTAGTAACCCACTTAAAACCACAGTATTCATGTAAACATTTAATCGCTAGTATTTCTAACAAGTTTCTATCTCTCCACCTGCACCATCCATTTAAAATGATTGTATGGCATCCAAAACAAAAGAGGCTATTTCTATGGGCAACCGACGAGGGACGGACAGAGCCAATAGAGCGCTATTGCAGTTCGATGAATAGAGTTTATGTGTGTATATCAATGGCCAAGTTCTATAAAGGTCCTCCATCGAAGGTTGAAAGGTAAATAAACTTATGACAGATGAAATAAAACTATTTTAAGATTAACTTTTAGTACATGAATTATGAAATCAACTCTCACTGCAAGTGTGAAACAGATAGTCCAGTTCATCTATGATGATAAAATGATTATACATAAAGGTTTGGTTACCAAAAAGCAAAACTAAACTTACTTTAGCCAGCTCTTTTTTTTCAGCGACCAGTCGTCCACGCTCGCTTCTAAAACGAAGTTGTCACCGGAATCGGCTGCCGAACTACCCACTCAACTTAAACCTGCGCCCCATTTAAAGCGCTTTTACGGGGCATCACGGGATTTCGTACAAAGTAACTGCACTGTGACCCCATACGCTCTGTTACTGATCCACTCCGGGAAGCAGAGTGACCCACTTCCTAGAGCAAGAGTGGGGCAAGTCCGCTGTCACCTTAGTGACAGTGGCCACCTGTGACAGCAATTATGGGAGGAGATATGCGTACGCGTCTTCCGCCCTCGCTCTGACAGCGGCCTCCTTCTGCGACATGACGGATTCGCAGGAGGAAACCGCAAGCCAAGAATGTCGACCCTAGAGCATCGCTTCGAAAATGCTACGAAACGAGCCCTGAGCCCAGAGGGCCAACGACGGTCTCTAGGAGGGCTCTCTGGGCTGCGCACTTCACAACTCAGCGAATGCTGGTCGATAGCAATGAATGCTACCACACCAAGCAACGTTAGTATACGTCCGAATATACTAGAATAATATTATTATGACACATGTGATAAGAATAATGTTAAATTTTAATGAATGAATATAACTATAGTAGGAAAAGGCTGTGCCTACTCCAAATTATTGGGAGAATGTGTAAGAAGCAAGAGATAACTAATTTGATAACTCCAGTCCGGTAGATAGATAGATAATAAAACAGTGGCAGTCGTCCGTGACCACGGCCACTGAAGGGCGGCCGAAACGTCGCACAAACCAAAATCAAATAGATTACCGCGCTCAAAACCGTTAAAACGTAGTTTTATTATGTATACAAGTCGCGACAATTTAAGAAAATATTAGATAGATACATGTGTTTGTAGGCAACACCAAAAACGGCGTCTCTTGGAATATATCCGTAACATATTGGACAGGCTACATCAAGATTCATGTCCTAATTTCTTCGGGAAAATACTTGACATGGGCGGTGTGGCGTGGCGCAATATTTCCTTTTTTCTTAGCCGACATCGTACAATCTGTCATGCCCTAATAATCCCTTAATTTCTCGGGTATCCACTCTCGGGACTTCCAACGGGATTCACCGAAATCCCCCGAACACGATTGGGAGGTATATTGACTTGTTGGAACCAAATGCAAGTAAGGGTCGAAAGGGTTTATATCGGATTTAACTACTGATTGTGACTTTATATTTATAAAATAGCAAATAAATAGTTAGATAAACATACAAACTGAATATCTCCAAGATAAGCAAGTTACGCTTGTGTTACAAGTAGTAGGTAGGTATATATTGTTATGTAGTGGAACAGTTACAAGCCAATAGATGGCACTGTACAATAATTGAGGTCACAAACGATTCCCGAAACGTACAAAGAATATTGTTACGAGCTACAGAACTCGAATTAAAATAAATGCCGTTGGAATTACTATACAGTTTATTAGAACTGTACAAACACGTGTAATACAAGTACAAAAGTACAAAATAAAACTGGATGCAACCAGTTCACACTGCACGATTCAATGCAATTCAACACGCGAAAAGTCTGTCACTATGTCGCTAATCGAAAGTACTACACGTCTTAATCGTATCGTAGTCGTCGATTGACTGCCCACCCCTCCGTTCGGGCATTGTTTTTAGCGATGCGCAAACTAAATCACCAATGAGATCAGTGATTTATAAATCTTTTTCCTTGAAAGATTTAAATCTTTAAATCACTCTTTTAAATCTTCAACTCTATTAAATCTTTGGTTTCGAATTACATTATTCATTCAGTTGACCGGTTTTAAGCTTAAAATTAACGCCAGAGAGTCTAATTTACTGTGTATCATCATTGTATTCATTAGGGTGCGCATGTTATCTCATTTCAATTCACAATATCCTGTATCTACTGTCTCAAACTACATCCAAGTATCTGATTTGTTAGTTTTCATCATTCCATGTGACTAAAATCAATCTTAACGTAGTGAGTTAAAGATGTATTTCTAAAATCAAAGATTTAAAGAGTGATTTCGAATTTTGAAAGATTATACATCTTTTAAATCAATCACTCCTGAGTTACACATCTTTAATTGTTTTATACCAACTATACAGTACAAAAAAATCGATCGCGTGGACTGGAGTTTCCGAGAAAAAGTAATTTACACTTTTGGTTATCTATTCCTGCGAACGGCCAACAAAGTCGAAAACAATAACCATAGGCTATTGTCTAATTGTAAATTTTAAATACCAAGTAAACAAAAAGAATTCCAAATGCGGAAGGGGCAATAAGACCGGTGCGCGGCATTTTTTTGTCGGTATGTAACAATAGGCATGCAGGTGGCCAATTTGTAACAATATATACAAATTTCCAACAATAACAGTCTACCAGATGGGCCTGGCCTGGCCTGCGAGGAACGACAATAGCCTCGCTGGAAGATCTTTCTTTGAGACGGAGGAGCATCCCATCTCGCTCCTCCACTGTATACAGGGCACCCCTTCAGTTATAATAGAGGAGCGCACAGTGAAATCAACTAAGATACTTTTTATGTTCTTGCAATAATTTGCACTCATACAATTTGTCGGAAGCAGTATGGTTGGACATTTGTTCCCTATAAAACGAGCCAGTTTTCATAAAACGTGGTCGCACAAACGAAACTGTATTCGTCCTCAGCCCATCGAAATCTGTTGGGCGTAGGTCTCCCGAAATCGGCGACACTTATCCCTGTCCTTCGACTTCTTCATCCAGCGTTTTCAGGCAACCGATCTAGCCTCAGTCCATCGGGTTGGAGGGCGTCTGACAAGGTCTCCACTTCAGGGACTCGTGTGCTTTATCGGTCATCAGTCCTGCGGCAGACGGAACCGGCCCACTGTCACTTCAACTTGTTGACATAGCTCGCTCCATAACCTGTCGAGCGACTTGGGAACTTGTGGACCAATCCTGCCGTCAGTGTCCACGAAGTCAGGACGGGGAGGACGCACTGCTCGAAGACTTTCGTCTTAAAGCCGTATTACGATGTGTTTATTGTTTCCTTTTTATTTTACAACCAGTAAATAACTAAATTATAAAATTATCACGATAAAAACGCGTAAGAAACAAAACGACTTATATTAACCTCATGCATTATTCAATCTCATGTCTCAAACACGTGAAACAAAGTTTTTTAAGTTATCATACCTAAAAGAATTACCATATGCAAAACGTACGTACTTAAATATACAGTTGGAATTTATAAGGTGCGCCAAAATTACCCGTTAGAACCATACCTAATGAATTTCTGCGGTAGCACTAATAAGGATAATATGTCCCATTACTACACCAAATCCCCAATGAATACAAACTGTCGCATCTCTTGAACACGAGTGTACCGCGGAATTGCACGAATTAACTTCACCCTCACCTTCCTACCATAGAACAAGGAGACCTACGAGCTCACGGTGATAATACCAACCAAGCGGACGAATCGCTATGCTTCCACTTTTATAATACACTAGATTCTACCCGCGACTTTGTCCGCGTGGAATATTTAAAAAAAGCAAGTTAAAAAAATCCCGATTTTGAAACATTATTCGTTGGTACTCCGCTCCTATTGGTCTTAGCGTGATGATATATAGCCTACAGCCTTTCTCAATAAATGGGCTACCTAACACTGAAAGAATTTTTCAAATCAGGCTAGTAGTTCCTGAGATTAGCGCGTTCAAGCAAACAATCAAACTTTTCAGCTTTATATATTAGTATAAGATACCGCTGAGGAGTGGAACTCTTTGCCGTCGTCTGTTTTACTTGAAACATACAATTTAGGTGTCTTCAAATATCGCGTGAACAGGTAGGCTACTAGTATCTCCCTGTATCTTCTAGGTCAGCGTGTTTGATCTTAAACTGCATTTCCACCTGACATCAGGTGCAATGTAGATTAAACGTGAACCTATACAATATTATATATTTAAAACCAAGAAATAAATATTTCACCGACTTCTTTAAAAGTCATAAAAATCAAAACATAAAAAATAACAATCATTTGCAAAATATATCAATATTTATGTTTTAATTTGGACCGATTTCAAGATGTTGCAAAAAAAAGTTGATTTTGTTAAAAAATATATTAAGCGCCTGAAGAAACTATAGTACTGGCACGTGTATACAAGGTTGCTATCTCACTTGTCGGTGTAGAGCTCGTCAACAAGGGTAGCTCTCGATTTCCCTGGAATCCATTAATCACATCCTGACCTGTTAACCATGGGACTACTCCGGGAGTATAGAAAAAAAATTGAAAATCGGCCCACAATTGGCGGAGAAATCGCGTAACATGCGTACAAAAAAATAAAGAGCTTGTAGAACATGTAATACCGGCACGCGTATACAACCTTTTTTCCTAAGAATGTAGGCGCTCGGTGTTCTTTAATAAGGGTTACTATCGATTTCCTTGGAATCCACTCACCAGATCCTTTTTATTTTTTTATTGCAGGAGTTCAGCAGACAGGCAGACGGCCCACTTGATGGAAAGCGGTTACCATCGCCTATGGACATTTGCAACACCAAAGGTGCTACAAGTGCGCTGCTGCTCTCTTAAGGGAGACTGGAACCTGGTCACTAATGCCGAAACACAACTCAAGGTTGTTATGGCGGCATACTCTAGACCAGGGGTGGTAGCCATCCAGTTTGGGAAATATCCTACCACCGGGCTGTGGGTTGTGTTGGGCCGCAGGAAATTGTATTCTTTCTCCGTTCTTGCACGGATGAAAACGTATTCGATTGTAAGAAAAATTTTGAAAATCGATTCACAATTGACGTAGAAATGGAACGTACTATATGTTCATAGACGAATTGAGAACCTCCTCCTTTTTGAAGGCGGTTAAAAATAAAACACGCCACCGTTCAATTTCATCAGGCAACTAACCATTCTAACATTCCAATAAAAAAATCCTCGCACACCAAAAATACAGTGGGCACTAAAAAAAGATAAAAAAAGAAACAACAACGTCGTCGATAAAATAATAAAACCTTTCGTTTTACGAGTGTGTAACGGGTGGTCGTGTGTTGTGACCCAGATATGCGGTAGAGGGGTAAAAAAGGTTAAGCGTCATCTTGTACTAATTTAATTCTTATGCCGTTTTGATATGTTTACATTTGCGTTGAAGCAGACGAATTGATAAACATTGGAATAGATGTCATGTGGGAAATCTAGCGAAAAAATATTTATTTTGTATTTGGCTAGGCTCAGTTTTCTACTTCTTGAGGGATAGTTTATAATCATCCTCTTAAATAAAATATTTCTTGAATTTATTGTAACATGACGTCTATGCTATTCTCCAAAAAAAATTGCTATATTTTATTTCAAAACCAATATTTACCTAAAATATCCACGTTAGATAAATGAATTATAAGCTTGTAATGAAAAGTAAAAGGTATTCCCTGAACGACAATGGAGTTTTACTATTAAGACAATTTCGTAAAATAAACCTAGTAGAAATAGTACATTACCCAAATAAATGTTATATGGCCAATTTTCAGAATTGAAAGGTTTTTCATGATATATAAATAATAGTAAATAATCGGGAGACAAACACACATATTATATATCCCCAAAGGCAGACGGCCCACTTGATATAAAGCGGTTACCATCGCCTATGGACATTTGCAACACCAAAGGTGCTACAAATGCGCTGCTGCTCTCTTATTGGAGATTGGAACCTGGTCACTAATGCCGAAACACAACTCACGGTTGTCATGGCGACATACTTCATACCAGGGGTGGTAGCCTTCCAGTCGGGCAAATGCTCTACCACATGGCTGTGGGTTATTTTGTCGTCTCTTACGACAGGCCGCCCGGCCGCAGGAAATTGTATTCTTTTTCCGTTCGTGGACGGATAGACATATGAGACACGTAATTTCCATACTATGACGACAGAAGTGTTTACTCCAAACTTAACCACTTCAGACAAGAAGGAAATCCATCGAGTACGTTTTCAAAATCTTTATTTACACGCTTAACCACTTTAGCCATGTTGTGTACATGTGTCATCTCAAAAAGACTATGTCCCTGAACATTTCGTGTTTTGTTATATCGAGCGTTTCGTATCGATAGAGAAACAATCATCGTAAAATCAAGATATAAGGATTCTCTGATGAAAATGAAACCTTGGAAATGCTCCCTAATTTGTCTGTTTCGCAAAAATATCATATTTAAAGGAATGTTATTTTATTTGTTATTTTGTTTCGTATTTTAATCATGTTTTGTGCTTTACCTATTTTCCCCTTCTTCCTATCTCTCCATACCATCTCAGAGACGGTGATCGATTTCCATCAGGTGAACCGTCTGTTTTTTTGATGTAGGTAATAAAAAATATATGTTTTCAAAGCGCAGCCCAAAAAGGTATTCTCTGTTTTTTAATGCTGAAGTACAGCAGACGAGAGGCTGACGGCTCAAATATGATGGAAAGTAGTTAAAGTGGTGCTGCCAGCCTTGAAGGTGAAACTGGAAGTTGGTCACTGATGCCAGGACACTACTCAGTTGTTATGGCGGCATACTCTAGACCAGGGGCGGTAGCCATCCAGTGGGGCCCTACCACCTGGCGACAGAAGCCCTACCACCGTTTCATATTCGAATATTTTAAAACAATTGTTTTTTTTAACATCCTTTGTGGTGTAGTGGTTTGACTATTACCGCTTTTAGTTCACTAAAACGCAGAGGTCTTAAATTCTCTCTCAAATTCTCAAACGAACTAAATAACAAAGTAACTTGACACAGTATATGATGGTTTCCTTTAGCCGCCATTTACTGTTTTCAAATTGCACTTGTACAAGAAGTATATGTAGGTACCTGTAACGGTCCCGTTTGATCAATTATTCATGTTAAATTTTTTGCTTGAAACTAGTAATTTTATCGTTATTTCGAGCCTTATAGCGACATCTGTTATTTGGCGATAATGTTTTTAGTAATAGTGCAATCGTCATTAATTTGATTGAACCAGTATATTGGTATCTTGACAATAAGAATATAGTTTGGTTTAGACGTGTTTGGATAGATGGCGTTGGTTCGCTTTGGAATAATATTTTTGTATGTCTGTCTATAGCCAGTCCTTTTTTTGAAACACTGGTTGAATATTAAAAGTAAATTCTGTTAGATTTTTGTGCGTAGAATTTGGATATTTTTGAATTGAGAACAATCCGAGGCTTGTTGGAAAGGGCTGCTGAGGAAGCGAGACAGTCGGGTCGACGTCGTTAACGTGTCCGCTTTGGTCAGCGGAAGTCCGTGAAAATAAAAGAATTTTAATAAATTCTAGTGTGTTAAGATAGAAGAGTTGGAGATGAGAAGCTTGGATGCAGTGATTTAAAATGATTTATTGCCCGCTCGCGTAAAAATATATTAAACCGAAAATAATGATTTAAAGGTCTAAAGGTTTCCTCTAAAGAGTGCTAGCCTTCAGAGTTTGAAACCTCGCGTGTGCAGTGTCGTGAAGTGATAAATGTGAGTGTAGTGTGAAATTATTGAAGATGGTGCTGGGAGCTGAGATTTGAATTCCCGCGCTTGAGGCGGCGTGTTTCGTCGGCAGTCCTGTTTGTTCCTGTTGTCTTCGAAAGCTAAGTGGAATTTACTTTAATTAACTTGCAATGTACATTTTAGTAATTTATAAAAATTACTAAGAAATTATTTACGAAATTTTAAAACAATTCATAAACTTTTTCTCTAAGGCAAATATTTCAATTCTGTGGAAGCCGCCATGTTGGTTGATTCTTAATTGTCAGTCTGAAGTGTGGTTATATTTAAAAATTGTTAAAGATGTTTTGATGTATTATATTGCAAGTTAATACTATTAATATATGGATGGCTTTCTATTTTTATGATAATAAACATTTAACACAGGTATGTGAAATATTGAAACTTATAATCACAAGGTTCCCAGACCTTGGTAGGTTACTTTGCTCGTTGGATTGATACTACAATATGGCTTTCAATGTTTAGGATATTAAACATTTAACATAAGTATGTGAAATGTTGAGACTTATAATCACAAGGTTCCCAGATCTTGGTAGGTTACTTTACCTGTTGGATTGATGCTATAATATGGCCTTGAATATGATTAGATCTTTGCTATGCGAATGTGTATTTTAATACTTTTATTTCAGCTAATAAATCTCTTTCTTTCAGATGGTTAGTTGGATTTTGTCTTTGTGTGTCTGTTCTTTAATATTCTTATTTAATTTTTGCTTGCAAATATTAACTTGAAAACCATCCATAGGTTAATTTATTTTCTATCTGTATAAATTTTGTGTTGTTCTTATAATAATTGATACAGCCGTTTTCTAGTGTGAACTAATAACTTATTAATATTTAACCAAAATCTTTATTTTCGAATAAGTACTTATACCTCAGAGCTGAGAGTTCTAAAACCATTTAAACTAATCTAAACCTATACATAAATCTATGAATATAGACATTATATCATTATAAATTAACTACTAGAACTTGATAGTGAAATACATGAAGAATTATAACCTTAGCGGAGATAAAAAAATAGTTTTCTTTTACACGAATCAATCCTTCTAGGATTGTAAAAATAGTATTAAATGTTCAATATTTATGTGTATGTATATATATATATATTTATCTGGATATTTATATGTTAACATGTCTGTTTGTTTGAAAGGTAAATAGTTTGAGATTAGACTGTTTACATAGGATGAGCTTTATAAGAACTCTATTCAATTATTTGTCTTATGTATTCATATAAATTTTACACATAGTAAGAAATAACTTATATACACACACTTCTAATCAAATGTGAGGTGACAGAGGTGTAAGAATTCCAATTTCAATCAATGAATTTTAGAACAACTGTTTAAGTATTTACATATATTTATGTATGTATTTGATAATTATTGTTTTCTTATCAATGTATTTCAACGTTGTCTAATTACATAAAAGATATTAGACTTGTTAGGTGGTTGTTACCTTTTATTAAAGATTTTAAACTTATAAACATTTAATTTAATTAACTGAATTTCATAATTTATTTTGAACTTTTAATAGTCCAATGGACTTTGCTGAGTTGATTTAATGCAACTTGTTTTCTATTTTTGATTACTTTATTATACTTTCTTCATTGATATTCATAACAGATCTTCATGTTATATCTTGAATGTATATAAAGGTTTTTAGTGAGTTTTGAACAATTAAGGATTTCATCAGACACTCTTTTAACTAAGATGTGGTTTAAAGGACTGATTAAATAATATTCACTTAATAAAATTTCTGAATTTCAACTGTGACTGACGCGCTATATTTTAAAAAAATTGAATTTCTAATTTTTTGTGGATAACATGTCAGTTTAACTGGAGTTATTATTTTACCAATGCAACTTATAGGGTCTATTCATTGGGGTTTCAATTTGTTTATGATCGTTTAAATATTATATATTAAATTTATTAATACAAGTTTATTTGTAGCGGAAGTGGATTATGATTTCATTATAATTTTCTATTAAAGCCATTATTTGTAGGTTTAGTGTAGAAGCTTGTGGGACCTTAAGGAGCAGTTGTATTTTAGGAGCTGGAACAATAAACTTTATTTCTTTTAGGGTGAATTATGGATTCTTTTGTCAAATCTTATAAATGGAGACTTAAGGGAACTGTAAGCTGAATAATTGAATTCTAGGGTGGTTTGCTGCAACACTTTAGTGATTTTATGAGTAGAAAGGGGGTGTGTTTGTTTAAGTTTGTTCGATATCTAACTAGATTGATAATTATTTGAGTTTCAGCTGGAGTCTGGAGTATATTAGTTCATATTTGAAGTTTGCTTTTGGGGTTTTACTATATCTTTTATTTAAGTATTTATGTATTTATCCTATGGAATTACATGATAACATTACACTATACAACAATCATGCACTCTATATGGGAGGGCTAATTGACTTTAGAAAAATTAAAGTTTATTTAATTTTATAGGTTTTTAATATTTTAAATACTTTCTTGTTGAGAGAGTCTACTTTGGCACTTGGCTTTGTTTGGTGCAAAAGAGTTGTTGATTACAATTTAATTTTTTATTAGAGGTTTCTTTTGATTAGTTATATTTTCTTAAACTAGCAGTTCTACTGTTATCAAGTGTGTATAAAATAGACATTTAAATATGATTACAAAATGAAGTGACGAGATGTTGTTGATTACAATTTAAATTTTATTAAAGGTTTCTGTTGATTAATTACACTTTCTTAAACAAACAGCTCTACTGTTACCAAATGTGTATAAAATAGGCATTTAAATATTATTACAAAATGAAGTGATGAGGGTGAAAGCACATATTGAAGGTTTCTATGAAGATTCAGATTAGGACCGGGTTTTATGAGCTCTGCAACCTTGGACTAATGGATTCACGACCCATTCGTTTATTGTGGCAACGTTCCCTTGGATAATTTCGTCAATTATCAAGGATTATCGCGCGTACAGCTTTTAAGCAAATTTAGTTTGTTTTTATAATATGTGTATTCACGAGACTAAAAATGGTTTCACATATTAAGATTAACTGAATTGGTAACTGAAGGTCTGGAGCCAGTTAAGCCGCGGATCAGCCTAGAGGCGCGTGGGCACTTGCTTTTAGGGATAAGCTACCGTGTTGTAGGAGGATCAATCGTATCAAAATTTGTTTTCTTTTACGATATGTGACTTCATGAGAGTCTTAGATGTAGTTAGGCCAAGTGGACTTGACTGAATTAGAAAGGATGATTAAAGATATCTACATTTGAGCATTGTTACCAATGAAGACATCTTTGATGCAGAGTATCACCATTTTATGTTAAATATAACTCTAAACTTTACTTTTACGGTGCTATGCTCTCATCTTCTGGGTGCTAGGGTCATTAGACGGATGTAAGGATTTGCCAAATTCACTTTAACTTTCAATTTCATTTTAACCTTCACGGCGAACCTGAAACCTGTCTTTGACAAGGGAATCTCAATAAAAAACTTACTTTTACGGGGCTATACTCTCATCTCTTGGGCGCTAGGGTCGTTAGACAGATGTAAGGTTTCGCTAATTTACTTTAATTTAAACTTCATTTTAACCTTCACGGCGAACCTGAAACCTGTCTTCGACAAGGGAATCTATTATATGAGTGAAGTTGTCTCTCGCCAAACTTTAATTTAAAATTTACTTATAATTCATAGAGAGACATTCTGAAACTCTTACTCTGACAATTTAGGGATGGGAATTTTATGAGATGTAGAGAGTATCACTATTTAAACTTCAATTAACTCTTATTACTGCATCAGGGGAGGTCTTTGAGGTGACGTTCCTCATAATGACAATTTTATATGATATTTTGGAAAGGTGACTTTAAGATGAAATGTTCACTTAAGTCTTTTGGCTTTTCCAACTCATTTTACACACAAGGCACTCCAAATGAGTTTCTTTTAAATGGATAGATCGTACTGCTGTGAGTTTCTTGTCGGCTCTTCTCACCAGCAATAGTACGTTGTGAACCGACGCTAGTTTTAGATAATGTTTATAATTGATTCAATAAGTATTAATTAAAAAATTGGAGGTTCTTCGTTTATCTCGATATGAGCTCTTTTACTGACAGCTAACGCGGTGGCATAATAATAATAAGAGAGGTGGTTAGGTGGGGTGCCTACACAAAATTATATAATTTGTTATGAATCTACATTAAAATATCTTTTGGCAAAATAAAGGCACGGGCGTACTCAGGCGATGAGCTTATGTCATGAGTAATACATTTATCATAATTCATAAAATGCATAGCATTTTACACTTACAACATATTACTACAATATTATATATATATATTTTACATCAACCTCTGAGAGTCTTCCTGTCATCTGTTCAACACTCTTATATAACCTACCTTGTGAACATAGGGTTAACGGTATTACGACGAGGGTTCCTGCTACTAGATGATTACGATTTATGGCCAATATTACAAGATTTATTCTATGAATAAATTTTATTAATTTCTACTTTATAAATATTTTATTTCTCACTCTATGCTTCGGCTTGAGTATGTCATCCCATAGTCTTTAGACCCAAAAAGGGGGGTTCGTTCCAATTTGGTGTCGCGATTCCAGGATTTCAGGACCTGGTCTTCTGGGCGTGATGTAGAGTGATTCTAGGACAGTAGAATCGAATCCTGGAACGTTACGATTCGCTGCGTGTTCCCAAGATTCCAGCATGATGTGTCTTATTTAGTACATTTCGTTCAGGTTCGAAGGGAGCAATTGGGGTTTGCATCCAAGGTGTCTGGTTTGATGATGGTGAACAAGTCCTGCTGTTTTGGGCTGAGTTATTTTATTCTTGTGTATCTGATAGATACACAATTTGTTGCTTGTGAGGCGGAGCAAGGTTTCAAAGGTTATAGAAGGGCTGTTGTTTATTTCAGAGATGACAGGGGGTGGTCGGTGGTTGGTGTAATAATTAACAGTCTGATTTTATAGGTAAATGATTTTAAGATTGTGAAGGAAAATTTTAATTTTCATGTTCAGATTAGTCCACAGGTTTACCGTTGGGGGGCGCCACTGTGGCGTTGCGAATTTCAACTATGTGTCAAATTTAGTTTGTCAGTTTACCGTTAGGGGGCGCCACAGGGACGGTCCAGTTTAAAATATTTTGTCCAAATTAGTTCTATTTCTTGCCGTCAGGGAGCGCTGCAGTGAATTCCGAATTAGTTCGTCATCTTGCCGTTAGGGAGCGCTGCGGTGGTTTCGGAAATTTAAATTTTGTATTAATTCGTCATCTTGCCGTTAGAGGGCGCCATGGTGATGTTGATTTTTTTTTGTACTTGCGTTCAAATTAGTTCGTCACCTTGTCACTATGGGCGCTGCAGTGACTTTGAATTTCAACTCTAGCGTTGCAATTAATTTATCCTCTTGCCACTACGGGTGTTGCAAGTGACTTTGAAAATTTTATTTTTCACATTCGAATTAGTTCAACACTTTACCATTGGGGGCGCCACAATGACTTTGTTGATATTCTTGGTCTTGTTGATTATTTATATAGCGAGACATATTTAATTTTATGGGGTGCATATTTTCAATTAAATGAAATATTAATCATTAATATTTTTTTTGAAACTTTATTGAGGACTTTATTAAATTTTATTTTCATAATAGAGTTGAGGAAGTTAATTGATTGTTAGTCAGCCTTGTGTTATAGATGGGAGTTAGGTTAATAATTATCTACTATGCTGAAGTCAGATGTTGTTATGAGGCACGAACTTAGAAATAAAATTTAATATTTTAATTATTTAAATTATATTATATACATAATTTATATAGTTTATGATTACTTATAGCTTGCTAACGCTGTGTAATTATTTGAATGAAATAATTGAAAAATGGAATTCTAATATTTCAGGATGAACCAAGAGATGTAACAGTGCTAGTTCACTGCTAATTATAATAAATCAAGAGATATTATATAATTGCTACAAAAGCAAAAGAGCAGAAGCGCTCTCATATAAGCAAAGGAGCTATTCTATTAATATTAATTGAAGATTAGTGCATATCATTTGATGCTGAAGAGTTATTAATATCTTGCTGCCATTATATTTGGAGAATAAATATTGAATAATTTGCAGAAGTTTATTAAGTAAAGAAAAAATGCCAAAGGAAGTTCAGAAACCTGGAATGACTACAAGAAGAGAAAAGAGGAGTGCTGCGAGGGGTGCGGAGAGTACCAGGCCTATGACTACTACTCAAGGAGAAAACCCGAGATTTTTAAGGATTATGAAGAGGATGTTGGATCAGACATTGAACCCTTTGCTTACAAGGATTAATCAATTAGAAAACAGTTTGACATCAAATAATGGGGAGGCCGGTTCGCAGAGGCCTGTGGCCTTGAGATTAGATCAAATGGATAGTGATATGACATTGGCTTTTGGGAGAGTCAACTCTCGGGGAGTTGTGGAGAATTTTGAATCAGTGGCTGGTGGATCAACGGGATCTAGACCAGTTGAGACCAACATTACACAATCAAATACTATGAAGACATGCTGTTCACAAACAGATACTGTTGAAAGACATATGCCAATGGCGTATTATCCTACTATGCCAATTAATAATTTGGAGAAGCCGAAATTTCCATCACAAAAACAACATCCAGTTGCCTTCATAGAAGATTTATGTGCCTATTTGAAGAGAATGCCAGCGGGATTTAACAATGAGATTGATCTCATTATAGAATGTTTGGATGGTGGTTCCAGGAGTTGGGCTCGTGTATACCGAGAACGCTGGACCAATTTTGAGGATTTTAAACGAGATTTCCTAGAAACATACTGGGGTGAAGCTGAGCAAGGAGAGCTTCGTAAGAAAATAGTGCATGGCACATGGAATCGATCTGGAACTAGTATGCTGAATTATTTTATTACTTTATGTGGACAAGCGAAGATGCTCACTTACCCGATCCAAGAGACACAACTCATAAATGATATCATACATCATTTCCCTAAAGATGTACAATATGCATGGACCACGAGTCAGAACAAAACTATTATTGAAGCGTCGGAATTCCTAAGGAAGCTAGATAATGTTAACAGGGGTGAAGTGCTGAATACTACACTGCGGATACCTTCATCATCACATGAACAAAATAATAACAGTAATAACAAGGCGAAGACCAGTTGGCAATTCAAGAAACAAGCTTTGAAGCCAGTTCAAGTACCTCCAGTGGACAGTGCTAATGTTAATATCATAGAAGACTTAACTATACCTCATGAAGATTATGACTATAATTTAAACTAAGTGATGTTGGTGGGAGTGTGCCCGACCCATCAACTATAGGAGGGACTGATAAGTTGTTAATAGGGTTAAGAATTATGATGTCGAATGGGTGGAAACCTGGTCAGTCTTTAGGCAATTGTAATGCTGGTATACTTACACCTATTATAGCCAAAGGTCAGTCCTCATTAGATAAGTCAGGGCTAGGTTATATTAATGAAGCTTTGGGGGGAACATTTACTAATATTTTAAAATTACATTTGCAGGATGTAAATTCTAATTCAGTTATAACAAGCGGGTGTGTATCTTCCTTGTTTGAGGAAGAAGATGCTTATTTACCAGATAAATTTGAGCTAGTGAAATCTATAATTACTGTTAAAATCTTTGGGAAGGAAGTGAATTGTTTGGTAGACACGGGAAGTGACATTACATGTATTTCCAGCACCTTTTGGGAGTTAATATCGAAAGAATGTAGTAAAATTGATTTATTGCCCATCAGGCCAATCCAAATTAGGGGTCCAGTAGGTCAGAAAAGTACTAAGATTCAACAAATGGTATTGTTACCAGTTCACTTGGGAGATAGCATTATTGATATTAGCTTTTTAATTGTACCAAATTTATTGCAATCTGTGATTCTAGGCTTTGATTGGTTATCATTGGTTCAAGCCACAATTAAATTACAAGGTTCTGAAATGGAGTTATGTTTAAAGATTAATGAACATAATGTAGTTTTGCCTTTTAGGAAGATAATCCTTGAGAGTGGAATATCAGAGATATCTACTCGAGATGTTGATGATTCAGACTTCCAAGAAAAGCTAAAGGAAATTAAAACGGGGATAGAGCTATCGGACGTACACTTAGGTCAATTAAAACAAGTTTTGGGAAGGTTTCGAAGTATATTTTCTAATGTTTTGGGTCGTGCAAATTGTTATGAACATGAGATTAAGATGTCAGATAGTACACCATTTATAAGAAGGTCATATCCTGTACCTTATGCTTACCGTCAAAAGATGGAGGAGAAATTAGCAGAGATGGTTGAAATGGGCATTATTTCACGGGGTTCCACTCCATATAGTAGTCCATTAACGTTTGCAATTAAACCCGACGGGTCTTTACGTGTATTGTTAGATGCGCGGGAGATAAATAAGTTCATGGTAGCGGAGTCTGAAGCACCACCTATGCAAATAGATGTACTAAATGCCTTTCATGGGGTGTCATATATTAGTGTGGTTGATTTGAATAATGCCTATTTTCAAATACCTATTTCTAAAGAAAGTAGGAAATATACTGGGTTTACCTTTAATGGAAAGTCATACATGTATAATGTACTTCCACAAGGTTTAAAGACTTCAGTGGGCAGTTTCAGTCGGGCTATGGATATTCTATTGGGCTCAGAGGTTAGACAGTTTTGTGTAAATTATTTAGACGATTTAGCAATTTTAACTTGTGGTACCTTGACTAATCATTTAGAACATTTGAGTATAATATTAAAGAAATTGCAAGATGCTGGTCTTACTTGTAACATTAAGAAATGTAAATTCATATGTAAAGAAGTTAAAATGTTAGGTCATATTATTTCCACTTCTGGTATTAGGACTGATCCGGAGAAAATAGAGTCTATACAGAAATTCCCTGTACCTAAGAAGATAAAGCATTTGAGAGCTTTTCTTGGTTTATGTAATTATTATCGTCGGTTTATACCAGGATACGCTGACGTGATTGAGCCCTTATGTAAGTTGTTAAGTAAGAGTCGTAGATGGTCATGGGAATCAGGGGCACAGAAAGCGTTTGAGGAGTTGAAGCAGAGATTTATTAATACAATTATGCTTCATCACCCTGATATGTCGAAACCATTTTATTTACAAACAGATAGTTCAAGGATTGGTGTCGCTGGAGTTTTATTTCAATTAGATGATGAAGGGGAAATGTTAATTTTGGGATTTTATAGTAGGCCTCTTAGGGGAGCAGAATTACGTTGGACTACTACTGAAACTGAATTCTGGGCCGTGATTTGTTGTTTACGGAAATTTGAGACATATTTGAGGGGAGCTAGAGTAATAATTAGGACTGATCATAAGGCCCTGATGTTTGTAAAAACTTGGAAGTTATATAATAATCGTTTAACTCGTTGGATTTTATATTTAGAACAGTTTAATTACCAAGTTGAACATGTTTATGGCAGAGACAATGTAGCTGTGGATGTATTGTCTAGATTTCCACCCAATACGACTGTTGTCCAGGAAAATAAAATTTATTGCCCTGAAATTCATTATATGGAAACATCTAAAAATAAGATTTTAATGCAGAAATTATCAAATATTGTTCACTGGCAGTCGAATGATGGTGAAATCCAGGAGATTTTATCATTATTGGATCCAGTTAAGGGTAATAATATTCAGAGTAGACTAAATGGAATTGCAAAACGTTGTATTGTGAAAGATAGTATATTGTATTTTGAATCTAGGCCTGGTATTTATGTAATTTATGCACCACTTGCTTTGAGGGAAGAAATAATTTTACAAGTACATGAGGAAATGGGACACCAGGGGGTGTTTAAGACGTTGAAATATTTAAAAGACAGATTTTATTGGTTAAAAATGAATAGGAATGTTAAATTAGTTTTGAGGCGGTGTCACATTTGCCAAGTTTCGAAAAGTAATAATTTTAAATATGTGGGAAGGTGTCAGTCTATTGTTACTAATCAAATTGGGGATCTTGTTATGTGTGATCTTTTTGGACCATTACCTAGAGGGCAGTTGGGGGTGACATTTATTTTAGTGTTTCAAGATTCGTTTAGTAAATTCATACAATTATATAGTCTGGTCAGGGCATCTTCTCGTGCTGTGGTTGCAAAGTTAAAGCATTTCGTTAAAATTATTAAACCAAAAATTATTATGACTGATAATGGAAGTCAATTTGCTTGTAATGGTTGGAGGAAGACTTTACAAGACATGGGTATTAGGCCATTATATACCACGGTTAGAAACCCACGTCCAAATACTACAGAAAGGGTGAATAAAGAGTTGGGTAGGTTATTTAGAACTTATTGTAATTCAGATCATAAAAGATGGTCAATGCTAGTGGGAAAGCTTGAAACACTTTACAATAATACTTTTCATGAAAGTACTGGTTTTACTCCCAATGAAATTTTATATGGTATCAAGACTTCACTGTCGTTTGATACTTGTTTATCTAATCAGACCGTAACGTTGGATGTGGTTAAAGTAAGGGAGTTAGCTCGGGAAAATTTAAAGAAAAATAGTTTGAAACGTCAGGTTAAATTTGACAAGACCCATAAGTTAATTACTTATCAGATTGGTGACCTTGTTAAAGTTAGGAAGTGTAATAAATCTATTGCTTTAAAGAAAATAACAAAGAAGTTTGAATTGCTATATGAAGGGCCGTATATAGTGGCGGCTGTTCCGTTTCCAAATGTCTATACTTTGTATGATGAGGGCAAGGGTATAATTAAAGGAAATTACAATACTATTCATTTAAGTAAATATTATAGATAATATTATGTATGCTATGACTTGGTTAAATAGCTATATTTAGGTAGCTTTTATAATGAACATTGTGTTGTACTTGCCATATGATTCTTTTCATGATTTATTAATGGTAAATATGTTGTCTGTATGTGACATATTTTAAATGTTATTTACAGTTTAAAAAAAAAAAAAAATTTTAAAGATCGTTACTTTTATTGTTTAGTTAGTTGAATATTTAAGTGTTTAAAAGAAAACACAATGTTTAAGATAAGACATTTCCTTGGTTTTGTTCATTAAGTTGTTGATTGTGTGTTTAATAAAAATAAATGACAAAATGTTGTTTATGGGCTAGGGAAGTGGCTCAACCATATATATAGATGAACTGTGAGTTCAGAGTTCAAGTTTAAAGTTCATTGACCTTACAATGAAATTTAATTGAATTAAATTTTGTTTTGTTCTCCAGCGGGGTGAATCGTTGTGTGTTTAAACTTCTATGATTTGTTATTTTAATGAGGTTCGATATTTAGTTGGCGAGGAGGACCGTTGCGCGTTTAGACCCTATCTTTTGTTATTTTATTTACACGAGTTTGAATACATATATATGGTTGGTGGGGTGAAGGGAGGCCGCTTTTAAAAAAAAAAAAAATTACATGTATGTGTATAATTATAATTTTGAATTGTGAATAAAGAATGGTTAATTGATCAGACCGTGAGTTAGAATTTTATTTATCCGTAAACTCCAAATAAATTTCGGGGTGGTGTAACGGTCCCGTTTGATCAATTATTCATGTTAAATTTTTTGCTTGAAACTAGTAATTTTATCGTTATTTCGAGCCTTATAGCGACATCTGTTATTTGGCGATAATGTTTTTAGTAATAGTGCAATCGTCATTAATTTGATTGAACCAGTATATTGGTATCTTGACAATAAGAATATAGTTTGGTTTAGACGTGTTTGGATAGATGGCGTTGGTTCGCTTTGGAATAATATTTTTGTATGTCTGTCTATAGCCAGTCCTTTTTTTGAAACACTGGTTGAATATTAAAAGTAAATTCTGTTAGATTTTTGTGCGTAGAATTTGGATATTTTTGAATTGAGAACAATCCGAGGCTTGTTGGAAAGGGCTGCTGAGGAAGCGAGACAGTCGGGTCGACGTCGTTAACGTGTCCGCTTTGGTCAGTGGAAGTCCGTGAAAATAAAAGAATTTTAATAAATTCTAGTGTGTTAAGATAGAAGAGTTGGAGATGAGAAGCTTGGATGCAGTGATTTAAAATGATTTATTGCCCGCTCGCGTAAAAATATATTAAACCGAAAATAATGATTTAAAGGTCTAAAGGTTTCCTCTAAAGAGTGCTAGCCTTCAGAGTTTGAAACCTCGCGTGTGCAGTGTCGTGAAGTGATAAATGTGAGTGTAGTGTGAAATTATTGAAGATGGTGCTGGGAGCTGAGATTTGAATTCCCGCGCTTGAGGCGGCGTGTTTCGTCGGCAGTCCTGTTTGTTCCTGTTGTCTTCGAAAGCTAAGTGGAATTTACTTTAATTAACTTGCAATGTACATTTTAGTAATTTATAAAAATTACTAAGAAATTATTTACGAAATTTTAAAACAATTCATAAACTTTTTCTCTAAGGCAAATATTTCAATTCTGTGGAAGCCGCCATGTTGGTTGATTCTTAATTGTCAGTCTGAAGTGTGGTTATATTTAAAAATTGTTAAAGATGTTTTGATGTATTATATTGCAAGTTAATACTATTAATATATGGATGGCTTTCTATTTTTATGATAATAAACATTTAACACAGGTATGTGAAATATTGAAACTTATAATCACAAGGTTCCCAGACCTTGGTAGGTTACTTTGCTCGTTGGATTGATACTACAATATGGCTTTCAATGTTTAGGATATTAAACATTTAACATAAGTATGTGAAATGTTGAGACTTATAATCACAAGGTTCCCAGATCTTGGTAGGTTACTTTACCTGTTGGATTGATGCTATAATATGGCCTTGAATATGATTAGATCTTTGCTATGCGAATGTGTATTTTAATACTTTTATTTCAGCTAATAAATCTCTTTCTTTCAGATGGTTAGTTGGATTTTGTCTTTGTGTGTCTGTTCTTTAATATTCTTATTTAATTTTTGCTTGCAAATATTAACTTGAAAACCATCCATAGGTTAATTTATTTTCTATCTGTATAAATTTTGTGTTGTTCTTATAATAATTGATACAGCCGTTTTCTAGTGTGAACTAATAACTTATTAATATTTAACCAAAATCTTTATTTTCGAATAAGTACTTATACCTCAGAGCTGAGAGTTCTAAAACCATTTAAACTAATCTAAACCTATACATAAATCTATGAATATAGACATTATATCATTATAAATTAACTACTAGAACTTGATAGTGAAATACATGAAGAATTATAACCTTAGCGGAGATAAAAAAATAGTTTTCTTTTACACGAATCAATCCTTCTAGGATTGTAAAAATAGTATTAAATGTTCAATATTTATGTGTATGTATATATATATATATTTATCTGGATATTTATATGTTAACATGTCTGTTTGTTTGAAAGGTAAATAGTTTGAGATTAGACTGTTTACATAGGATGAGCTTTATAAGAACTCTATTCAATTATTTGTCTTATGTATTCATATAAATTTTACACATAGTAAGAAATAACTTATATACACACACTTCTAATCAAATGTGAGGTGACAGAGGTGTAAGAATTCCAATTTCAATCAATGAATTTTAGAACAACTGTTTAAGTATTTACATATATTTATGTATGTATTTGATAATTATTGTTTTCTTATCAATGTATTTCAACGTTGTCTAATTACATAAAAGATATTAGACTTGTTAGGTGGTTGTTACCTTTTATTAAAGATTTTAAACTTATAAACATTTAATTTAATTAACTGAATTTCATAATTTATTTTGAACTTTTAATAGTCCAATGGACTTTGCTGAGTTGATTTAATGCAACTTGTTTTCTATTTTTGATTACTTTATTATACTTTCTTCATTGATATTCATAACAGATCTTCATGTTATATCTTGAATGTATATAAAGGTTTTTAGTGAGTTTTGAACAATTAAGGATTTCATCAGACACTCTTTTAACTAAGATGTGGTTTAAAGGACTGATTAAATAATATTCACTTAATAAAATTTCTGAATTTCAACTGTGACTGACGCGCTATATTTTAAAAAAATTGAATTTCTAATTTTTTGTGGATAACATGTCAGTTTAACTGGAGTTATTATTTTACCAATGCAACTTATAGGGTCTATTCATTGGGGTTTCAATTTGTTTATGATCGTTTAAATATTATATATTAAATTTATTAATACAAGTTTATTTGTAGCGGAAGTGGATTATGATTTCATTATAATTTTCTATTAAAGCCATTATTTGTAGGTTTAGTGTAGAAGCTTGTGGGACCTTAAGGAGCAGTTGTATTTTAGGAGCTGGAACAATAAACTTTATTTCTTTTAGGGTGAATTATGGATTCTTTTGTCAAATCTTATAAATGGAGACTTAAGGGAACTGTAAGCTGAATAATTGAATTCTAGGGTGGTTTGCTGCAACACTTTAGTGATTTTATGAGTAGAAAGGGGGTGTGTTTGTTTAAGTTTGTTCGATATCTAACTAGATTGATAATTATTTGAGTTTCAGCTGGAGTCTGGAGTATATTAGTTCATATTTGAAGTTTGCTTTTGGGGTTTTACTATATCTTTTATTTAAGTATTTATGTATTTATCCTATGGAATTACATGATAACATTACACTATACAACAATCATGCACTCTATATGGGAGGGCTAATTGACTTTAGAAAAATTAAAGTTTATTTAATTTTATAGGTTTTTAATATTTTAAATACTTTCTTGTTGAGAGAGTCTACTTTGGCACTTGGCTTTGTTTGGTGCAAAAGAGTTGTTGATTACAATTTAATTTTTTATTAGAGGTTTCTTTTGATTAGTTATATTTTCTTAAACTAGCAGTTCTACTGTTATCAAGTGTGTATAAAATAGACATTTAAATATGATTACAAAATGAAGTGACGAGATGTTGTTGATTACAATTTAAATTTTATTAAAGGTTTCTGTTGATTAATTACACTTTCTTAAACAAACAGCTCTACTGTTACCAAATGTGTATAAAATAGGCATTTAAATATTATTACAAAATGAAGTGATGAGGGTGAAAGCACATATTGAAGGTTTCTATGAAGATTCAGATTAGGACCGGGTTTTATGAGCTCTGCAACCTTGGACTAATGGATTCACGACCCATTCGTTTATTGTGGCAACGTTCCCTTGGATAATTTCGTCAATTATCAAGGATTATCGCGCGTACAGCTTTTAAGCAAATTTAGTTTGTTTTTATAATATGTGTATTCACGAGACTAAAAATGGTTTCACATATTAAGATTAACTGAATTGGTAACTGAAGGTCTGGAGCCAGTTAAGCCGCGGATCAGCCTAGAGGCGCGTGGGCACTTGCTTTTAGGGATAAGCTACCGTGTTGTAGGAGGATCAATCGTATCAAAATTTGTTTTCTTTTACGATATGTGACTTCATGAGAGTCTTAGATGTAGTTAGGCCAAGTGGACTTGACTGAATTAGAAAGGATGATTAAAGATATCTACATTTGAGCATTGTTACCAATGAAGACATCTTTGATGCAGAGTATCACCATTTTATGTTAAATATAACTCTAAACTTTACTTTTACGGTGCTATGCTCTCATCTTCTGGGTGCTAGGGTCATTAGACGGATGTAAGGATTTGCCAAATTCACTTTAACTTTCAATTTCATTTTAACCTTCACGGCGAACCTGAAACCTGTCTTTGACAAGGGAATCTCAATAAAAAACTTACTTTTACGGGGCTATACTCTCATCTCTTGGGCGCTAGGGTCGTTAGACAGATGTAAGGTTTCGCTAATTTACTTTAATTTAAACTTCATTTTAACCTTCACGGCGAACCTGAAACCTGTCTTCGACAAGGGAATCTATTATATGAGTGAAGTTGTCTCTCGCCAAACTTTAATTTAAAATTTACTTATAATTCATAGAGAGACATTCTGAAACTCTTACTCTGACAATTTAGGGATGGGAATTTTATGAGATGTAGAGAGTATCACTATTTAAACTTCAATTAACTCTTATTACTGCATCAGGGGAGGTCTTTGAGGTGACGTTCCTCATAATGACAATTTTATATGATATTTTGGAAAGGTGACTTTAAGATGAAATGTTCACTTAAGTCTTTTGGCTTTTCCAACTCATTTTACACACAAGGCACTCCAAATGAGTTTCTTTTAAATGGATAGATCGTACTGCTGTGAGTTTCTTGTCGGCTCTTCTCACCAGCAATAGTACGTTGTGAACCGACGCTAGTTTTAGATAATGTTTATAATTGATTCAATAAGTATTAATTAAAAAATTGGAGGTTCTTCGTTTATCTCGATATGAGCTCTTTTACTGACAGCTAACGCGGTGGCATAATAATAATAAGAGAGGTGGTTAGGTGGGGTGCCTACACAAAATTATATAATTTGTTATGAATCTACATTAAAATATCTTTTGGCAAAATAAAGGCACGGGCGTACTCAGGCGATGAGCTTATGTCATGAGTAATACATTTATCATAATTCATAAAATGCATAGCATTTTACACTTACAACATATTACTACAATATTATATATATATATTTTACATCAACCTCTGAGAGTCTTCCTGTCATCTGTTCAACACTCTTATATAACCTACCTTGTGAACATAGGGTTAACGGTATTACGACGAGGGTTCCTGCTACTAGATGATTACGATTTATGGCCAATATTACAAGATTTATTCTATGAATAAATTTTATTAATTTCTACTTTATAAATATTTTATTTCTCACTCTATGCTTCGGCTTGAGTATGTCATCCCATAGTCTTTAGACCCAAAAAGGGGGGTTCGTTACATACCTAAAATAATTTATATAATTATATTATTTATTCAACTATATTAATATTATTATTTACTATATACATTACCTTTTGACTCTGAAAACTTTTCCTCTGCTTATAATTTTCAAAAGAAGATTATCGCCACAATAAGTTTCTTTAAATTGAATAAACTATTTGACCATTTATTGTAAACTTACCAAAAAAATAATATTAATCAAATAATCAAAGTATTTCACGAACCATATTACAATTTTAGTGCGTTGCTTTTGGAGTGCAAATATAAATCAGTCCAAACCGAAATACGACGCTAAATTGCGGCGAAACTAGTATCTGTCATCCATAATTAAATTATTATGATGCAATACGAAACCATGTTGTGTGGCACGATCCGCGGTGGCGTAATGCGTGCGTGTCATTGGTTGAAATATTGTCACGCCACCGCGGCTGAGTGCTCACGGGGTGGTTAATTCGCGCATTAGTGCATTAATTACCGAGATGCAAGTTCAACGTGTATATTAAATTCTACATATTTATTATAAAGTTAGTGTCAAGCTACAGTAGTGTTGGGGGCTATAGAATGTTACTATAATAAAGAAGATACAACACAACAACTAATCTTTGGAAGCTTTCTGGGCATAAGAGTAAGATTAACTAAATCTATACTAATGTTATAAAGAGGTAAAGTTTGTGACGTTGTAGGGGGTAATCTCTGTATTTACTAAAACGATTTCAAAAAGTATTGTACTGTTGGAAAGCTAAGTTAACAGGAAGTGTCATAGGCTAGCCTATATAGCGTCATGTTATATATAACATGACGCTATATACCACGGGAGCGGGACAGATCGCGGGTGAAACCGCGCCGGGCCGTTAGTGATGAAATAAAAATATATGGTTGTATAGGTGACGTATGAGACAACCGAATAATAATATAAATACTGTGTTCCTATTTTGCCTTTATTAATCGACTTAAAAAAGATGAGGTCGTGGAAATATTTTCTTGTGCAAGTTCAGCCACAACTTTATTTGTGCACCGATTTTGAATACTACTTTTTGTGTTGGATTCAGTAAAGTTTGAAATGGTCCCACATAAATTTTATTGCTATGAGAATTCGAGTTCCGAAGATATAGCAGAAAGTTCATTAAAATTAGACAGAAAACGTGTAATTTTTGCGTTTTTCAGAATTAGCTTTATTATTTCTGAACCTATGTTGATCATTCTTTTTGCGCTGAATACCACATACAACAAATTTAGGATAGTATCATAAAAATTAAAGTATTTTTAGTCAAACCTAGAAGTACCTAACTTTTTAGTCAAACGTCGAACGTTCTGTTTCGGCTTTTGCCTAGTGGATCCTAGAAGCGTCGACTCGTACTGCACTTGTTACATGTTTAACGACTGTATGAATTAATCTCTCCTAGGTTACACAAAAATTTGTTGATCCAAGGCAGAAAAACGTCATTTACTCAGACTTTGACTAAGACATTGTCTGACCTGAGGTTTAACTAATCAAACCTAGAAGCACCCGAGCTTCGATGTTTGACTATAACATATAACGGGTGCGCCAGAGAAACTTACTTATTTGAAAGGTCAATAAAAAAAAAAGTACTTCAGTTATTGTTTTAAATTTTTTTTTATTTGAGAATACAATATTCCAATTTTTTTTTATGCAGTCTTAAAAATGACATCGGATAAATGGCGACCCCCATTGCGCATACACTGATGAAGTCGATTTTTGAAATTCGTATCCACTCTTCGCAGCATATCAATCGGTATGTTGGCAATGGCGTCGCGAATGTTGTTCTTGAGGTGTGCTATGTTCCGTGGTCGATCGACATAAACCAGGGATTTCAAATAACCTAAATGTGGAAATGTGGAAGTGAGCCTCGTCACTGAAAAAAACGACCGCGTCTTCAGGCAGGTTGTCAATCAGCATTTCACATGCATTTTGACGGGCAACAAAATCGCGTTCAGTTAATTCTTGCACAACAGCCAATTTATAGGGATGAAATTGAAGGTCTTCATGGAGAATTCGTCGAACAGTGGTATCAGAAATTCCCATAGCAGCTGCGTGTTTGCGAGCCGAACGCCGGGGAGAACGCACAACTGACTGCCTCACTCTTTCGATATTTTCCGGAGTTCTGATGGTCCGTTGAAGTCCATTTCTGGGTTTAGCGACACTTCCACACTCCCGAAATGAGTTAACCCACGACAGAATCGAATTACGGCCAGGAACGAGTCTGTGAGGAGGAATTTCAAAGCGAGCGCGGAAGGCACGTTGCGTAGCAACAAGTGAGCGACCGTTAGAAAAGAAGCTCTTAACTGCGAAGGCCCGCTGCTCTCTAGACCAGAGCATGATGGCAACTGACTGGAGGGAGAAACAAACTTGGGAACTTCCCCCTCCAGATGCGCCCCCTCTTGCCCCTCTACCCGCCCAACTCACCACGCGGGAATTTTTTCAAATAAGTAAGTTTCTCTGGCGCACCCTGTATAAGTAATTTAAAAACAGAAATGAAATTTAAAAAACTGACTTCAAGAGACCTAAAAAGTAAAAAATATACACTTTTTCTACAACATCTTTAAGTCGGATTCTTTGTTGCTAGATTTTTTTATATAATTTCACAGTTTGTTTTAGCAAACACTGATTTCATATAAATCGCATGTCAGCCTGTTTATTCTAGATACGATTTTCATATAGCCAAACACATTCAACGACCTTTCCTCACACGATAATTACTATTTCAATAGGTTTCTCTCCATTAAAACGGAGCAAATCCCATTACAATACACAAAAGTACACTTTTCAATTTCACAAAACTCTCTACAAATAATGCACCCAACAGACCAATATCGAAAAACCATTTTTTGGATATAAGAATGAAAATGTCGGCAAACGTCGGCAGTCGAAACATTTCATTTGTACCGCGGGTATCGAACCAATTTGGTCCTTCGTGTGGATATACCACACGATATACCATACCTTTGATGTCGGCCATTTTGGGAATTTTGGCGCGAATTTGCGAGTTCTTTGTGTGAACGAAATCTGAAATCGTTCTTGGTAAATTTGGCTTTTAAGTTGTAATATTTTGTTGTATATTGCTAACTGGCAAATAGATAATATCGTAGATTTATATATGTTTAATAATAAAGACTACGTTTTAACGGTTTTAAACGCGTTAATTTAATTGATTTTTATTATTCCGACGTGTCGGCCACATTTCAGTGGCCATGATCACGAAAGACAATGTCAAGTGTCGATGAGTATTGTTAAGGTTTTATTTAGCCTACCGCCAACTTGTTCATTTTAATTATTTAGTTTTTATTTTGTTTATGGTTATTATTTACACTATGGGAGCCAAATCTAAATTAACACCGATTCGCAACATGTTGTGGTTTGAAGAGAAGAAGCGGCGCAAGAAACTCTTCATAAAACATGCCTAGCTCTAATTATTTTATATTAAAATGGGTGGAAGGAAAACTATAAAACGCAGTTTTCGCGAAAACTAAAGAAAAAATAAAGCATTTATATTGTTTTAGATTTTTAGAGATAATTTTGTGTTATTTATGCCAGACGTATGTAAGGCGTGTTACATGTGTGACTTTTAATAATATAATATTATGATACAATGAGGTTTTATGAAATGAAGAAGTTGCGTTAATCACAAACATTAATTATAAATTATGCTTCTTACACAATAATCAGCTACCCTGGAGATGTACTACGACATGTGCGTCATGAATGTCAAAGTGGAACTGATCTTTGGTCACTAGGCCCGCTCGCTTTTATATCCGATTAGTAAACACAACTAGCCGCAAATACTATAAAAGTAAAAACTTCGTTTAAAAAAACCGACTTCAAAAACTAAAAAACTAAAATGTATAAAATAACTTATTTCTAAAGCTATTATTATTAATATATATTATCTAAAACATCTTAAAGTCGGTGTTTAGTAATTTTCAAAATATAGTATTTTTTATGTTTTACTTAGCTTTAGAAATACGTTATTTTATACATTTTAGTTTTTTAGTTTTTGAATTCGGTTTTTTTAAACGAAGTTTTTACTTTTATTTGTTACTTTCTAGTGTCTCGCTAAGTATGGGTGGACCTACGAATGGTGCCACGCTTCTTAAAAAATATAGGTCCCACGAACCGGAAACAAAAAAATGTTCGTAAAATGAAAACTACTGGGCCAAACTATGTCAAATTTTTAGGCGACCACATGGCAGCTATTCCGCGTCGAACAAAAAAAGAATTAAGTAAATCGGATCATAAATCACGGAGTAATCGGCGAACATACATAAAAAAAGCAAAAAAAAAAAATGATCCCGACGAATTGAGAACCTTTTTTCGAAGTCGGTTAAAAATAGTACTATAATAAAGAAACGATTGTAAAGACAGCGGGATTGTGTGAAAGATGACATGATTTGTAGCGTGATCGAGGACGTATTGCAGAACAGAAGAGTATAGCAGCAAAATATATAATTTGTCGACCTCAAATGAATGGGATAAGGTGAAAGAAAAGAGATAGATAGATAGATAAATAGATAAAACATTATTAAACACCAATACAAAAATAAACTTAGACTAAAATTATATCTAGTTATGCACAAAGGGCGGTCTTATCGCTAGAAAGCGATCTCTTCCGGACAGCCCCAGGAATGAAATAAGATGATAATGGTGATGGTGGTTATAAGTAACATATAGTACGAGTAAATGAAAAAGATCTTCAGCGTTTTACATGCGCTTGAAATACTGGCAAAGGTTCCTAACTGTGTAGAATCATAAATAACAAAATGAAAACATGCATTTGCGTGAAAACTTTCAGCTTAATGCAAATGTAGGAATTGCGAAAGTAAACTGTTGGCCCCCTTTGAACTGCCAATTAAGTAATCAAAGGTCAAGAGAGCGTGAGAAGAGGGAACCCAATCTATTTCCGGTTACAACGTAAGGGTATGTACATACAAATTATCTTTTTTGTAGCAATGCAGTTTTTAAATATTTAGCTTTAATGGAAAGGGTTCACAAATGTAGTAGATGTATCGAATCACGTGGAGGAATCGTGTTAGAAACTGCTACATCTGTGGCAGTCTTTCATGTCCGTGACAGTTATCTGTCATCTATACTGATAGTTCTTTATATCCGTGATTGTCGTTCATATCGGTGACATGGCAGCGACTTGATTCATTTCGGAGAGTGCGGTTGAACTGTTCGACCATATTCCCCCTACAACATTACATCTTCGGATCACGCCTTGTGATCGCTCTGGTCTACGCTATCGTTTAAAGGTCGAAACGCTACCGGTGCGTATTAAACGTTTTGCCTCCACGTTCCTTCTACATACGGCAGAATTGTGGAATGCACCACCAGAGTCCGTGTTTCCCGAAAAGTTCAATCCGGGTAGAAAGCCTGGTTGAGTCTTTTTCATAGTTAGAGTTCTATTTAATTTTATTTATTTTTGTACGTGACGTACCTATTATTATTTTTCAAAATCATTATTTTCACATTTCAATAATCATTTCATAACATATTATGTACTTATATTAAATTGTTCCAAATATGTATATTTTGTCTATTCGTTGTATGAAGTTGATCTAATTATAACTAATATTAGTTATTTTTTCTTCTATGAAGGTGACGTTACTGCCTCGCACTAACGGAAGACAGCGTTGGTTGTTATCAAGCAGCATTTGCTGAGTTTGGGCCTGTTTAGCATCTCTTAATAAACATTATTTTCTTTCTTTCTTCTATCTGGAGACATTGTTTTCTTGATTTTTCTATATCTTTTGAAGAACACACAAAGTTCTGTGAAAACCTTTGCTCCGCGTTACAGTATATAGACCTTTACGTTCAACTTTAACAGCATACAACGTGAAAATTTTGTTAAATTTCACGCGTATTTACGCTGACATCCCGCCGTCGAAATATAAATCCATCGCTGACCCACATTTTTAATGGATTCATAACAAATAGTTATGGAAATGGGATGAAAGGGTCCGATTTAGACTACTTCTCTACGCACATTATAATATAATGCACGTTTTAAATTATAGATAGATAAAATGTACTTTATTGTTCACCACATACGCAGGAAGTAAATCATTTACAGTGATTTCGTGTCAAGGCAGGAACAAAGGGCGGCCTTATCGCTTTACAACCCGGGCTGTGGAATGTGTGAAAGGAATAGAGACTCGACAAACAAAAGATCATACAATCCAATCAATTTGCTAAAATTTGCTATATATATGTACGGCCTTACTTAAAATCTCGATAAGAAACGATTAGGCATCTCTTAAATAAGAGAATCAGAATCAGACCCTAATCAATGAATATCTTTTTTTTCACTTATAAACGTGTATTACCTGTTGTTTACCTAAGAGGAGCACAGATAAACGAAATTTGAATGCTTAACGTGGGTTGCACCCAAAATATTCGGCTAAAGAGGAGTTTATGGGGGAGATTTTCACTAATCACTAAGAAACGATTATAATACACTTACAAGCCAATAAATGGCGCTGTGCAATAATTGATGTCACAAACGTTTCCCGAAACATACAAAGAATATATACAAAATTTCAATTTCAACTATAAGATCTTCCTCTGAGACGGAGGAACATTCTATCCCGCTCCTCCAGCCCTATACGGGGCCACCTCTCTACAATAGTCTACATCTAGATATTGGGATTTTGGAAATGATATAGAGGGTATATCTTTTTAAATATAAAAATTGCGAGAAAAAACCTAGCATTTATACTTATAGAGTTACTTTGTAAAACAGGGATGAACTTAGGTTAGTCTTACAATAGTTAACAAAGGTACATACGTAAATCTTTCTGAAAGATATCGCTGACTGCATCATTCGATATTATTGAAGGAAGCGATCTTACCTGAAACAAATGCAAAACATTTAATTGATTATGAGTTAATAAGTATATTCATGATCCAGTTCGATGATTATACCACTTTGAATTATATTTAAGTTGATTACGCTATCGACCCACTGTGTATTTTCATTTATTATTTTAAAAGGAGGTATGGGATAAAGAAGATGAGATACTGAGAAGTAGGCTATGGCTACCAAAAATCACTTATCATAGGCTAGCTCTTGGTAATCGTTTCACTTGGATATTCTGTAAGAGTATGGTACTAGACCGATGGAGCCGGCCTTAAGAGCTTTGATTAAAATAATTCCTTACTCCTCTATACTGACATACGTCTTCTGTGACAACATAAATCATCATGGTTATGTTCCAGATGAGGCTTACAACGATCACGTTCACGACAGCGATTTATCCCCTTGCTTGCGGACGTTGCAACCAAACTCTAGTGGAACGTATTATGGGGCGTTGATGTCATAAACGACGAAATACACAAATGTCATTGATTGATTTGAAAATCGCGCCCTTTTCAATGTCAAGAGATAGATATGGTCAATGGTCGACCCACCTCCTTGACATTAGTCGTTGTGAGCGCTGTCTGATCGAAATAATACCGTCATTATGACATTTTCGCCACGATACGATATAACGACCGTGGCTGCTATGTGGAACGGTTGGCGGAGGATTTTGGGCGTTGTGAGCTACTAACAGAACGCGTCCCATATCATCTTTTAGACCCATCTCTTTTCCACTTGCAATTTAACATTCTATGTCATGTGTCGTCTTTCATCCCTCCTCCTTATACGCCCATACTACCTTAGCGTTATTCTTCCTCAAAATGTTACAATCACGAGTGCTACTTCCAATGATCCTAATTAGGTTGCATCTATAGGATAGGATAGTGTAAATATAACAACACTTGTCAATGTGGATAACACTATTTTAACAAGGGCAACCCATGTCACAAGTGTATTGTGTATTCAATAAGCTCAGCATCAAATGAGCATTACTCTACTAATGAGACAAAAGAGAGAGACATATAATGTATTCTCTTTCAAACAATGCTCGCAGACTTAATCTTGCGAGAACTTTGTGACAATACTTGAGTGATTACTAAAGGATCGCTTGGGATTGCTTCAAAGACAGTATATGTCTTTAAAACCTAACGTAAACATAATATTATAAAATTCTACAAATGCCGTGTCTGTTGATTTGTTCTTAGAAGTTATTTAAAAAAAAAAACAACCGGAATAGACTATACAAAAACGGAGAACATCATGCAATTTTTGAAGTAATAAATTAATATACTACGAGTTTGATGATTTATTTAACCAATTTCTGTAAAGTTGCATACAGTAGATCATTTTTCGAACAATAAGGTCATAAAAAAGTTTCACTTCTTACGTGTGTACAGTAGAGCACGCACACATTTTCTTTTTTTTGTGTCGCAATTCACGTAAAAACTACTGGCCCGATTTCAATGTGGTTTTCGCTGGTCGACAACAAATTCTTAGATATAAAATCTGCGCCAATTTTTGTCGCGGGAATCTTGCGGGATTTTTTCTGAATTTAAAATGGTCAGATTAAAAAAAATTGAATTCTAGTTTGATTTTTTCACTGATCGGTAGCAAATTTTCTGTGATAAAATGTGTGATTTTTTATTCCGAGAATCCCGCAGGAATTTTCCCGGGAGCGGTTTGTAGTTCTTAGAGTGCATAAAAATTAGCTTATTTTTTAAATTTTGGACTTTGTGTTCGGGGAATCCCGCTGGAATTTCAAGTCAAACGTGGACGAAGTGGCGGGCATATGTATGCATGAACTTAAAATAAATGCTAATATTGATTTTCTGTGATAATATAAAAATATTATATATCAGAGCAGAGCAGGACAATATATCATGGTTTTCACTTGGTCGTGTATAAGCTTCAATCTGTCCGTACGTCAAATATATATATTTAAATATAGTTCTAAAGCAGCCAGGTATTCTTAGTAGAGTTATAACGTAGGTTTAAAAGTTGATTCTTTGTTTGTTTCACGCTTTCGCAAGAAATTATCATAAAATTTTGCACACACATTGTCTGCATACATGTAAATGGTCCGATTCGCACTTGGCCGATTTCTACATTTAGCTACTGGAACCCTAAAAACAATACAAATCCAACCCTAAAACAATTTTCCTTTACCGTGAAACTCCCGTTAACGCGTTTCAACCCTGTTAAACATGAGCCCGTGGCTTTAACAAAAATAAATAAAAAATAGTAATAACAGAGCGAAAATGCAAATATTTCAAAAAGGGTCAAATTTCAAGAAAGATCGTTTGAGAAATACGTGGCCTGAATTCTCTTTGACAAGATAAAGCCGCGGCTTCACTGGCTAAACTACAATGAAGCTATAGTCGTGCTTTAAAAACGCGTTTTTCATATAGCTTTTATATATACAACCACAAAATATAGTAAGTAATCTATATATATAAAAATCAATTGTAGTTCGTTGGTCTCGCTAAAACTCGAGAACGCCTGCACTAATTTGGCTAATTTTGGTTTTGAATTATTTGTGGAATTCCAGGGAAGGTGTGAAGTATCCACATATAAAACTAATTTGTTATGTTTTATAAAACTGAGTTTAATACTTGCAACACACACTGTTATTAATTGACTTAGATTAAAATGAATACCACAATATTATACATAAAGATTCATTTAATCTTTTCTAATTTAACAGAAGGCTTAAAAGGTGAGTAAATATAAAAAAATGCTTGGAATTTGATAAAAATAACAATTTCGCTTTCCTTTAGAAACTTTTCCTACCTGTCAAACATTTGATGTTAGTTCCGCGTTCAGAAATCAATTAAATTTAAAAGTCGTTCAGAAATCAAATTTAATTTAAAAGTGAAGTTCTTTTTAAAAAATTTTTTGTTTTGAATGTCAAACGTTTGATGTTCGTCACGTCGTTCAGAAATCAACGTTTTTTATTTATTGATTCTGAGGCGGTACGAAGTCTGCCGGTTCAGCCAGTAATAAATTAAAAGCTTTCTTGTTTCTCTTCTAAAAGATCGGCTGGATTGCGGCATGTGCTATGCTTACGTACGTAGTTTTAGATATGCTGCCTCCAAATGCTGGAACAATATCCCACCCCCCATAAAAAATATGCAAAGTATTCATGGATTTATTTGACTTAAATTAAAGAAGTTGAAGACTGATCTTATTCATGATACCAGTGCTATATAATAGCCCCCATTTGGAGGATTTGCCTGACCTGTCTTTTTAGTGTTGTGTCGTGTGTTTCTTAACATTGCTCTTTTTGACCTCTTATTGATATAACTATCTCAAACTATATAAATAATATGTATTAAATCTTTTTACATCTGTTGTGGTGAACATTTTTTTTTCATTTTTTTTTCTATTTGTATTTTATTTGCTTCCGTGTCTCTGTATGTCTGCTTAATGGCCCTAGTGCATGGGTCGGCAACCTTTTGAGTCAGAAGAGGCAAAAATCACTATTTTTAAACTTCGAATTTTTCAAAGAGCCGCAATTTTTTTTTTTAACAATAAATACTATTTTGTACACAAAATATATGGATTTATTAGGAAATTACTTATTATTGAGTTTAAAATTTTAACAATAAACATTTTGTTACAAAGAAGTTCTCCTTGTATCTTTGACCACCATTACATACGTAAAACATAAAAGTTTTTTTACATTTTTTTTTACAAATTATTTTAAACAGCAAGGAGCTTGAAAAATTTCAGCCTATCATATTTATCTGCAACATTAATTTATACTTTAAAAAGTAAACAATTGCGTAAAAGTTTTAATGAAAATTTTGATTTTGCCTAGTTTTAGAAAGTTGAGATAAATTTGGCTTATAACTTGTTATTTTAAGTTTTAACCAAGACTTTAAATTTTCGTTTGTAAGTTGACTCCTTACTTTACTTTTAATTATATTCATGCAAGAGAACGCTTGCTCGCAAGAATATGTAGATCCAAAAATAGTTAACACTCCAATGCCAATTTTTTCAACTCATTGAAGCAATCGGGAAGACTATTCCATTCGTCGAAAATAAGTGACTCAATTTTTGACATCTCTTTTAAAGCTGTCCACTTCCGTTGATTTACATACACACATTTCTGCACCTCCAACTCCTCCAACTTGCTTTTCAACTCTGTATATTTCCCACACCACAAAGCTTTACTTTTTAAATCGATTAATTGCATTTCTAGAAATGCAGTATCAATACCAAATGTAGTAGTAATTTTGTAACACCGTGTATAAGAGGATTTAGTTTAAATGCTAAAGTAATTTTGTTGGTTCTAAATTGCACAAATCTGTATGCAAATTCATTTTTAATAAATAATTGCATTACTTTTATCGCGATATTGCTTAAGAAATCGAAAATGAAGTTATTTACCACTCTGAATATCTTTCTCAAAAAGAATTAATTTTTCTTCAAAATAAGTCAATTTTCTATCAAGATATAAGCTGGGTTCCCCCTTCCTTGAAATTTTAAATTAAGCTCATTTAATTTACCGGTTATGTCTACCATAAAGTAAATTTTTTGCAACCATTTGTCCACCATTGTTCTCTAATTCAAGATAATAAATTTCTTTTTCATTTAAGAAAGTATTTATTTCATTCAAGCAAAAAGCAAAGCGTTTCAACACTACCTTTTGAAAGCCAATGCACTTCATTGTCAAGAAGAAGGTCGGAATACTGAGTCTCCATTTCATGTAAAAATTCTCTAAACTGACGATGGTAGAATGCTTTAGATAGGATGCTGTTAACAATCTTAATTACCAAATTCATAACCTCAACTATTTCGTCCGGAAATGTTTCTGCACAAAGAGCTTCTTGGTGTATTATGTAGTGAAACGTAAGAATTTCGTGATAAATTTTACTCTGAAGAATCGTTATTGCCCCTTTATTTTTTCCTGTCATACTTTTGGCTCCATCCGTTGCTATTGAGACGATTTTATTGAAGTCAATCTTATTGTCTTCAAGACATTTTGTCACAGCATTCGCTATATCTTCCCCTCTAGTTTGTCCCAAGAGCGTTAGCAATTCTAAAAGTTCTTCTTTGGGACCGTGGGAAGACATATAACTTACGAAAAGGGCAATTTGTGACATGTCTTTCATGTCGCAAGAGTTATCTATAGCAAGTGATAATGCGGAAGAAAGTTGAATATCTTCTACCTGCAAATATGTCACATTTGAGGACATTCTAGCTATTCTATCTTGTACTGTTTTAACAGATAACGGCAAATTTTATTTTTTTGCAAAATTTCAAAACCACAAATCAGTTCTTCAGATGCACGTATAAAGCACTCCAGCATTCCTTAAAAAACTCACCATCCGTAAATGGTTTACCATGCAATTTCCAGTGACACCAAAAAGCTTGCCAGATTAACATTACTTGTAGATAGCTTCCAGTTACCTAACATGAAGCTCAATTGCTGTTTTTGTCTTTGAAGCTCATCAACAGCTTTTTTTCGTTTCTCGCCAGCTGGATATTTATTAGAAAACTGAGGATGTATTTTAGTGAAGTGTCTTTCTAAATTTGATTTCTTATTGTATGCAAGTTTTTCGTGGCAAATAAGACACGTTGGAAGGCCATCTGAGTCGGATGTAAAAGCGAATGACTCAGTCCAATCTAGATTAAATTCTCGATGCTCTTCCTCAATTTTTCTTTTTTTTTGTAGACACCATAATTGGGGTAATGTTGTGATAAAAAAAAAATTTTTGTATCGCAATTGCAGGCAATTGCACAAGAAGCAAAATCAACAATAAAATTTGAGTAACAAAAAACTAAAGATTTAAGGTTGGAAAAAGTCTTTGAACTGATTAAAAATCTCAGCCAACGAATAGATCTTAATCGATTAGGATTTAAATCTGGAAATAACCCGTAGGCTACGATTTGTCTTGAATTTTTTTTTTTTTGAATAGATAAAGTTGGGCTATGGCCGCTCAAAATTTATTATGTTACCTACCTATCATTACTTCTTTTTTTTTATAACTATTATATATAAGTACAAACTTTACTTTAAGAAAACAAATTGCTTCTAACTCTTTATGTAAAACAACAGATATCAGTACCAGTCGAACCTAGAATGTTTTTTATTAAAAACAGATTATACCATATTGGTACATACGACAAACAAAGACATTAAAAAGCTTTCGAAGTTCTTACGACGAAAGACACAGGAAATTATGTGGTAGTAAGAATATTATGGATTATTGAGATATATATATAATCGCTACTATGTCCTCAAACATTGATTTAGAGAGATTTAAATATATTTTTTTAATTTAATTTATATACTTGAGTATTTTTCTAAAGAGCCGCGAGTTGCCGACCCCTGCCCTAGTGGAAGATCAGCGCTGGTTTACCAAACCAGTAATATAATGAGCTAGGACCAATTAGAGCTACATGTTACATTGTACATTTATATAGGTATGCTAGTGTAATGTATTCTCGTTTGTGTTGTAGTTCTAAATACATGTTTTTTCTTTCCTTCTTTCTTCTTTAATTTTTATGTTTTAATTAGCACCGTAAAGTCGTGGTAGCGTAATGGCTAGCGCACGCGTCCTTAACTCAAAGGTCGCGGATTCGAATCCTGGCCGGAACGCGTGCACCACTTAGGCTGTTTTCTGACCTAATGTGCATATTGTTACAATTACCACGAGCTAACCGGTCTCCCGTCTTCCTCATGACTGAACATACATAAAAAATATTTAGACGACGAATTGATAATCATTTCCTTTTTTATAATAGATTAGTATTACTAATATTAATATTACTAATATTAATATTACTAATATTAATATAATAGATTATATAAATAATTTTTCTTATGGCAGGACTTCAGCAGACAGGCAGACGACCCACTTGATGCAAAGCGGTTACCATCGCCTATGGACATTTGCAACACCAAAGGCGCTACAAATGCGCTGCTGCTCTCTTAAGGGAGACTGGAACCTGGTAACTAATGGCGGAACACAACACAAGGTTGTTATGGCGGCATACTCTAGTCCAGGGATGGTAGCAATCCAGTCGGGCAAATACCCTTCCACCTGGCTATAGATTGTTTTGTCGCCTCTTACGACAGCCCCCCCCCCCCCCCCCCGGCCGCAGGAAATTGTATTCTTTCTCCGTTCCTGCACGATTAAAATTTGTCTTTGACACGCTCTCCTGTAAATTATTTTTTTGCAGCTGACTCACTATACGTAGAAGCCGTGAAAAGCTTTAATCATTTTTTTTTTAAATCGTTAATTACAGTCTGAGAAGTTAAGAGAAATATTCTGTTACATTAATACAAGCAGACAGTATTTTGACAATGTAAAAAATATAAAATTATTAACATTTTTCCTCAGCTAATACGACTGACAAAATGGCCGGGGGATGTTTTGTGCCGCAATACAATTCGCGACTCATCCCCCAAAAGCCTTACACAAATTACCCACGGGGAGATTACTGTCATAATTATAAGGAATATAAAATATTTTGTGACGATGACATTCGTGTCGTGGCTTGTTTTATTATTACCTAACGACACCATGTTTAACAGATTTCAAAGAGGCGGTTCTCACAGATTTTCTTAATTTTTGTTTTATTCGAAAGAGTATACTCTCGAAGTGGTCCCATTGTCACCAAGCCAGGATCTGATGAGTGGTACCCAGGTGATTCGAGAGAAACGCTCGAAAATTGTTAACCAACTTCTTTGTTACCCGCTATCTGTCAATTGTGAACCGATTTTCAACTTCTTTTTTTATTCCAAAGAGTATACTCCCGAGGTGGTCCCATTGTCTACAAGCCAGGATCTGATGAGTGGTTCCCAGGTAATTCGAGAGTAAACCTTGAAAATTATTTATTAGGTGATATATCCATCAATTGTGGACCGAGTTACATATTTTTTATTCGAAACAATTAACTCTTGAAACGATCCCATTGTCACCAACTCAGGATCTGATGGAACCCTTGTTGAAGAGCGTCTACTCTAAAGAGTCAGCTAGCGAACATGTATACGCGTGGCCAGTACTACAATTTCTAAAGGCGCTTAATATATTATTTCTAAAGCTATTCAAGTATTTGCGCAACAACTATTTTGTTTAAAAAAAATTGACTTCTTTCTGCACCAGCTTGAAGACCGTCCGCATTAAAACATAAACATTACTATTTATACTTGGCACCAACTTTAAGATATTGAAGAAGTCTTTGAATATTTATTTTTGCTTTTTAGTTTAAAGTCGATTTTGCTTTTGTTAAAAAAAAACATAAAATTTGCTATGGATCAGTAAAAATATCATATTGAAATTCGAATATTTTTTATCTTGCCTATTTAAATAAATCCCAGAAAAAATCAGGATAAAATTCAGCGCAGACTTTAAGTGTAAGAATTTGAGCTCTGTGAAGTTGGCACCTCGAGTTGCGAATTTTTAAAAGAACAATATCTCATTCGTTTGTCCAGCGTTAATCCACGTTTGCCCAGGAAAAATTTTCGTTTGCCCACCCTTGGTTCAAAAGTTATTGAACAAAAACTTTTTTTGAAAAAAGAAATTCCGGTTCTTCCCATGTTTTCGCAAGGTTTAATGTTTTTTGCACTTCAATGGACTTTATCGTTAGCTGATCCAATGAACTCGATTGTCCAGGCAAAAGTTTCGTTTGCCCACCCCCAGATCAAAAGTTATTGAACAAAAACTTTTTTTGAAAAAAGAAATTCTGGTTCTTCCCATATTTTCGCAAGGTTTAATGTTTTTTGCACTTGAATGGACTTTATCGTTAGCTGATCCAATGAACTCGATTGTCCAGGCAAAAGTTTCGTTTGTCCACCCTCAGATCGAAAGTTATTATTTAACAAACACTTTGTTTTGGAAAAAGTAATTTTTGTTCTTTCCATATTTTCGCGAGGTTTAATGTTTATGACACATGAATGGACTTTATCGTTAGCTGATCCAATAAACTCGATTGTCCAGGCAAAAGTTTCGTTTGTCCACCCTCAAATCAAAAGTTATTATTGAACAAACACTTTGTTTTGGAAAAATTAATTTTGGTTCTTTCCATATTTTCGCGAGGTTTAATGTTTATGAGACATGAATGGACTTTGTCGTTAGCTGATCCAGTGAACTCGATTGTCCAGGCAAAAGTTTCGTTTGTCCACCCACAGATCAAAAGTTTTTGAACAAACACTTTGTTTTGGAAAAAGTAATTTTTGTTCTTTCCATATTTTCGTGAGGTTTAATGTTTATGACACATGAATGGACTTAATCGTTAGCTGATCCAATGAACTCGATTGTCCAGGCAAAAGTTTCGTTTGTCCACCCTCAGATCAAAAGTTATTATTGAACAAACACTTTGTTTTGGAAAAAGTAATTTTTGTTCTTTCCATATTTTCGTGAGGTTTAAAGTTCATGACACTCGAATGGACTTTATCGTTAGCTGATCTAGTAGACTCGATTGTCCAGGCAAAAGTTTCGTTTGTCCACCCTCAGATCGAAAGTTATTATTGAACAAACACTTTGTTTTGGAAAAAGTAATTTTTGTTCTTTCCATATTTTCGTGAGGTTTAAAGTTCATGACACTCGAATGGACTTTATCGTTAGGTGATCTAGTAGACTCGATTGTCCAGGCAAAAGTTTCGTTTGTCCACCCCCAGATCACAAGTTTTTGAACAAACACTTTGTTTTGGAAAAAGTAATTTTTGTTCTTTCCATATTTTCGCGAGGTTTAATGTTTATGACACATGAATGGACTTTATCGTTAGCTGATCTACTGATCTCGATTGTCCAGGCAAAAGTTTCGTTTGTCCACCCCCAGATCAAAAGTTTTTGAACAAACACTTTGTTTTTGAAAAAGTAATTTTTGTTCTTTCCATATTTTTGTGAGGTTTAATGTTTATGACACATGAATGAACTTTATCGTTAGCTGATCCAATGAACTCGATTGTCCAGGCAAAAGTTTCGTTTGTCCACCCCCAGATCAAAAGTTTTTGAACAAACACTTTGTTTTGGAAAAAGTAATTTTTGTTCTTTTCATATTTTCGTGAGGTTTAAAGTTCATGACATTCGAATGGACTTTATCGTTAGCTGATCCAGTAGACTCGATTGTCCAGGCTAAAGGATAGGATAAAGTCCATTCATGTGTCATAAACATTAAACCTCACGAAAATATGGAAAGAACAAAAATTACTTTTTCCAAAACAAAGTGTTTGTTCAATAATAACTTTTGATTTGAGGGTGGACAAACGAAACTTTTACCTGGACAATCGAGTTCACTGGATCAGCTAACGATAAAGTCCATTCATGTGTCATAAACATTAAACCTCACGAAAATATGGAAAGAACAAAAATTACTTTTTCCAAAACAAAGTGTTTGTTCAAAAACTTTTGATCTGGGGGTGGACAAACGAAACTTTTGCCTGGACAATCGAGTTTATTGGATCAGATAACGAAAAAGTCCATTCATGTATCATAAACATCAAACCTCGCGAAAATATGGAAGGAACCAAAATTACTTTTTCCAGAACAAAGTTTTTGTTCAATAACTTTCGATCTGAGGGTGGACAAACGAAACTTTTGCCTGGACAATCGAGTTCACTGGATCAGCTATCGATAGAGTCCATTCGAGTGTAATAAACAATAAACCTCGCGAAAATATGGAAAGAACCGAAATTACTATTTCCAGAACAAAGTTTTTGTTCAATAACTTTTGATCTGGGGGTGGACAAACGAAACTTTTGCCTGGACAATCGAGTTTATTGGATCAGATAACGAAAAAGTCCATTCATGTATCATAAACATCAAACCTCGCGAAAATATGGAAGGAACCAAAATTACTTTTTCCAGAACAAAGTTTTTGTTCAATAACTTTCGATCTGAGGGTGGACAAACGATACTTTTGCCTGGACAATCGAGTTCACTGGATCAGCTATCGATAGAGTCCATTCGAGTGTAATAAACAATAAACCTCGCGAAAATATGGAAAGAACCGAAATTACTATTTCCAGAACAAAGTTTTTGTTCAATAACTTTTGATCTGGGGGTGGACAAACGAAACTTTTGCCTGGACAATCGAGTTCATTGGATCAACTATCGATAAAGTCCATTCAAGTGCAAAAAACATTAAACCTTGCGAAAATATGGGATGAACCGGAATTCCTTTTTTCAAAAAAAGTTTTTGTTCAATAACTTTTGATCCAAAGGTGGGCAAACGAAACTTTTGCCTGGACAATCGAGTTCACTGGATCAGCTAACGATAAAGTCCATTCAAGTGCAAAAAACATTAAACCTTGCGAAAATATGGGATGAACCGGAATTCCTTTTTTCAAAAAAAGTTTTTGTTCAATAACTTTTGAACCAAGGGTGGGCAAACGAAAATTTTTCCTGGGCAAACGTGGACTAACGATGGACAAACGAATGAGATATTGTTCTTTTAAAAATTCGCAACTCGAGGTGCCAACTTCACAGAGCTAAGAATTTGCTGTTTATAACCGAAAACCGCAACGAAATCGGCTGAGTAGTTACGTACGTAGTACGTGAAACCTAAACAAACAGACAAGAAATCTAAAAAAGTTCCATTGTGTTCCTGTGGCCTGCAAACCGACAAACGCTAAAACGAACGCCGACACTCGCCATTTGCGTGTTTCCTGCCCCATATATCACTTTATTATACTGTATGTATTGTTACATAGAAATTTCAAAACAGCTACTGCCATCTGTTACGAAAATTATGGATCAATCTTATACTGACCAATCACAGGTCTAGATCGTATTTAGTTAAAACCTCTTTCGGGCGCTAGAGGAGCTACGGTCGACAGTTTAATTTAATTACCCGTCATAATTATTCGATCAAAAATTAAGATAATACAGTTTGTCTTAGTAGGAGAAGTAGTTAATATTACATCTCTTGGAGTTGCTAACCAGTCTCAAAATGAAGATTGTCACAATTTTATCTGTAAATCAAGCTCTTGATTAATAATAAATATGAATAATAATAAATAAATAAGGGTGGGTAATAATACTAGTTCCAGAGACTGTTGCAAGTGGCGCTTTTAATTATTAAGAAAAAATATGCTTGTAAATTAAATATGCAGCAGTCAGTTCAGTGGTAATAGAAATTAGTCGTTAGCTGAAAACTACATGTGGCTGACGGGAGCTTTCACTACTAAGTAGCCGCTTCCAGCATTACATGTCGGCGTTTTATAGTAGACGCGTGTCGCCCGCGTGTGACGAGCCTTAGGGGTGGAATTGCTGGAGGGGTTGAAACTTAAAGTGAAGAGGGGTGAGAGTGACACGAGAATTGCTTTACTCGTTATAAATAATTCAAACGACACCGGTCTTGAATATGTCAGTGACGGCACATTAGCGCTGATGTAAATAGTGTTTTAGATTAAATTGTGTTCAGGCATATTAAATAGAGTGTATAGCGGCGATTATGCATAAACTGTTTTACTGACATAACTTATTTATACACATCACATACATTGAGCGCATGATGGTTGTACGTATTAATTGATTTACCGAAATAATTTGTTTATATATATTAAACAGATTGAGCGTGATGGTGGTTGTCATTTGATTATGCATAAACTGTTTTACCGACATAACTTATTTACACACAGTGCTAACGTTGAGCGTATGATGGTCGTCATTCGATTATGCATGAACTGTTTTACCCATATATTGTTTATATTAGTTCTCAATGCTTGCCATGCGGCGCTACCTGCATTATCTTTGAACTGTTATTGTAAGGAAATTGACATTTACTGAACAAACAATATTGTTTAATGTCTCTATAGTACTTAGTTATATGAATAATTTCATGAAATTAGATTAAAAACATAAAGGTAGGCATTGATATCAAACAAAGATATAATATAATACTTTGTACCCGTTTTTGCGAAAATTGCGCGAAAGGAGTGTATGAAATTTTGCACACTTATAGTTAATATAGAGAAGAAGCGATGAATTCTAATAATTTTGTTAAATAATGCATATAAAGTACATTAAATTAATTTAAAAAAAAAACATTACACACTAACATGTATTTGACACACGCACGCATATATACTCTTTTGTTTATTGTTGCCTTGACGAAATCTGTGATTATTAGAAGAGTCTTACTACTTATAATAAATCTGGGGTCGAGTTTCTATAATGATTTTAAAAATGAAAATATTCTGGGGTGCTGATTTGGACGAGAAGCTTCCAAGAATATAATTTTTGGATTTTCGTCATCCAAAAGAGCAAACGAAATCAAAGTTTATTCAATGACCCCCTTTTTTAAACTTAAGCTTTGTTTAACTAGGGAGAGACATTTTGCTTTGCCGTCACCGAATTGTTTTCACTACAAATAGCTTAAATAAATTTCAGCAGGCACATGTTTGCGAGCCTGCACTAAACATTCCGTGAAAGATCCCCAGTCAGATTCAAGTTTTATTCAAAATAAGTTCTATTGAAGAACACTTTCTGAAGGTCATATATGTAAGTCATAATTTAAATCTACTTCCTATTCTATGTACGCCACTTCGCATAGTGTCTTTCCTATAATGATCTGGTGCGCAGGATGTGGGCCAGCACCAACGTCATCCTGGACATGATTACTGATAGGGTAGACTGTACCTACGTCCAGCGTGGGCGTAACTACGTTCCAAGTCACACGCTCTTCCTTCCATAAGCGAGGGGCACGTGGGAGGACGGTTTTTTATTGCAGGAGATCAGCAGACAGGCAGACGGCCCACTTGATGGACAACGGTTACCATCGCCTATGGACATTTGCAACACCAAAGGTGCTACGAATGCGCTGCTGCTCTCTTTAGGGAGCCTGGAACGTGGTCACTAATGCCGGAACACAACACAAGGTTGTTCTGGCGGCATACTCTGGACCAGGGGGGTCGCCATCCAGTCCGGCAAATGCTCTACCACCTGGCTGTGGGTTGTTTTGTCGCCTCTTACGACAGGCCGCCGGGCCGCAGGAAATTGTATTCTTTCTCCGTTCCTGCACGGATATAACGGATAGGGTGGTTTTAGTGGAGTATTCAAGTGTCCACACATGCCGGCGATTTGACTCCGATGCCCATTCGTGGTCTCACCTCTTGTCGCTTTGGTCTAATCCCTCGTAAAGATCCGGTACTGTGAGAAATGTATTTCCCCCGCCTTAGAAAAAAAAGACTGTACCTACTTTAGGCACAGCTGCACTATGCATAATACTATAAAGAAAGTATGTACGAGTATGTGAATATGAATATGTAATTTTGTAAATTGTATGTATTAATGTAATTCTGTATAATGTAATATGTATTAGGACTATGGGAAATGTTATAAAATTATAAATAAATACTAAATAATATAATAATAATAAACAATACTAGCGGCCACGACAGACGTCCTGCCTTAAAAAAAATCTAGAACCCTATACCAGCGCCAAGTAGGTATTTTGTTTCGAGTGATATTTTTAAATTCGTAATATCTTTTGAATGGAATGTCCGATTTGAATAATTCAAAAAGTAATCTTAAGGTACTGGAAACAGTCTTGAATACGAAATGATTTATTTGGACAAGGATTAATACAAAGATATGGATAACACGGTCTGATTTTAGTCGGAATTTCTATCAACTTTTAAAATGTAAAAAAGTAGTTAGTCACATAATTACAATAATTGGACATATGGAATCGCGAAGTTGTTTGTAGATATTAACATGTTCTTTAACATTGTAGAACATTTTTTTGTTCTATCATCAAGTTTCCGCAGCGCATGCGACGAAAGACATTTTATGGCTAATTTTTATACCTTATTGAAGATTTAGTAACGATCCCTAACTTTTTCTAGTAATAAATATAGCCTATATTACTCAGGGATAATGTAGCAATATAATGGTGAAATAATTTTTAAAATCGGTCGAGTAGTTTTTGAGTTTATTCGTTCTAAGAGCTGTTCGTCAATGTGTTAATGTCAATGAGGTATTATAATATAGTACATATAACTCAATGTGGAACGATGTATTTTTTTGTGTTGTTCGCGCTAATACAGGCGTGGTGTAAAAAAAGACAAAAAAACCACAACATTTTGAGTTACAATTGAGTTATTTCACTCACAAAACTTTCATACCTTATATGAACTTCCTTTTTTGAAGTTGGTTAAAAAATGTCAGAAGCGTACACAACCCAACTTTATTTATTTAAAGTTGCGTAAATTTTACTTCTTTTTAATCTAGCATGCAGTTGCAACCGGTTGGCTCGTTATAAAGAGACAATCGCCTGTGTAACATGCGGATGGGTCAAGAATCGAACCTAGTACTTTTAGATACTAGGCCAGCCTCATGACCGTTACGCCAACGAGCTTATGGTAATGACGACCAATTTTAAAGTTTTACTGTAAATTATATTTTATTTAATTGTAATAACAAATATTACAATTGGATTTTTTTTAAATTAAGGTATGCATGCGACCTCGTCCACGCCCGGGACACAAAGCATGCAGCATTCAAAAAAGAATGTTTTAGTGAGAACTGAGTTGAAATAAGCTAATTTCCATGCACCTGAACAACTACAAACTGTTCACGGGATAATTCCCGCGGGATTCCCATGAAAAAATCACACATTTTATTAAATTAAATTTGCTATCGATCAATAAAAAATCACATCGGAATTCGATTTTTTCTTAATCTGGCTATTTTAAATCATTCCCAAAAAAATTCTCGCGGGATTTCCGACATAAATGGTGCGTAGATTTCAAGTCTAAGAATTTGCAAAACAAACAACCGAACCGACAAATAGGCAAGAAATCTAAAAAAAATTACATTATGTTCTCTATCCAGTTGTTTTTTTTTATAGCTTCAATGTACAGACACGTCATGTTTAGAATTTTATAGTATTACTAGCGGCCCCGACAGACGTTGCCCTGCTTTAAAAAAAAAAAACTAGGACCCGATCCTAGCGCCACCTACCGGTTCCAATTATGGATTTTAATCATCCGGGGACCCACTCAAACACAGAAAAACAAAATCGCTCCCGGTGGTTAGGAGGATTCTAGAACCCGATCTCAGCGCCACCCATTGGTTCCAACGGTATAAAAAGTATCCTATCTTTCAAGCTGGATCAAACTGCACACGGTGTGCAAATTTGATTAAAATCGGTTAAGTAGTTTAGGAGTCCATCGCGGACAAACAACGTGACACGTAATTTATATATATTAAGATAAGATTACATATCTATTTTAGTTTGGATGTATTTTTATAAAGGATTGTTTTTGACATGAACAATACATAATCGGCAGACAGACACATTATACATCACCAAGCTAAGTAAGTTATGCTTGTGTTTATAGGTAATACACAACGGACCACTCTATAGCCCAGTGGTTCCCAAACTTTTTTGTATACCGCCCACTTTCAGAATAAATTATTTTTTAGCGCCCCCATTTTTTCACCTACTTAAAAAACACTATAATTTCAAATTAAATTAATTGATTATTGAGAGCTACATTAGCGGAGATTAAATATTAATTCTAAAAGGGAATTACTTTAGCCCGCAAGAGTTAACTTGAGACCTAGGCGCAGTACACAACAGCGCAGAGGTCTCAAGTTAACTCTTATGGGCTACACCTGCCAATGCCCATTTTTTCTGGGTCTCTTACCGCCCCCTTTTAGGCCTGCAGCGCCCACAAGGGGGCGTTATCGCCCACTTTGGGAACCACTGCTGTAGCCGATCCAAGACACCCAGACCATAGTAAATAACGTAGAGTTCATTTACGAAATTTACCATGCTGGGAATCGAACCTGGAGGCTTTGCGTTGCAGTGATATAACTAACAGTGCAATTTTATTTACAATAATTATTATAACTACTGAATTTCTACAAATAATTTCATATTCAATATGTCGAAGTAAGGACAGACGAACTCATATTTATGTATTAGTAAGAATTGTTCGCGATCTACTCATCCCTTTACCAATTAATTGTATCAATTAGAGAACCCTCCACTCGCCCGAGGGGAGGTTGGGTCTTTTGCATCCCCCGAGTATTAAGTTTTTAAAGTAATTAATCAGACCCGTTTTAACTTTGCGCAGGTGTAATTAAATGTTTTTGAATCTTCTATTCGAGCATCTTTATTAAATTTAGTCCCTACAATATTATTAGTTTTTAGTTATTATTAGTTTTTCATTCAAAGAAAACAGTGTCCAATATATGTGCACAAACAAATACACATAATAAAAAAATCCTAATGTTAATATTAATTCATGATTAACACGATTTGGTTGTCTTAGAAAATGACCAATTAGTGGGCCGTGCAGCTTATTCAAATTCAAAAGTTTTTCCTCAAAATAAGTTCCACTGGAGAACACTTTGAAGGTCATAGATATAAGGTATAATTTAATTTTACTTCCTTTTCTATGTACGCCGCGTGTCAAACAAAATAATCAACAAGTAAAATATTTATTACAATATAATACAATATTTGTTTAAAAACTTTATAACAAAAACATTTCAATTTACCAGAAGCCACTTTATGACGCTGAATCGAAGTCTAAGCAAACAACGGCGCTTAGAAAGTTTTAATAAAAAATAACACAAATATTCAAATATATTACATACTAATATCATGGATATCAAAATCCGATATGAATATTTTCCATTCCCTAGTCATGGTATGTATGTATGGTAGGTTGGGTTAGTAAAAATGCGATATTAAAGTAACGAAGGCCTGGGTCAATACGAACCCTTCGGCGTATTCATATTTGGGATCCCTTCAGTGATGTACAAAGGGAAAACTAATAATTAAACGATAACTTGAGTTTTGTGGCAAGGTTTCAAGTTGATTTTCAGCGACCTCGTGTTTATCTAGATGCCGCTGTGATTAATGAACGTCTATTTTTTTTTTATTAAGATGAAATAAAATTTACAAAATATTTAGCTTATATATTCCGGTAATTTCAATATAAATAGCACTGTTCAAAACGGAAGGCCACGACACACCTTCCATGATCAAATTGATCGTGTATTAGCAGAAGGTGATGTCAGGAGCCTTAAGAACAGACGAGCGTGCATGACAAGAGCTATGAATGTCAAAGAAGCAAGTGAGGTGTGTAAAAATAAGCCTGTATGGCGCTCTGTTGTTCGTGCCTACCCCGCAAGGGACCTGGCGTGAAGTTATGTATGTATGTATGTATGTATGTTCAAAAACCCAAACTTTTATTTTCATTGAGTAAAATAGATTGATATAAATTGATACATTTTTCATCCTAGATAAATAATCGGTAGACACACACACATTGTGTATCCCCAAGCTAAACAAATTATGCTTGTGTTATGAGTTATACATATAAAACCAGTCTGAGACACCTGACAAACAGACCATAGTAAATAGCGGAAAGTTCGTTTACGAAATTGACCATAACAGGAATCAAACCTGGGACTTTGTGTTTTAATAAGCTGGGTCGGCAAAGACTTAGCCCTCTCAACTTTGACTGCCGCACCCCTCCATTCGGGCATTGTTTTATGATAAATTGTATAATAGAACAAAGGACCGCATTCACCGAGTTCAAATTCAAAAGTTTTTATTCAAAATAAGTTCCACTGGAGAACACTTTTTGAAGGTCATACATATAGGTTAAAATTTAATTTTACTTCCTAGTCTATGTACACCGCTTCGCAACGTGTTATTGCTGTTAAGGAGAAGAAGCGCCAAGAAACTCCCCAGCAACACGTCTAGCTAAAAATTGTTCTTCTTTATATTTGTTGTTCTAAGTTCTATATTTAAGTACTTTTTTTAAGATTTTGTACAGAATTATGTTACAGTTAAACCACACATCTGGCAAGCTTCGACGCAATGCAATAATAACAAGGATTAGTTCGACACTAATGACGGCCATAAAACAAGTACGATAACAATAGGATGTTTTTCTTGATTGCAATTTTAAACACGAAGTAAACAAAAGAACTCCGAATGCAGGAAAGGTAATAAACTGTTTTACGACAGCCAGGGGTGCGCATTTCTTTGTCGCTATGTAACAATAATATTAACGGCTCAAATATGCATCCCTTAGAATAGGTTACATGTTTGAGCCGTTTCGGGTGGAGACTTTGGGCCCATGGGGGCCAAGTGCCCACAAAATGTTAAAAAACGTCTGGTCTTTACAATAGGATACCGTAAGGCTGGAGCTTACCTCGCACAAATGATTAGCCTCGGTACCTAGCGAGGTCTGGTGGGGTTGGACGGGCTTTAATATAGGTTTTTATTTTATTTTTTAACTATTGTATACATATTTTTAATTTAGGATTATTTATAAGAGATTTAGCTGATTGACATAGATATTATTTAAAAATAAATCATAGGTGGAGATCCAACCATCCATCATAGGACAACCAGACGCACTGGCATGCGGCACCGCTATATGGTGGACATCCCTCCTATTTGAACAAAGCGCTTTGAGTCCACTTTCATTATACACACCGCAAAGGAGTGGAACACACTGCCGGAGTCTGTTTTTCCCGAAACCTACAACCTGCGTGTCTTCAAGTCTCGTGTGAATAGGTACCTTCTAGGTAAGCGTGCTCGATCTTAGACCATATCTCCGCTCAAATCGAGCGAGATTATGGCCAAACGCGAACCTATACCTACATGATAAAAAAAAGGTAATATATAAATCTAAAGGAATAACAATATTAAAAATAATTAAATATTAATAAATAATTTGGCTAATGTAAAAATATAGATATAGGTATGTTAAAGGAGACGGATTTTTCAAATAATGTACATGATAAATATTAAATTATTCACAATTATTATAATTTTTTGCACACCATGAAAATGGTAGAATGACATCAACTTATCATTTTAACAACTTTTGTACTACATTCTGGCAAACAAAGTTTCTTATTATAAAACCTAAATCTCATAGTTTTAAATACAAAGTTACATCATCGATAAATCCAACTCAAAGAAGGTTAGACCGAAATAAAATCCTCTACAACCAAAACTATATTAATAATGAAATTGTTTTTATAACTTAATAACACGCGATATGGTCATAACATGAGCTCTTTTGTACTAAAGCGCTTTACTTAGCACATTACTACAATGTAGAAACTAAAGTTTTCCTCCAGTTTCCTTTATGTCATTATTATAACTATAATAGTATTTTTCTTTCCTTTTATTGTGTCTTTGTCTTATTGAGTATCCGCTGATTGCTACAACTCCATTAATTCTTCAAAAAGTAATTCTATAGCATACGTCTGTATAAAACTATTTAAAAAAATGAGATATAAATAGAATAAGAAATATAAACAAAAACAATATTTAGCTAGACGTGTTACTGGGGAGTTCTTCTTGTTCTTAACAGCAATAACACATGCGAAGCTGTATACATAGACTAGAAAATAAAATTAAATTTTAACTTATATGTATGATGATATGATAATTATAGATAGATAACACTAAATTGAACACCATTACAGAAAACATACAAACTAGTAATAATCTAATTGGGTACAAGGGGCGGTCTTATCGCTTAAGCGATCTCTTCCAGACAACCCGTATGTAATTATGATGATGTACATCCCCATTTTATCATCGGACAACTAGACGCACCGGTTTGCGCCACCGTTACATGCTGGAAACACCACCAGTCAGAAAAAATCGTTTTGCTTTATCTTTTCTGGTGCGCACTGCAGAGGAGTGGAATAATTTGCCGGAGTCCGTTTTCCCTGACAAATACAATCTTGAAGTCTTGAAGTCTCGAGTGAATAGGTATCTTCTAGGTAAGCGTGCTTCATCCTAGACTGCGTCATCACTCAACATCAGATGAGATAGTGGTCAAACGCAAACCTATGCTTCCATAAAAAAAAAATAGGAAAATTTCATATTACATAAAATGTCTATTAAATTTAAATGAGGTCAACATTGAATAAAAACAAAAAAAAGTCACATAATATATTGGAATGATGATATAAATCCCGAAAAACAAGTACAAAATAAGGCCAAAAAAAAAAACAAATTTCTGACGTTTCTAGTGTCGTAAGATATTCTTAGCAATCCACTTATGTCGGCACGGCCCCATACTGCTCCATATTAAACTCTAAACAAGTAGGTAATATTTCAACGACCAAAACAAACCAAACTTACTGGCGTTCCCCATTGACCCTCGCAGTACCTCCACTTGATTTACTGACCCATCAATCCGCGTTGGACCCGTGGCGAATAGTCGAGCAGTTTACTTAATGGAATCTTTATGTATTCCCATATTGAAAATAAGTCACAGTACACACTCTTCAATACTTTGCTTTAGAAATTTAGAAATATTAAAATGTGCATTTATATTTTATTTGGAATACTTACGTGGTGTGCAGGCTGGCTTAAAAGTCCTAATCCTTTTTCAGGGTATTGTTACGAGTGCGGGACTCGAATTAAAATGCCGTTGGAATTACTATAGAATTTATTAGAACTATACAAACTCGTTTATCACAGGTACCAATATAACTAGACACTGCCAGTACAAACTGCATGATGCAATAACACGCGCAAAGTCTGTCACTATATCGCTCATCGAATGTCAGTCTTGCTCGTAACGTAATCCTCGCTTGAATGCCCTACCTGACTGATTGACTGCACACCTGGTTAATTATTCCAGCGAAGGGCCATAAACGAAAACAATAACAATAGGCTATTGTCTAATTGCAAATATTTAACACAAAGTAAACAATAGAAGTTCAAATGCGGGAAAAGTAATAAACCAGGTGCGCCTTGTCGGTATGTAACAGTATTTTGACAATATAGCAATTTCAGTATTCCTATACTTGTATCCGTGCAGGAACGCAGGAAGAATATAATTTCCTGCGGTTGGGCAGCATGTCATAGAAGCGACAAAACAACCCACAGCCGGGTGGTAGGGTATTTTCCCGTCTGGATCTGTTTAGGCCAATTATTTCGATTGGTTCATTTCCTTGATTATATGATTGGAATGAAGTCAGTCGCGCCGACATCTTCCGATCTGTGCCCTGCTAATTGGCCAACGACGTTGTGTCGTCACATAATGTGAATGGAGGGACAAATCCGCACCACCGCCCCAATATATTATAATAAGTCAAATATCGTTTACCTGACCGCGCGTGTATGAACGACCCGCTACGTAGTCATATGTGCTACCTTTTTTAATAATTTACCCGCTGTTGTGTGAATTCATTTGTCACAACAAAGACATTATTATTCACTGTGTGTGCAACAAAATTGAACATTGAACCTCGACGACCGCTGCCAGACGTCTCCAGGCTTGCCGATTTGGGAGAAGTGCAGTTTCGGAAGGTTAAGGTTAGTGGCTTGATTTTCCTTCCCATATCATCAATCGGATGCAACGATTGATTTGATTGTCCTGCCATCCACTGCTATTGAGCTATATTATCGAAGGCCGCACCAGTCCAGGAGGTAGGGCAATATAAATTACAACCGCCGCCACGTGGTGTGCTATTGGGGAGGTGGGGAAGGACCTGAAAATTTTACCCTGGCACCACCAGGATCTCTATCGCACCTGGTCTAGAGTATGCCGCCGTAACAACCTTCAGTTGTGTTCCGGCATTACTAACAAGCAAGCCTTGGAACTTGATGCTTGCTTTTTTTACTAGTCACTAGTAACCTTTATATGTGAAATTCAATTGCTCTGGTCTGTAGGTTATTGGGACCGGCCTGGTGTCATCTATTTTACGATAGCTTTAACAGAAACGTAATTGCCGTAATTTAGTGTTATTCAATGTTCGTATTATTTTGTTATAATGTTAACATTTTCTGAATAATTAATTTTAATGATTATGATATCAATTACAAAGAATTTTGTTAACTAAATTAAACACGCGATCGCTACCACGTTCTTTTAGTAATTATTCATAGAAAATACTTTAGACATTGTACTACTTCAAAATGCATTAAAAAAGTCCACGAATATATATTCTTCTTCTTTATATATAAAAATGAATGTTTGTGTGTATGTCCTTTATAGAGTCGTAAAATATACATCCGATTTTGATGAAATTTTGTGTGTTGAGTGTTTGAGTGGGTCCCCGGATGGTTTACAGCCATAATTGGAACCGGTAGGTGGCGCTGAGATCGGGTTCTATAATCCTCCTAATCACTGGGAGCGATTTTGGTGATTTTGTTTTGTGTGTTTGAGTGGGTTCCCGGATGGTTTAGATTCGCAATTAGAACCGGTAGGTGGCGCTGAGATCGGGTTCTAGAATCCTCCTAATCACCGGGAGCGATTTTGGTGATTTTGTTTTTGTGTGTTTGAGTGGGTTCCCGGATGGTTTAGATTCGCAATTAGAACCGGTAGGTGGCGCTGAGATCGGGTTCTAGAATCCTCCTAATCACCGGGAGCGATTTTGGTGATTTTGTTTTTGTGTCATGGAACAGTCTTTTAGGAATTCAGAAAATAGGCGGTACGAAGTTCGCCGGGTCAGCTAGTCTTATATATAAAAATTAATGTTTGTCTTTATGTCCTTTATAGAAACGTAAACTATACATTTGATCATGTGATGATCTTTAGCAAAGTTGTTGTGCATGAGCCAAAGAAGGTTTCTGAGTTGGTTCACAATTGGACACGGTAGGTGGCGCTGCTGTCGGCATATCGATTGAAGCTTATCCGGGCACGTCTGCCGGGCCAGCTAGTCTTCTTCAAGCAATGGATTTTTAAGAGTCACTAGGGTTTGAAAATTCTAGCACATATTAAATTTAAGTTAATATCTCGTTCCCAAGGAGTTTGTGGCATAATAGCTTTGGTTGCGGTGGTATGTGACTTTCAATAAGAAATCTGTAAGATTCCATTGTGAAATAAATAATTCATTTTCAATATAATATAAAATAACGCTCACATGGTCTAATTCATCCTTATGATGATATAACTCACTGCATCAAACGCAATAGTGCTCTAAAATACATACAAAATTCACCATATTTCCCTAAATCTAATTTCACAAAGGGACTGCCTTTATACTCTGCACAAAATTCGATTTGCTGATAGTAGCGCAGGTACATTTTCATATTAGATAAATTTAGCGCCTGCCCGAAATACTATAGCACGCGGCAATCGTATTGACTTGATCGGAACAAAGCTTCAGGCGGCGCCTTATTTGAGAACCGAATATAGACACATTTACATTTTGAAATAATATTTCATATTTTAGATAATATTAATAATACACACGTAATTAAAAAGTTGAGAGGAAGAAGATAAAAGTGATAATGAAGATTACGAGACAAAAATAATGTTGCACGGGAACAATACGGTTTGATTGTGAAAAGGGTGACATGCTATTTTCTGGTGAGACAGAAGAAGGAGAAAACATGTTGCACCGGACCTAAAATAATTGCAGAATGTGAAAAAAGAGATAAGAAGACATACCATGAGTACTCAATTATAAGACGGTTTTATTGAAAATCAACTATTTCCCAGTTAACTTCGAGCCCGTAAGAGAAATGTCGATTCGTCAAAAGCGATCTCCTAATGATAGTTCTGCAAGTAAGCATTCTGTACGGACAGACAAAGTTCTAGCATATTAATGAAGCCGAATAGGCGTTGGTCCTAATTGGAATTGGATAATTAATTCTACAAATTCACGGGGTATTGTTTGGAAAGGGTGCGCGGATTTCATCAAATTTTGGACAATGACCTTACTAAAGCGTTTTACGGATTGTTTATTATATAGCCTTAGTGGTTAGCGCACTCGCGTCCCACTCAAAGGTCTTGGGTTCGAATCTGCGCTACTTTTTATCCTGGGCAATCCGTGGTAACTTTCCTAGGAATTATTTAAAAGGCCAGATTAAAAAAAACCGTATTCCAATGTGATTTTTTCAGTGATCGATAGCAAATTTTATGTAATAAAATTTGTGATATTTTTGAAGTGATAATTTCTTACGGGAGGGTAAACCGCTTCGTTACGTAACGCGTTACGGCGCAAGGCTGTCTGGCTTCGCTTTCTCTCACGAATACGGCAGCGGTAGGCAGGCTCCTCCTCTTTGACTGTAACCCACGCGCTATATACATAAAGTTTAAGTAAAAACGTAAGCTTTCCTCAAGTTAAACAATTTCAATATTAAATAGTTCAACTTAGATTAGTTTAAGTTATCACTTCTATCGGGTGTCCCGAGACGCACAAGTTTTTCTTATCCCGGGAATCCTGCGGGAATCCCGAGTCAAGCGTGGACGAAGTCGCCTAGTAGACTATAAACACACAATTAAACTAAAAACTTTTTCAATATCAAAAACGAAGTATACACTTAAACACTCGTCGCGTCCGTGTGTTTGTTGACTTTGAATACGTTAAATAAAAGAACCGTCGAGCAAAAAACGCCAATTCTATGTAAAATAATGTTTACATTACGTGTGTACATGTGGTCGACAAACGTTGGTTTCGGCCATGCTTGTTCAAGCATCGCGTTTTCGACTTCAATACTCAGCCGACTCTCAACAAGTTTTCATTACAATACAACAACTAACTCATTTTCACAACTGTCAAAGTTATTATACATCGTATACAATTACTTACATAGTCCTACTAATATTATAATCGCGAAAGTTTGTAAGTATGTATGGATGTATGTTTGTTACTCTTTCAAGCAAAAACTACTGACTGGATTTTGATGAAACTTTACAGTAATATAGCTTACACATCAGAATAACACATAGGCTGTAATTTATAAAGATCATCATCATCCGAGCGTTAAACTCCGGTTGCGTTCGGAGCGATCACTTCGACGCCCTGGATCCGCTTTCCTACTTTATCTTCTCCACTTCGCGCGATCTTCGGCATCCCTTGTGTTGAGACCGTTGGTACGCATGTCATCCCTCACAACGTCAAGCCAGCAGTTCTTGGGCCTACCCCTTCGACCGGGACCTGGCGGAGGCGGCCTAGCTAGACATTTTTTTCCCCACGTCCCCCAGCTGGTTTCCGTAAAACGTGGCCGTAACAGCGTAAGCGACTCTCCTGCAGCTTGTCTGCTATAATTTATAAAGATATAGTGTGAATCATCCAAAATGTAACGATCTTCCATCACCTCGCGGGTGAAACCGCCGGGCGCAACCAGTTTCATATAATTATTATTATTGGATGCGTAACTCAGCAGTTCCGGCAGACGTTGTCCTGTCCTGAATTAATAACAATTTATAATCCGATTCCAGCGCCTCCTACCGGGTCTAATGGTGAACCTAAACCATCGCGGGACCTACTCAAACAGTTAACTTTTTTACACCTTGGGTTACATTATTAAAGTTTTAGTCGGGATCTCTAATTTTTTCTACTAATAAATATAGCCTATATTAATCTAAGATACAATATCATTCTAATGGAGACAGAATTTTTTTGAATCGATAGTTTTTGAGTTAATTCGTTACAAACATACTATTATTTATTCCTAGTAGTCCTCTCTACCTTAAGGAACGTTTTGAATTCCTTCGCCTTTCTACTTCCCATACTTTACGCACTCATACGTATCGTAAACTCACTACACCTGCACACACTTCATCCTTTTCTGATAACTCTTTTACAGTGCAGGCTGTCAAACTTTGGAATGCGCTGCCTCTTACTGTCAGAGAGGCCAAAACATCGCCTACGTTAAAGAAGGCACTCAGAAAACTCTACTTTTCCTTACATAGTTATGCCTATTTCTTATACTGTATACCAATTAATATTATCTTATATATAAAATTCTCGTGTCACAGTGTTAGTTACCAAACTCCTCCGAAACGGCTTGACCGATTCTCATGAAATTTTGTATGCATATTGAGTAGGTCTGAGAATCGGCCAACATCTATTTTTCATCCCCCTAAATGTTAAGGGTAGTCCACCCCAATTTTTTTTTAATGATACATAATTAAAAAATACATACAACCCTAAATTTTCAATCCTCTACGATCAACCCCTATTTTTTAATAGCGATATTAGTATTTTTATAATTTTCTACTGGGATGATTTAGATTTCAATTTGAACCAGGTAGATGGCGCTGCAATCGGGTACCAGAATTTAGGTGTTCTTTTTGTTGTTGTATGTGTTGAAGTTTGTCCCGGAATGGTTTAAATAAGCGATTGGACCCAGTAGGCGGCACCACGATACTCCTCCTAAACGCTGTGGCTGATTTTGATGAAATTTTTTGTTTGTTCAAGTGGATTGAGAGAATAGTTTAGATTAACATTTGGTCCCGGTAGATGACGCTGGAATCGGGATCTAGATTTTTATCTTTCAAAGGCAGGACAACGTCTGCCGGGTATAGCTAGTTATCTTATAAATATGTTTGTATGTATTTAATTAATAAAGTAATTTAATGATGTGTATTAAAAGTATAAAATATGTAGTTTAAGTATGTTTATTTATGGTATACTTAATGAACTGCACCACCTACATCGCCAGATTAGGTTAAATTATTCCTTAAGTTAGGTTGCCTGGAAAAGGTTCAGCGATAAGGCCGCCTATTGTTTCTTTTCGTTCCTGGAAAACGATTCTCCCTAAAAACTAAGTAACTGCCTATAAAAATATAAGGTTTTTACTTAATAATAACAGCCCATAAACGTCCCACTGCTGGGATCGGGCCTCCCACTATAGGGGAACGGACAGTATACCCGCCACGCTTCTCCAAGGCGGCTTGGTAGGTTCGAGACATAGATTATCTCGATGTGCCGGTTTCATCACGATGTTTTCCTCCACCGTCATTAGTACATGGTACTTGTGACAATATGCACAATAAGTCAGAAAACTGGCTAAGCATAAGCATAAGGTGCATGCGTTCCGGCCAGGATTGAACCCGCGCCCTTTGAGTTTAGAACTCATGCGCTAGCCATTATGCTATCACGACTTTTTATTTACCTTCCTCATATTCAAAATGAAAAGCAGAGAGCCTTGGGTGAAAGACCTATTCAGGCACTAATACTTCGAGTCACTTTCACCTCTTGTGTAACAATCTACTATTGATCATCGACAACCAATATTTGCGCCTATTCATAATTATAACAGGAAATGTTGTGTACATAACATGTTTTCAAATATTGTTTCTGTAATTCCTTCTCTGTGTTGACTCAAAATTAAATTAAACGATATAAATACTTCTTCTAAGAAGGGAAGATCAAGTAGGCGATGAGTTTAAATTGATTCACAACACAATAATGATTTCTTGTAAAGATCAAAAGTAATATCATATTATAATGAACTTGGAATATACTCCCACTTGTCTTTCAATTGAGAGTAATAATCCAGTCATTTTAGCATAAAAAAGGGGTCAATATCGGAATGAGAGATAATAAGCCATAAACTTGTATACACCTTCATTTTACTGTTTTAAAAGTTGTCTGAATAGTTTCATAAAATCACGTTATTCAAATGTATTAACTAATAAATAATAGAAAATATTTATTGTTAATGGTGTTTCAATGTTTTAATAACTTTATACAAGGTATTATTCACTGAGATGCACGGTCGACCCAGCATTATAGTGAGTATGGCTGAGCGCTGGGGACTCTGCCCTCTATCTCAAAAACGGTTGGGCATATGAAAAAAAAAATTAGATAAAATTGTCACAAATTTTATGTTCTACCATTTTTATAATAACTATCTATATCATAGGAGCTATAGAAACAGAAATAATTGCGGAAAAACTGATTTTTCTGACCTTTGACCTTGAATTACTTACGGCGCACGAGATTTTATGAGATTTTTCAGACAACTTTTAGCATACTCCTACATATACTGTTTAATGTGACTACTGTAAATTCTTTATTTTATGTGTATGTGGTGAACAATAAAGTGTGTGAGAGAGAGATAACTCTTTATTGCAGACCAAAACATACAATTACAAAAACAGACCATATTCACAATATTTTCTAGGCGATACAATATACGGCCTTATCGCTCAAAGCGATCTCTTCCAGGCAACCTAAATCAAAAACAAATTTGAATCAGGCGATGTAGGTGGTGTAGGAAAAAGGCAATGGACACATAAATACTCAAACTAATTTAACAAATAAATATACAAATATATACATAGTCATAAATAAAATATACAATAATATATTACAAAATACATAAGTTATTATAATACATGAATTAGCATGATTATATTGTGTTAATCAGACAGCTATTTATGGACAAATAGTGTTTTCTGAGTAAACTTCTAAATGTTGGTAAGGATTTGGCCTCTCTGACAGTAAGAGGCAGCATATTCCAAAGTTTGACAGCTTGCACTGTAAATTATCATAATAGGATGAAGTGTGTGAAGGTGTCATAAGTTTTCGATACGTATCAGAGCGCAAATTGTGGGCAGTGGATAGGCGAAGGAATTTAAAACGAAGGCGAAGGAAAAAAAGTGTTTTCTATTCTATTCTAATGAAAATCTGCATTGAATAACATTACCGCAATGTAAATTGGATTCTTGCTTGATTATGACATCATCTTTTAACAAAAACTGTTTACATATTAAACTACTTGGAAATCGTGATTATTTGCTTGTATGTGACAAATGCTGCAATCACACGTAATTCGATAGATCTACCGAATGTATATGAATATGATATCATGTTGGTATTATGTTGAGGAATAAATTTGCATTGCTTTCTGAATGACTGAGTTTTCCCGGCGGCTTCGCCCGTAGTTTATTTTGTATTATGCGTGCTGGAACGGAGAAAGAATACAATTTTCTGCGGCCGGGCGGCCTATCGTAGGAGGCGACAAAACAACCCACAGCTAAACCCAAAGGTGGTAGGGTATTTGCCCGTCTGAACGGCTACCACCCCTGGTCTAGAGTATGCCGCTATTACAACCTTGAGTTGAGTTCTGACATTAGTGGTCAGGTTCCAGTCTCCCTTAAGAGAGCAGCAGCGCGTTTGTAACGCCTTTGGTTTTGCAAATGTCCATAGGCCATGGTAACCGTTTTCATCACGCCGTCTGCCTGTTTGCTGAAGTCATATGCAATAAAAAAAGTAAAAAAGAGTCCGCATATTATTTTGGGAGCAAACATTTACATAGCTTACACTGCTTTAATTTAAAGAAATGGATGGATTGTGTGAAGGATGATAGGATGATTTGTGGTGTGACAGAAAATGTATGTCAGAGTAGAGGAGTGTAGAAGGAAAAGACATATTGTGCCGACTCCAAATAATTGGGATATGGTGAGAGAAAAGAGAGAGACTGCTATATTTTTTTATGTAGTTACTGCCCTGTCGACAAATGAGAAGATGGTTGGCAAATACCAACTGTTTGGGATCCGATCATCAATAGTGGTAACACCCAAACCTAGCACAAAACAACTGCCAGACCTCAAGACATTTTGAGCTCTTTTTGCGTGTCCCGGAACACAAACCAACTTGATTGACAATTTCTTTTAATTTTACCTCTCATCCATTTTAATACTTTAAAATTATTAGAGCTAGACATGTTTGCTGAAGAGTTTGTTGCGCCACTTCTTCTCCTGAACCCACATGTTGCGAAAGGGTGGTAAATTAGATTAGGCTCTTATAGAGTAAATGATAACCACAAACATATATTAAAAATAAATAAATAAAACGAGCAAGTTCGTGGTAAGCTAAATAAAAACTTCAACATTACTGTTTGACAACTGGCTAAAACGTTGGAATAAAAGTCAGATAAAATACCACGCTTAAATCCGTTAAAACGTGGTTTTATTATTAACAGTGAATAAAAATAAAATGCTTTGGAAACCAATAAAGTAATGACGTGAATAAAATAATCGCCTATGTTAATTATTAGTAATTAAGACATTTCTCGTTAATATGCTTTCTAATTAGGTTTTCTACCTAAAAAAACCCTGACGATTTGCGAGAAAAGAAAAAATCCCCTTGAAATTATATTAATTAATAATAAACAGTAACGTAATGTTGTCAATACAGTTTTATAAATGAAAATGTAATACTTTTAATAATAGTCTTTTACATACATACATGCATACATACTGTCACGCCTGTTTCCCATTGGTGTAGAGGTAGACAGAGACGATGGATTTCCACCTGATGCGATCCTGACAAACACTTCGTTCGTCAACTTTCATTAATCTCTTCATACATACACGCTTATTTAAAGTGCTTTTTGCATGAGCTTTTTTAAAATATCTTCAATTTCATCATGATGAGTATGTCGCAGTTGACTGGGACCGACTTTACCACTCACATTATATGTCTAGTCATATCTATATCAAAGTCTTTTATGCTAGCTTTATTTTAAGATATCATACATACATAACTTCACGCCAGGTCCCTTGCGGGGTAGGCACGAACAACAGAGCGCCATACAGGCTTATTCTTACACACCTCACTTGCTTCTTTGACATTCATAGCTCTTCTTTATTTGATTAGATATCAATCTGTAATAACAATATCTAATCAAATATCAGACAAATCACACACATAAATTTTTTATTAATTTTACCAAATTCACAAAAGGAGGAGTTACTTAATTCGTCATGTAAATAATAAATTATATTAATACGTGAAGCAAAAACTTTGTACCCTTTTTACGAAAATTGCACGGTCGGTGGAGTATGAAATTTCGCACACTCATAGTTTATATAGAGAAGGAGTGCAGAATGATTTTTTTTTAATTTATGCACATATAATACATTAAATCAATAAAAAATATTACATACTGCCATGTATGTTAAATTCATACACACGCATATATACTCTTTTGTTTATTGTTAAAGTCAAATTAACAGTGTAGCCTTGGCGAAATCTGTATGTTCAAAGTAATAATTAAAATTAATAATGGTCGAATTGCGACCAATGTGCGACTAGTGTAAATAAATAAATATTCCCATAACCTTTTTATTCTGGATTCAGTAAACTTCAAAATGGGGCGATATTATTTTATTGGGTTCCGAAGATATAGCAGAAAATTCATTAAAATCATAGATAATGTTTTAGTCAGATATAGTTTTTGCGGGTTTTCAGTCACATTTTTTGTTACTGACTGGATTTTGTTAATTTTTTTAACATTGGATTCAGAACACCTTCAGGATAATTTTATACAAAAGCGAATGATAAAAAATTCTAGCACAAAATCCTAACAGCAAAGTCACAGGCGTATGTTAGTAAGTAATGGAGGTAATTTCCGAAATGATCATTTAATTAATGACATCGTCAATTAGAGGTTTCCACGATAGTATAACGGATACGATGTCTATTTGATATAAAAGAAACAATTTCTTCGACACCCATTCATAATTTGATGTGCCTTAAGAAACAACACAACATGAAGATTTTGGTAAGTATATTTATTTATCTCTCTTTCTTATTTCTTTCACTTTATCCAATTATTATAATAATACGGCATAATATGCCTTTTCTTTCCATATTCTATTCTGACATACGTCACTGTCAAGCATAGACAATATATTAACTATATTTTTTTAATGTATAAAACTATTAAATATAACGATCCAGCTTATATATACTAATAGGTTATTTAATTTTAATCTAATATTCCACAAAATAATTTTCATCTGAGAATCTGTCCATTGGCATTTTACTTATTCTGTGTCTATAATAAAATTACGTTTTAACGGTTTTAAGCGCGGTAATTTATTTGATTTTTCTATTCCGACGTTCCGGACACTTTTCAGTAGCCGTGATCACTGAAGACAAAGATGTCAACTGTCAATGTGTGTTGTTAAGTTTTTTTAGGCTAGCGCCAACGTTTTCACTGTTAACAAAATTAAAACTAAATAATTAATTAAAACTTTATCAATACTCATTGACACTTGGCATCTTTGACTTCCGTGATAACGTATAGGTACTGAAATGTGGCCGAAACGTCGGAACAATAAAATCAAATAAATAACCGCGCTTAAAACTGTTAACACGTAGTTTTATTATGTAGACTAGTCGCGAAAACTTAATGTTATATTCTGTATCTGTTAGGGCGCATTCACATCTTCACGTGTCCTAAATATCACTTAGGGGAGACTGGGGCTGGTTGTGACAGGGGTAGGTAGTTACAGTGGCAATTGCGGCCAAACAGAAAACGCTATAATAACGTTAGAAAGAGGTAAATAGTCCCACCACCTTTGGCTAGCACCTCGCACGAGCCAGTTGCGCTAACGTTTTTACGTGAGGAGCCCACGCATGCTGCTATTAAAATCGCAGGTTAGTAAAATTTACAATTTTTAGTAATTTTGATCTATAATCCGTTTTCCATAAAAGCAGAGAAGTTTCAAATGTGGTATTTACGCCTTAATACTTTCTTTTTGCGATGCATTTACGTATATACAGTTATATTTATTTTAATTTTTACTACTTAACGTTAAAAGGTCAGTTTTGGTGTTGGGGCTAAAAGTGACATTTGCTCGGGGCAGGTTGTGATTTGTCACTACCTGACCCGTTGTGCTTCTTGCCAACGGATATTTGATATATAAACTATATGATTAATAATTAGATAGCTAATTAATTGGTTTTCTTTTGTAGGACGAGGACGTTTAAAATGAACACTAAGAGTGAAAAAATATCTGAAGACGCTTAGGAACAAGCATCACCCATTTTGGAGTAGCATAAAACTAAAAAAGTTCGTGGCATCGCAAAAGACTTTGGATTATGTCATATGTCACTAACAAGATATTCAAAACAATTAAAGAAAACAATGTAGTATTGTTATCCTTCCCAGCACACTGCTCGCATAAGCTGCAGCCTATGGATGTGGACAACATCCAACAGCAACAACAAAATAGAAAAGCTTGCTGTTAAAAGGAAGGTGTTACATGATACTGACGAAGATACTGACTGATATGTTGTGATCTATTTAAACCGAGTTGGTAAGGAATGGGTAGAGTGTATTGTTTGCAGTTGATTACATGTACATTGTGTTAGAGGCAACATTGCACACTACTTATGTTTCAATTGTGAGAGTGATTGTTCAGATTACAATGATTGCTCTGTTTTCCTTTTAGAATCTGATTGATTTTTCATAAGAGAATCATAATTTATTTTTGTTCATGAGGCTTAATATACGTTTTGTTGATTCATACTAAATTTTTGTTTAGTAAAAAGGTTTATATAATCTTTTATATGTTGCAAATTATATATATTTTGTTTTTACGAGGTATAAAACCGAAACATGATTTTTTTATTTTGTTTAAAATTAGAATATTACCGTTTTTGTTTTAATAATGCAAAAGACTGCTTCGTAGACTTTATAATATGTTATTTAAATTAAGAATGAAACTGATTATGATGATTCTTAATAATAAAAAATCTTTTATAACGTTCGTTTTTCGTTGTAACATTTTGCCCCGTGTTGTGTAACAACCAGCCCCTGGCGTGGGGCTGAAAGTTACACGCCTCTTTTCCTAAAATTTATTAATTTATTTAATTCCTGATAGTCTGGTATATAAAAAATATATTAAATTTAAATTCTGAATAGTTACTTAATTCAACAGACCTATATATAGGTTAAAAAATCAAACGAATAAAGAAATATGACGTTTTGTAAAAAAAATGTCACAACCAGCCCCAGTCTCCCCTACGTTACAATTTAGAAAGTCTTACCAGTATACAAGTGTACACCTAAATAGAAGAGTATTCCAAATTTCAGCCTTATACAATCAACTAGTTTTGTTTTATTCACATTATTTCTGTCTGTACGCCTATTTGTTATGTATGAAGCCCTCGATATTATCACAACTGTTTCCCATAGGGGTCAATAAATCCACATTTCCAAGTCAAAATGCGGATAAATGTGAATCAGCCTTTATTTACAAATATTCTTTCCTTGTAACAGATCCTCGCTGCCTTGGCTTTCGTAGCCATCGAAGCTGTGCCTTATGGATATTTACCTGGAGGAGTTCCTCAACCGGCTGTATTCGGAGTTGGTGGACGTGAGTACACAAATAATAGCACATAAGCGTTCCACTGTTGGGCTTGAGCTTCTCAATTATCAAGACTTGACAATATACCAGCCATGTTTGTCCGTGGCAGCTTGGCGGGTTATCCGTTCAGGAACGGAAAAAGAATACAATTTCCTGCGGCCGGGCGGCCTGTCGTAAAAGGCGACAAAACAACCCACAGCCAGGTGGTAGGGTATTTGCCCGACTGGATGGTTACCACCCCTGGTCTAGAGTATGCCGCCATAACAACCTTATGTTGTGTTCCGGCATTAGTGACCAGGTTCCAGTCTCCCTTAAGAGAGCAGCAGCGCATTTGTAGCAATAGCCTTTGGTGTTGCAAATGTCCATAGGTAATGATAACCGCTTTCCATCAAGTGGGCCGTATGCCTGTCTGCTGAGCTCCTGCAATAAAAAAATAAAAAAAAGTTTTATTTGTGCATGAGTTCAGAAGACAGGCAATAGGCCCACCTAATGTAAAACGGTTACAATCGCCTATGGACATTTGTAATCCAAAGGTACTACCAATATGCTGCCGCTCTCTAAAGGAAGACTGAAACGTGGCCAAACATGAACAATAGAAACTCAAGGTTGTCTTTCTTCTTCTTTATGGTGGTATCCTCTAGACCAGAAGTGGTAGACCTCCAGACGGACAAATATTCAACCAGCTGGCTGTGGGTTGTTTTAACACCTCTTACGACAGGCCGCCCAGCACCAGGAAATTGTATCTTTTCTCCATTCTTGCACGTATATATCGGTTATAGTGAGCTAGTAATTATTTAAATAATGTAACTAAATACGATGACATCGACCCGTTTGTAATCAGTATTTCAGGAGCCAAGCGGTGTCTAAGCCTTAAATTTTTCACCAGTGACTAAACATCTCGGCGCCTTTTCACGCCTGCATGTACCTTTAAATAGCTTTTTCGTGAACTTTTACTGCTTTTTTTACTGCATAAAACATGGTTTAAAAGGTGTTACAATAATTATGTTTAATTACACATGTTTTTGCCAGATTACCGTGCAGATTTAGCTTGCACAATTTACATTATTTATAATATTATCATAATTATGTCAAAATTTCAATTAAAATTAAATAAATAGCGTCCAATATATTTACTATAGTGATCTCATTAAATAGATTTAGCTGTAGGTTTTCATTAAAAAAAAAACCCGGTTTTACAAACATTGACCTGAGTGACTGACAGGCTTGCATCTGAAATTGTTAGTTACTCCTATACATAGAAGGCATCGTAATAACTTAATCTTATACTAATATATAAAGCTGAAGAGTTTTTTTGTTTGTTTGAACGCACTAATCTCGGAAACTACTGGTCTGATTTGAAAAATTCTTTCAGTGTTAAATAGCCCATTCATCGAGGCAGACTTTATATCATCACGACAAGAACTTGTTTTTAGAAGCTAGACAGAAGCTAGTTTTAATATTAATGTATCTGGAAATGACATGTGTTTCTGATATCATTACAGTCGGAGGCGGCAGATACAACTCCGGAAGCTCGTACGGCAACTCCGGGTATGGAGGTGGCTCGAGTGGCTACGGAAGCTCGGGCTACGGAATGGGCGGTACTGGAGAGAACCACAACCTCGGGCATACAGAAGATGAATTCAACAAGGTTAGTACAGTACATTTCGGTTGTAACGACGATGAAGGGACAACTATAATTCCGTCGCTATATAGATAGGTAGAAATAAAGTTTGGGCATGTAGAGAGAGTAAATGAAAGCAGAATCACAAAACAAGTATATGACGGCAATGTGACTGATAGAGTCGGTGCCGGCAGACCGAGACGTACGCAGCATGATCGAATTGAAGATATTATGAAGAAAGGGTAGATAAAAAGTAGTTAAAAAAATCTTGTATGTTGAAAAGATTAATGAAGCGTAAAGTGTTTGTCAGGATCGTAGCAGGTGGAGATCCATCGTCTCTGTCTAGCCCAATGAGAAACAGGCGTGAGAATATGTATGTATGTATATACTATGTATTTGACACACACACACGCATATATACTCTTTTATTTAATGTTCAAGTCAAATTAACACTGTAGTCTTGGCGAAATCTGTGATTATAGAAATATAGCTTTGGCAACAGAACCTTAATAATGTTCAAACTTATAATTTAAATTAATTATTTTGGTCGAATTTCGACCACGGGCGACCACTTGTTTAAGTTGTGTATTCTGTTCTCTGTAATGTTGGTGTACAATAAAGAACATCGTATCTTTTCAGGTGGTATCCAGCCATCACATATCGGATCACAACATAGGTGGAACTGGCTCCTACGGGAACAGGGGAGGCCAAGCTGGTGGCTATAACAACTACGGCCAAGGTCACAGCATCTACGGCAACGGATACAATGCTGGCACAAGATACATTCCTTGAAGCAACTGCACCAGGAGCTCAACCAAATATTGCTTTGCAATAAATTATGTAGATGCGATGATATGTGTCATCTTTTAATACTTTTCGACCCTAATTTTAATCCTAGTTAGATCTGAAAACTAGCATTACCTACTTGCTTAATAACAGCAGCCCATAACTGTCCCACTGCTGGGATCGGGCCTCCTACTGTACAGGAATGGACAGAATACCCGCCACGCTTGTCCAAGGCGGCTTGGCAGGTTTGACACATCGGTTGTCTACATGTGCAGGTTGCATCACGATGTTTTCCTTCATCGTTGTTAGCACGTGGTAATTATAACAATATGCACATTAGGTCAGAAAACAACCTAAATGGTGCATGCGTTACGGCCAGGATCGAACCCGCGACCTTTGAGTGTAGGACGCGTGCGCTACATGCTTAAGTTAAAGAAGTTAAGAAAGTTTCAATACTTCCCGCGAAAAAAACCATTCGAATTTCGGGAGTAAACCGTATCTTATGTCCATTCTCGATATTGAAAGAAAGAAAAGAGGTTTATTTAGAACTAAAATAACCCAAATTATTATACTAGCTGACCCGTATTCTTCGCTGGTAATCAGAAAAAAATTATTAATTACAATCAAATATACCCTATGTCAGGAATAATGTAGCTTTCCACTGATGAAAGAATTTTCAAAATCGGTTAAGTAGATCCAGAGATTATCCCCTACAACGTCACAAACTTTACCTCTTTATAATATCAGTATAGATAGCACTAGCATAAATAAATCTATACAAATAAAAATATATCGTAGAAATGTATGTAAGTGCATAGCTTGAGAACGGCTTTACCGTATTTGATGAAATTTCTTGTGTGTTTGAATGGGTTTCCGGTTGGTTTAGATTCACAATTGGAACCGGTAGGAAACACTAGAAACGGGGTCTAAGGTTTTATTTTTTCAGGGCAGGACAGCGTTTGTCTGGATCGCTACTAAATATAAATAATAAATAGAAAAAAAATAAAAAAGGAAAAACCAAGTAGGTGTAAGCTCGGGTACCTAAACATAAAGCTTCAAAAGCAGACACAGATTTGTTTCCGTATTTTAGTTAATTTAGTAATTTCTAAAAGAAATCTGAAATGGATCAGTAGAGAATGATATATAAATTATGCAACTCCCTGTTCTTTCTATTTCTACTCTACTCCTTGTCCTCCCTCTCTTCTTCCCTGTGTTTTCTGGAAGTCTAAATCCATTCTTACCTGAAAAGAGAGAAACAAAATATCATTAAGAGTATATAATCTATAACCACCAAAAATATAAAAATCTCTAGTGTAAAATAAATTACAAAAAATATATGTATCTTAGAGCAAAATCAGGAATTAAATTCAAACTCAAGTTTTTATTCAAAATAAGTTTCACTGGAGACCACTTTTTGACGAGCATGCATGTTAGTTCAAATTTAAATCTACTCTATGTACACCGCTTTGTAATGTATTATCGCTGTTCAATGGAGAAAAAGCGGCAGAAACTCCCCAGCAACACGTCTAGCTAAAAAAGATTGTTTCATCATAATCTATATATCAAAACGTGAACCAAAAACTGTTTTTACGCAACCCTTATTACGAAAATTGCGCGGACGGAGGAGTATGAAATTTCGCACACTTATAATTTATAGAAGGAGTGCAGAATGCAATTTTTTTTAATTATGCATAAAAAATACATTCAATCAATAAAAAAAAAATTACACACACACGCATATACACTCTTTTGTTTATTGTTAAAGTCAAATTAACAGTGTGTCCTTGGCGAGATCTGTGGTAATAGAAGTTATTATTTATTTAGGTTTATGGCTTGGCAGCTAGGCCTTTAAGCCAGATCTTAGATCCAGTTGACCACTGAATAAAGTACCTATAATACTATTCAACGTATTCACAGGCCAGCAGAGCAATGTCGTCACAATATGACATCATGCCGTCCATTTATAGTCATCGGCCGTGCTCGAAGGTTGATACCTTTTAACGTTGGAAACGAACTATTGTTAACTGGCTTTTAGGGTCAATAATGTTTTTTCTTGAACTGCTTTTAGTGTGTGGTTTTGTAAACATAAGTTTTATTATGAAACTATCACTTTATTTCACACACACATCACTGTACGCATTTACACACATACATACGCACGTAAGTAAATACAATTACATATCTAAGAGTTAAAATTATGTTGTTTGAACATATAGGTGGGGGGTACCTTTAATTGACTCTAAACACAGGCCTTGTTTCTAGTCTGAGAGTCGAAGTACTAGTTGTTTTAAATTGCATAACCGTATTTTAAACTAATTTAAACGAGTTGCGAGACTCGAACTTAAAATGCCGTTGGAATTATTACAGAGTTTATTAGAACTATACAAACACTTATAACACAGGTACAAATATAACCGAACACAACAAATCCAAACGTAAAGCAGAAGGTCGTTATTCAATAAAACGCGCAAAGTCTGTCACTATTAGTTTCCCGATTCTTCGCACGTCACGCCTTGATCGCGGTTGTCGCTGAACTGTCTCCCTCCCTCAATCAGGCCATCGTTTATACTGCACAAATGCAATGTGCCCGTATCGTAGTCGACGTAATCCGTAACACCTGGCTAATGATTCGGACGCAAGCTGCCATTAACGAGTACAATAAAACAATGGGCTGTTCACTAGTAACGTATGCCAAAAAATAAGTAAACAAAAGAAGACAATCATAAAATAATTACAATTAGTTCAAATGCCGACAGGTAATAAAATGTGCTTTGTGGAAATTGTCTTTGTCGGGGGGCTAAGTTGTAACATTATCTTTCTAGTGTCTTTTTTGAAGTGAAACTTCTATATAGAGGGGGTCTTATGGAGTTTTGACTCACGAAAAGATGTCACAGTCACGTGATCACCGTCACTAATTCTTACATTTTTAAACTCGTGATATCTTTCGAATGGAATGTCCGAATTGAATAATTCAAAAAGTTATATAAAGGTATTGAAGCAGTCTTGAATATGAAGTAATTTATTTTGATAAGGATTAATATCAAGATATAAATAAAAAGCCTTTTCTAGCGGCGGCATTTTAATTAATTTTTTATAATAAAAAAACGCTTATTGTGGCATAACTATAATAGTTAGATATATGTTGTCGCGATACTTTTTGTAAATAATGATGTGTTCTACAAAGTCGTAGTACATTATTTTATTTTATCATCAATAGTTTTCGCAGCGCACGCGATTTTAGGTATTTTTTTATATCTTGGATTAAATTATTGGAGTTTTAGCAATGATCCCTAATTTTTTTGTAAATATAATATACCCTATGTCACCCGGGGATAGCGTAGCTTGCCAACAGTGAAAGAATTTTTCAAATCGGTTCAGTAATTTATTTTATTTGTTATTTTATCATCAATAGTTTTCGCAGCGCACGCGATTTTAGGTATTTTTTTATACCTTGGACTTCATTATTGGAGTTTTAGTAATGATCCCTAATTTTTTTTGTAAATATAATATAGCCTATGTCACCCGGGGATAGCGTAGCTTGCCAACAGTGCCATCTCCGAGGGGGAGCTAGACGTCGCCCTGGACCGGCTCCGGGGCAGGAAGACGGCACCGGGACCCGACGGGGTTCCAGGTCGACTCCTCTTCCTGGCTGCAAAACACCTACGCAGCCAGCTGCGGGACCTCTTCGAAGCCTGTATTCGCGCAGGTAGGCTCCCGTCGCAATGGAAAGAGGGGCGTTTGTGCCTAATTCCCAAGGGAGGTCGGCCTCCCAACGATCCGTCCGACTACAGGCCCATAGTGCTGCTGAACGAGGTCGCCAAGGTCTTCGAGAAGATCTTGGCGGAGCGGCTTGTGAAGCATCTAGACACTGTGGAGCCGGGGCTATCAGATACGCAGTTCGGGTTTCGGCGGAGGCGCTCCACGATGGACGCCTTCGAGACGCTGCGAACGTTGACGGACGAAGCCGTCCAAGCGAAGGACGTCGTTCTTGCAGTGTCGCTAGACATAGCGAACGCCTTTAACAGCCTCCCTCATGAGACGATCAGGGAGGGGCTCCGCGCGCACGGAGTCCCCCCGTACCTCACGAGGCTGTTGGGCGAGTACCTGCGAAATCGACACATCCTTTGGGAGGGCGGTGAGTCCGCCAACCACGTGTTAGGTCGGCGACGTGTCGCGTGCGGCGTTCCACAGGGATCGGTCCTCGGGCCTATCCTTTGGAACGTAGGCTATGACTGGATCCTTCGGGTGACGGTCCGGCCCGGAGTAGGGCTGATCTGCTTTGCGGACGACACCCTACTCACGGCACGCGCCGCGTCTTTTGCGGAATCCGTGGACGTCGCCAACGACGGGCTGGCGATCGTCGTAGATCGAATAGCTAGGCTGGGCTTGAAGGTCTCCCCCGCGAAAACGGAGGCCGTCATGTTCCATAGGAAATTCCGGAATCCTCCCCCGGACTTGTCCGTTACAGTTCAGGGGGTGGCGATTAGAGTAGGGCCCACGATGAAATATCTTGGGCTAGTCCTAGACGGGAAATGGCTGTTCAAAGCGCACTTTGAGCAGCTAGTTCCCAAACTTCTGAATTCCGCGGGCGCACTCTCCAGGCTTCTTCCTAACGTGGGGGGGCCGGGGGGTGCGACGCGGAAGCTTTATTCCGGCATCCTGAGGAGTATGGCACTCTACGGTGCGCCCGTCTGGTCCGATGCGCTTCACCGCCACAACCGAACCCTGCTGCACCGCGCGCAGCGGGTTCTGGCCGTGAGGACCATACGGGGGTACCGCACAGTGTCGTGGTCGGCGGCGACTCTCTTGGCAGGCGAGCTGCCCTGGCCTCTCCAGGCAGACGTCCTGTCCAGAGTTCGTCGCGCCCAGCAGGATGCCCTAGCTAGAGGACTGACCTTCTGTCAAGTCGAATTAGAGACGGTCAGGAAGCGGGAAACCGCCTCCTGCCTCGTCGCCTGGTCTCGTGACCTCGAACACCCTGTGGCCGGCGGCTATACGGTGGATGCAATCAGGCCGCAGCTGGAGAGATGGGTGACCCGCACCAGCGGAACCCTGACCTTCAGGACGACTCAGATACTGACCGGACACGGTTGTTTCGACCAGTATCTGTTTCGCATTGTGGGCTGCTTGCCTTCCCCGGACTGCCGCCAATGCGGCGCACCCGATACGGCGTTACACACGCTTGTTGAGTGCGCTGCATGGACGCCTCAGCGTTTCGAGCTCGAGACACACGTAGGAGCCGTCCGATCGCTTGGCGACTTGGTAACGGCCATGTTGCACAGCGACGACCGCTGGGAGTCTGCGGTCTCTTTCTGTGAGGCGGTTATGTCTCTAAAAGAGGCCGCAGAAAGGGATAGGGAGCGAAGTCCTGCAGCGCGTGCTAATGTCTCCACCCGAGGTCGCCGGCCTTCAGCTAGCACCCGGAGAGGCAGGTACGCGCATTACTTCCCTCCCTGAGTTAGGTTCCGGTACGAGGGGCCCCTTGCTACTAGGCAACGCAAGGGATACCATCTGCCCCCGTTTCGAAGTGGGGTGTGTTCTCCCAGGGCACACTCCAGGCACTTTATTGCGCTGGATCGACTGTTGCGTAACTATGTTCTATATCTCAGTCTTTCCTTCACAACAAAGCGCAGGGTCGACGGGAGGAGAGGTTTTTTAGTGGGTATTGAGGTTGCTCGCCCGTGCGGCATCGCTCTGAGTCTTCCACACTCCTCAGTGTCAAGCCATCGCGGACGAAGCGCAAAAAAGCATACTATTGCTAGCGTTATCGCCCCCGATGGATGCGCGCCGTTTCCTAGTGACGGCCCTGAGAGTGCGTAAATCGGTCAGCATTTTTCCTCGCCTCAAACAAAAAAAAAAAAAAAGCTTGCCAACAGTGAAAGAATTTTTCAAATCGGTTAAGTAGTTTTGGAGCCTCTTCAATGCAAACAAAGAATTTAATCTTTTCTCTTTATAATATTAGTATAGATATTCATATATATTTATTATAAAATTAATTACATATTTGCACATTATAAAAAGCGCAAGATTTTGCGCTGGAAGTTGTTTAATAAAATTGGGAGCTGGATTGCCCTAAAAAGCGCTATATCTAGCTCCTAAAGCGCTAAATTGGCAGCTCTGGTGAGCCGAGTGCCGGGAAAGTCTCGTAAACGAGAAAGCTAGCGAGAGAGCGAGCGAGGATATACCGCGTCCTCAGACTACCTCATCCCTCTAATACCTAAAATTGCGTTCTGCGCATCGGAAAGTGCGATGATCCGAGCCGCTATTAATGGAGGCAAACTTAAGTTTGCATCGAACTATAGCTCTGCTCTCCACGTGACAAGGCATAACTGCCTCTATTTGTGGTATGTGTAAAAAAAAATATAAATAAATAAATAGAGTTTGTTGAGGAAACAAAAATAACAACAAGAAAACTTTGCCAACTGTTCAGTTTTTCGAAAGTCATAACAAAAGTGAACGACAACGAATGACAAAAGTGTTGACGTAAAAAATGGTCGGTGCGTGGGTAGCGTATTACATACACCATTAAAATGTACTTAACCTAACCAAATCATAATTTGCAGTAAACCTGCGAAAAATCGAAATGTGTGCTGGGACACATATTAGAAGTGAAACTTCAACGGACAAGTGGAAAAACGATTCGCAACGGACAAGTGGAAAAACGAATAGCAACGGATAAGTGGCAAAACGAATCGCAACGGACAAGTGGAAAAAAGAATGGCAACGGATAAGTGGAAAAACGAATGGCAACCGACAAGTGGAAAAACGAATTGCAACGGATAAGTGGAAAAACGAATCGCAAAGGACAAGTGGAAAAACGAATCGCAACGTACAAGTGGAAAACGAATCGCAACGGACAAGTGGAAAATCTTCAACTGACAAGTGATAAAATGAATCGCAACAAAATTTTGACTTGAAGTTTTACGGGCAGGTTTTCAAACTGGACAAGTACATTAACAATCTGCCCGTAAAACTTCAAGTTAAAATTTTGTTGCGATTCATTTTATCACTTGTCAGTTGAAGATTTTCCACTTGTCCGTTGCGATTCGTTTTCCACTTGTACGTTGCGATTCGTTTTTCCACTTGTCCTTTGCGATTCGTTTTTCCACTTATCCGTTGCAATTCGTTTTTCCACTTGTCGGTTGCCATTCGTTTTTCCACTTATCCGTTGCCATTCTTTTTTCCACTTGTCCGTTGCGATTCGTTTTGCCACTTATCCGTTGCTATTCGTTTTTCCACTTGTCCGTTGCGAATCGTTTTTCCACTTGTCCGTTGTTTTGTTAAATTGTAAAACACAAAAGGCTAATAAAGATTTATTATTTATGAAAAAGTTGCTTTACAATCTGACTCGCATGTAAATTGCAATTGCAACTTTAAAAATAATTTATCTAACCTAAAAACTTACACAACTTTCAAATAATAACTTAACACAAGCCGTTTTTCTAGCGTTTAGTTAACATAATTATAAGAGACTATGCTCTAAGCGCTTCAACAGCTCATTAGTATGTTAATTCTCCAAGCTGTTGGCAAGCTGCAAAATTATGTAACCAACATTTGCATGCGATGGAGAAAGCTTGCAGCACTTAACACTTTTAGTTCAGAAATTTCGAGAACATAAGGAGAAATCATTTTGATTTTAAACTCTTCTGTTTACTCCTTTAGGAACACAGTCGTGATAGTGTGTACTGTTAAGTGCCACTTCTTATTGTAATTGTAATATTTACGGGGTAGTTGTGATTCGACTGGGCTCCTTTCGTTATCGCTGGGATATAAAAACGAGAGGGCGTGGCAATGAAGCATCATTCTGACTTCGGCTCTGGTCGGTGTATTGTCTTAGTAGCGGTCAATAGCTAATTATTGTGCGAGAATCATAACTTTAAATTTCGTATTTTAAATCGTTCAAAAGTGTTATAAAACCCGCACAAAAAGTACAACATATGATGAAATCGGAATGCTGCTTTTTGTAAATATTTATAATGGAGTCGTTCTTGTCCAATATTCTGCACCATCCTTTAAAGATCCCAAGATAATTACGTTCAGCGATGAAGATAAACGAATTAATGGAGAGACAAAAGCATTTTCTCCACCTTTATAAAGTTGCAGGTAGATTGAAAATTTGGCGAAAACGTCCTTAGTGCCATTTAAGCCATTAATCAATGTGGGAGGGGCGCAGGTGCGGGGTGCACAACTTTACTGTTTAATGAATTAATCTCTCGTCTCCTGAGCTACGAGACACGAGGTATTATTCACAATTTAACTGCGCACAATCCTTGGATTAATTTGGAAAACAACGTTGCGTTTTGCCTTTGGCTTTACGGTACACAAAGTAAAAATTTATTTTAAGAAAAATCGAGAAACAAAGCTGTTCTACCGCGATGCCAAAAATCACCCAACTAAAGGGAAATAATAGAACATTTTGTTAAACATCATTCTGGGAGTGAATAGCGCTTAGATGAAAACGTAATGCTATGTAGCCTAGGCGAATGTTTGCTCTCAGAATCGTATTTGCGGCAAAACCATAGTGTTACAGTTATTGAGTGGCATAGTTGTTCTTGTCGTGTTTCTGTTTAAGCTTAATAATTAATTTTGTTATGTACCCTCTTATTTCTAAACGATACAATCGGCCATTTCCTTAACTGATTAGTTAATGTTATATTTTTATTTATTAGTCTATAATTTACCATAATTGTATATAGGAATATTCCTCTAATAGGATGAGGTAACTGTGTTCAGTTTATTTTATCACATGTTAACTATAATATTTTATATAAAATATCTAATATTTCCAAACAGTGATGTGTTAATTTCTTGTCATGCATAACCCTTTAATTAAAATACTTTATCAATGACTTGAACCCGCTATCGGTTGTGCCAATATGCTAAGTTTCATGTACTGTAAAATTGTTGGAGGGATGGCGGGGTGTTCTAAAAATGCTCGAAGACTGTTAAAGTTAGTGAAAAAAATGTGCTAAAACCGTAAGGTTCTCCGATTACAAAGTATTGTGACCAGTTGCTGCTCTTTTACTGCTATAAACCCATCTGAGTTGTTGCAAGTATTACACTAGTTAAATATAAATTCAACATGAAGAGTGAAAAAGTGACAACCACAGCTAGGTAGGAATGTTTATAGTATTCTAACCGCATTCTGTCGAGTTGTGCCGCATTGCCGTGTGCCTAGACAGTCGCGGATGACGTCATCACGCCTAAGTCTAAATAAGGTAACGCAGTTTGTTTGCCTTGCAAATAACACCGACATAAAACCAGCCATATTGGGTGTGAAAGGTGAAAGAAAGATTTAGCTACTAGTAAAATATTTGAAGTTAAACCCAGCAAATACCAACTGCCAGACCTCAAGACACTGTGAGCTCTTTCTGCGTGCACCGGAACACAATGGCGGAACACGATGGCCGCCCCTCCAGCTTCCTACGACTAGGAGCGGGCCTATGTCTAAGTAATATTCAGAACTAGACGATCGCAGGTCGTCATCGGCAAACCTTCTGCGCACGACTAATTACATAAAAGCTACTTTAAAAAAAACCATCTGGAATAGCCTATATAAACGATGCATTTTATTATAGATTTCTTGTCTGTTTGTTCGGGATTCACGTAAAAAGTACTGCACCGATTTCAATGCGGTTTTCACTAATCGACGGCTAATTAACTACGGAATTTTAACTACGGAATCCAGCGGGATTTTTTCTGGGAATTATTTAAAATAGCCAGATTAAAAAGATCTAATTCCGATGTGATTTTTTACTGATCGATAGCAAATGTAATAAAATGTGTGATATTTTTTATCCCAGGAATCCCGCGGGAATTCTCCCGGAAGTGGTTTGAAGTTGTTCGGATGCATAAAAATTAGCTTATTCCGACAGTTTCCAGTAAAATATAGCTTACATTTTTTTATTTATTAAATTCTTCAATCCATCCATTCGCGGACACATCTAAGAGGGCTGAGATCTATTCTGGCGTGATGATGATGATCGATTAAGTCATACTTCTCGCAAAATAATTAGTCACCCTAGAGCGCTATTACGACACGTGCATCGGCCCAAAGCCGGAGTGAGACTGTAGCCGACCAAAGTAGAAGTGTGAATGTTGCCTCGTCGTTCCGTCCGCATGTTTTTATATTCCAGCGATGACGAAACAAGCTGCGTAATGGGGTAATAATAGCACAGTTAATTTATTCGTAATAAGCCACCAGTTTGTTATGCGCCTTGAACCCAAGTACGCTGGTCGTAAATCCAACCAGAGAGTGCTTTCCATTCGCCTTCACCTATATAGCCCACAACACGGTGAAATCAGGTCATATCGCATTTTCACGCGGACGATTTAACGCGTTTTCTTGTATTTATGTCAAAGTTATGAGGGCATTTTACCATAAACCTATGAGATAAATGTCAGCAGAGTATTACAGAAATTATAATTCCGATCGGCAATTGTCGTTTGAGCAAATAAGGCAAATCGATTACAGTCTCGATTTTTTCGCTAGCGTAAAATTGGCATTGTTGCTTGCTATACACTCTTAGCCCTGTCCCGCTTACGCGATATCGTGCACTGTCGCGTGTATTAAAATTAGTTTACTGCGCAGGTACATCGAGAGGAATGATTAGTTGTGTAATTGTTGCGGACACAGAGCACCCACTGACTCCCGCGCGCACAATTAGCAGCTAAGTGTCGGACGATTGATGGAACATGAAGGGTGGGGCCCTGGTGGTTATAAATATAGTTTCTACTATATTCTCTCACGATTGCTGTCTTGATTTCTCTCTTTTTCTCGCGTTACCACATATATATTTATATCGGAAATTCTTACTTTGTTAATGTAGTAATGTAAATAACTTTAAAATACAGTCCACAAGTAAATATTGAGTTTTAAATCCAATAGGACAACTGCCAACAATAGTAATACTGTATACAATTCTATTTTCGTTGTACAGCGATCCAGTCACGAATTTTCGTTTAGCGACGGGCGTTGTTACGAGCTGTGTAACTAACCAAGTCCTTAGTAATGAACCATAGTAGGCCATCGCTAGTAGAAAGGAACTAGGGAGAGGCCACGACTGGGAGTGGTCTTGACATCACCAGTGACACCAGTAAATATCACCTCCGTCTTTACTGCCGCAAGTCATGGTTCCTCTCTCAAGATCTCCAGATTGAATTATTCACAGTTACCCAATTGAATGAATGAATTAAGCCAGAAGTAAATGACATCCAGACCGTGTCATTATTAGATATGTTTTAGTGCTTGACTCGACTTTTATCCCAGTGACATATTTTAATAAAAATATTTTTCTTCTGACGACCGGCTAACTCTAGTTGGATAGGGTAAGTTTTTGGCTACCTAGTTCACTAGAATGCAGAAATTCCGAATTCAATACTAGGCTTAGTAAATTTTGTAAATGAACTTCCAGCTATTTACTATAGTCTGGATGTCTGGGACCAGCCCTGGAGGCTTTGGTTGGGAATATAACAATGTGTGTTTTTACCGATTTATATATCTCGTACAGGCCCTTACATTCATATTCTTATTCCACCCAAAAAGTTCATATAATAATCGAAACAAACTTTAAGACTGACAAACAAATAAAACAACATCTTACGCTTTTTATAATATGCAAATATCTAATTAATTTTATAATAAATATATTTATGAATATCTAGACTAATATTATAAAGAGGAAAGATAAGATTGGTTTTTGCTTGCATGAAGAGGCTCCGAAATTACTGAACCGATTTGAAAAATTCTTTTACTGTTGGCAAGCTACGCTATCCCCGGGTGACATAGGGTATATTATATTTACAAAAAAATTAGGGATCATTACTAAAACTCCAATAATCTAGTGTCCAAGGTATAAAAAAATACCTAAAATCGCGTGCGCTGCGAAAACTATTGATGATAAAATAACAAATAAAATAAATTACTGAACCGATTTGAAAAATTCTTTCACTGTTGGCAAGCTACGCTATCCCCGGGTGACATAGGGTATATTATATTTACAACAAATTAGGGATCATTACTAAAACTCCAATAATTTAATCCAAGGTATAAAAAAAAATCCTAAAATCGCGTGCGCTGAGAAAACTATTGATGATAAAATAAAATAATGTACTACGACTTTGTAGAACACATCATTTTTTACAAAAAGTATCGCGACAACATATATCTAACTATTATTGTTATGCCACAATAAGCGTTTTTTTATTATAAAAAATTAATTAAAATGCCGCCGCTAGAAAAGGCTTTTTATTTGTATCTTGATATTAATCCTTATCAAAATAAATTACTTCATATTCAAGACTGCTTCAATACCTTTATATAACTTTTTGAATTATTCAATTCGGACATTCCATTCGAAAGATATCACGAGTTTAAAAATGTAAGAATTAGTGACGGTGATCACGTGACTGTGACATCTTTTCGTGAGTCAAAACTCCATAAGACCCCCTCTATATAGAAGTTTCACTTCAAAAAACGTGTGCGTCTCGGGACGCCCGACAGAAGTGATAACTTGCGTGAGAGAATGGAAGACTGGCGCCGTAACGCGTTATGTAACGAAGCGGTTTACTCTCCCATACGAAGTTATCACTTCAAAATAATTAAAAAATATCACCTCCCTTTATTTATCCCATGAAAGAAAGAAAAAACAATAATCTCCATTTTACCTTATACTGGAGAAGGCGACTAAAAAAAACATTCTGACGTCGTGTAGACAGCGAAATTTATTCTGAAATCGCATACGTACGGGATCTTTTGCGCAATTATCATAAAGATTATATAATGAGAAACAAGACGAAAGAACGTTAAGTCGAAAAAGTAGATGAAAAATGAATGCTTTCATAGAAATTGGATAATAGTGACGCAAACAACCTTTGAGCGGATCGACCTCCGCGTCAAGCGAGGCGGCTCTTTTTCATTTCGTCTTTGTTGATTATGATGAATTATTCCAACGTCTTATCATTTTGAACAATAATTTTAAGAATAAATTCTGTGCGTGTATACGAACTGGCTATGGAGTTGGCTGCAATCGCAATAATGTCTTTATAAGTCCTTCTAAATACAAGTTTTGTTATTTCTTCTTCAAAACGACTTTACAAGTGTTAACGAATACTTAAAGAAAGTATTATTCTCTTTCTTAGGTGTTGGTATACGCTTCTTCAATAAGATTCCGACTGAAATGTTAGATTTGCCTTTCACTAAATTTAAAACCAAATTAACAAGTATTTTGCTTAAAAAGGGATATAACACTATTGAAGAATATTAAATGACAGAATTCCATTTACATGGCAGCTCGCTTCAGCTTCTTATACAATCGTCTATATAACGTTTTATTTTTTTCTAAACATGTAAGGAATTTATGGAGATACACATGTTGCATTGTATTAAATGTTTATGTTACTGCTATTTGCCTCGAAAGGTTCACTTCAATTTATATCGCAAACTACCCCATCTCCCGGATGAAAAATATCTATGCCAATTTTCGGTATTAAAACTACATATCTACACCAGAATGACCAAATCGACCACATCGACCAAATCAACCACATCGACCACATCGATCAGATCGGCCACACCGATCACATCGATTAAATCGACTTGTGGGCTATACTTCAGCTATAAAAGAAGCTTTTGAAGAAAATTGAGTATTTTCTCTCTTTTGGTGAGAGCTTCAGTATGACATTCGTACAAGTTCTATATAGTGCCCCCGGGATAGAAGTTCCAAGGATGAGAATCATTTCAATATATCCAAGACTGTGAGAAGGGAACAAAGACGGCCTCTGTAGTTGAGTACAGCGCCGCAATAGACTCAAGATCAATACACTCGTTTTAGATAGATTAAAGTAAATCCCAACCTTTTGTTAAATCTTCCGAACCATTCCATAACTTTTCATTTATACACATCGAATAGAAGAAACCGGTATAATAGATTCGGCGTAATACTGGGGTGCTTAAAAGCCAGCGGGTCAAGGGTTTGGACGCTTATTCTAAACACAATAGGACAGAATCGCTGATGTACGCAGGACCGTAAAGCGAAAAACCTGTCCTATTGTCCTTCGATAATAAGGGAGGAGAGGCTAAAGTGTACCTACCTATAGAAACACAATCAACAGCGTCAGCAAATATTAATATTTATCTCTCTTTTGAGAAGATGTAGATTCTTTTAATCCGGTTTTGATAAAAATTGAAAGTGTAAAATGGTTTCATGTCAATAATTACTTAAACTTTATGTATATTACTATCATAATGTAAGGAAAGGTTATTTATCAATAAAATCTTTTATCTATCATTTGGCTTAGACACAATTGGAACCGGTAGGTGGCGCTGAGATCGGGTTCTAGAATCCTCCTAATCATCTGGACCGATTTGGGTGATTTTGTTTTTGTGTCATGAAACAGTCTTTTAGGAATTCAGAAAATATGGCGGTACGAAGTTCGCCGGCTCAGCTAGTTGATTATAAAATATATTTTATTCTTAGTTACAATTTTTGAATATGTACGTTAGAAGAAATACGGCTAGCGCTATGGGTTGGAGTGAGAGAGGAAGAGCCTGCCTACCGCTGACGTCTGCGTGAGAGAAAGAGAAGCCAGACAGACTGGCGCCGTAAAGCGTTACGTAACGAAGTGGTTTACCCTCCCATAAGAAGTTATCACTTCAATAACATTTAGCGATTAAGCTCAAAACCGACACCATTAAAAGCCTTTATACTTCATTTACAACAGCGTTACTCTAAGTGTGTTCCGCGGAACCGTAGGGTTCCGCGATAGCCCTCCCCTGTAAGGGTTCCGCAAGAATTTAGAAAAAAAAACAAAACACCTCTCTGTGCAAAACTACTCCTCTCAACGATTTTTGGTGCAGATTCCGTGGTGAATATGCAATGCTTTCCAAAATGGCTCTGAATATTCTTCTCCCGTTCCACATATTTGTGCGAAACAGGGTTCTCAACCTATGCAGCCACGAAAACAAAATACCGCAATAGACTGGACCCCGAACCTGATATGAGACTTCAACTCTCCTCTATGAAACCTGATATCAACCGATTGATCAAAAATAAATATACATGTCAGAAGTGAAACTTCTTTGGCAAACTAATTTTTAAGTCTTGTTTATATTTATACAAATCTAAAACTTTAGATTTCCGAGACTTTCACTTCAAAAATACCTAAAATCGCGTGCGCTGCGAAAACTATTGATGATAGAATGAAATAATGTACTACGACTTTGCAGAACACATCATTATCTACAAAAGGTGTCGTGACAGCATATGTCTTACTATTATAGTTATGCCACAAAAAGTGTTCTTTTATTTTAAAAATTTAATTAAAATGCCGCCGCTAGAAAATGCTCTTTATTTGTATTTTGGTATTAATCCTTATCATAATAAATTCAAGACTGCTTCAATACCTTTATGTAACTTTTTGAATTATTTAATTCAGACATTCCATTTGAAAGATATCACGAGTTTAAAAATGTAAGACAAAAACGCTGCACGTCTTCGTGACGCTAATATTATTATTATTGCGTTTCATCCGTAAAAATGTACCCTCATGCCCCTCAAGAAGTTTCACTGCAAAAACAGTTTCATACCTCCCATTAGTTAGATTTTTTTCTTTTTCAATATCTTCTATTATTATACTTGTTATGAAGTAAGTAATAAGTAACTGTTACATGGTAGGTACTTTAATTATGCTTATTACAAAATAAATATACTTTTAGAAATTATTGTATCATTGTAGGGTTCCATCAAGTGTATCGCTTTCCAAAAGGGTTCCGTCACCAAAAAAGATTGAGAACCGCTGATTTACAACATTGTTCAAAGTATCTACATACATACGTACATTTGGATCATTATAATGTTGGTTGTATGACATCAAGCCTAATTTTGTGAGCGTTCATACGTGACGCGTCATGTTTGCCAAGTAAATGTTTGCTTTGAATGAGCCTGCAACATGTGGTGCAAATTTTTCAAGCTGAATTTCGTGTTCATAGTAGATTCAATTTTAAACAGACTGTGTGTCGCCGTGGAATCAGTACACTTGGAAATTATACATTTTTCAATTAAAACACGTCAAAATCTATCAATCGCTCCAAGGATTGCCTAGAAGAGTAGTCTCCTATTCTGCTATTTGTTATTTTCTTACAAGCTTTTATTTAACTTGCAATGGATGTATGTATGTAATTTCGGGTGGAATCTTGCAAGTTAAATTTGACCAACTTCCCGGTTTCCGATTGAGCTGGAATTTTATATGTATATCGCGTGCCAATGCAATAATATGGTGCCATGGAGCTGATCTAATGATGGAGTCGGAAGGTGGCCATAGGAACTCCTGTACTAAACAAGATAGACCCGTCCCGTTTCCTCGTCTTGGCTAGCACTCTGCTGCTACATGATATCCATAATCTCAAAAGCTTGTATTTAAAAAACTTCTGTTTTTCTGTGCTTTGATGTACAGTCACGGAACGAAAATGTTCGTCACGTTAAAGTCGACCTTTGCTTGCACGAGTACAAGAAACAATTAATAAATGAAAAAAGAAAATCGAAATATTGACAGTTACAAACGCTGAGATTAACAACATGGAACAAAGAGGATATAATCTCTACGCTTAACATACATATTAAAACCAACAAAAACGTTTTACACGTCTAAACAATCTTCTTAGACAAGATAGGAAATCAAACAACTTTGATCTAAGTAATTTTAAACTTTATTGCCAAATATTTAAACATAATTTCTGTGGAACAGTCTGTTCTGTGACTTGTTTGAAAAGGTAACATGTGCTCGCGCAACTTTAAATGAATCAATTTGAAAACTGACGAACATTTTCATACCACCACTGTACAATGAGGAGTTAATCTATGTATCTATCAAGTGAACGGATACAAATGAAAGTCGACACAGGACTAGTTTATATCCCGGGTCAACACTTAGGATACTTTTCATCCCGATAAATGACGTGGTTTCTGTGGGATAGACGAATATAGGCAAAAAACGTGGCGATGCAGTCGTATTCCAGTTCACACACAAACGTCTTAATAACAACGCGAACGAAGTTTCTCTGATACATCTAGACTTCTTCTTCTTCTTATATATAAAAAATAATTGATGTTTTTCAGTCTCGTTAGAACTCAAAAACGGATTGACTGATTTTGATGAATCTGAGGGTTTGAGTGAATCTTGGGATGGTTCAGATTTACAATTGGACTCAGTAGTTGGCGTTGCAATCGCTTCTAGATTTTTATTGTTTTTTATTGTATGACTACAGCAGACAAGCCCATTAGATGGATAGCGGTTACCATCGCCTATGGACATTTGCAACACCAAAGGTGGTACAAATGCGCTGCTCTTTAAAGAAAGATTGGAACCTGGCCGCTAATGCCGGAACATAACTCAACATTGTTATGAGTGGAGAGGTTTTTTAGGGTAGGAAAACATTCACCGGGCCCAATAGATTAAACTAGAACGATTAGTTTTAACAAACCATTTATTAGAGAATTATGTGCACGTATACCATTCACCTGATCCATCGCTAATGTATTTAGCCAGGCAACGAGGAGTTCAGGTTCGGTAGTCATGAACTTTAGTAATATTGGCGCTCCTACAATTAGACACTATGTACTATCGGTTAGATTTGAAAAGCTGAAACCCGATTGAAAGCGGGAAGCAATTTATCCAATCAGCAGATGATAATACAACTGAAACAGTTTATCCTCTTCCAAAAATACGCTGCTTCATAGATTTTTATACAGCTGCTTATACATATGATGTCATAACTTGTACAAGTCAAAGGAGTCAAATAGGTATTATTTTATTGTTACATTATTATTCAAACAATAATTAAAATTATTTTCATCTAACTATGGCTTTATAAAAGTAAGATGATAAGATACAATAATTGAGATTATGATATTGTTACAACCTAGGCCCCGACAAAGACAAATTCCACGTAAAGCTCTGTAAAAGCACATTTAATTACCTGTCGGCATTTAGACTACTCGTAATCTAAACTCCTTTCAAGAGAACAGCCCATTGTTTGATTGCACACGTTTATGGCCGCTTGCGGCCGAATCATTAGCCAGGTGTTGCTGATTAAGTCGACTATGATACGGGCCCATTTGTATCTGTGAGATATAAACGACGGTCGGATGGAGTGAGACGGCAGTTCAGCGACAACTACGATCAAGGCGTGACGTGTGCACAATCGGGAATCTAATAGTGACGGACTTTGCGCGCTCTATTAAATTACGACCTTCTGCACTACCTTTGGATTTGTTGTGTTCAGTTATATTTGCACTTATGATATACGTGTTTGTATAGTTCAAATAAACTCTATTATAATTCTACCAGCATTTTAATTCGAGTCCCGCTAACTTGTAACAATATTTTAAAAGTAATAATAAAATGGTATTTTAAAGATTGTTTTTTAAGTAAACAATGTAAGAGGTTATTGTGACATGTGTCAAATATATCCAGTTATGCTACTCCCCTTAGCGATGTGGCCAACAAAGCAGCTGATTTCACAGGTGTTATGTCATTTTAAGTATATGGTAAGTGCTACGAACGTCGCTCCGCTTCCGCTGTTAGTCGAAAACATAGCCGCCTTACACTTCGATCACAATCAGACCGACGCCTTACTGTAGAAGTGATTATACAGTGTTTGCATGAGCTTCGGAATATTCTAATATATTTGTCTGAAGCCAGTTGTTTGCTGATGAGATGAAAGGCATAATGCGAACTCGGTAATTTTAGAGTACATCTGAAACCTGGTAGAAGTTGGCAGTGGATTGCAATCCTCTGTTATTTGTTAGAGGGGTTGTTACGCCGCAATTTAATGCTGAAATAAGACGGATGAACCATATTGAACCAATTTGGTTGAAAGCCATGTATCTGAAAGGACACAAGTGTTCAATGACGCTGTATAATTCAGAGAGCTGGTGGCTGCCTCAGAGAAGGAATCAGTATGGCAATCCAGCAAGGAAACGTAACCAGCCTTCTGGGAACCGTTAGTGGGTACACTAACTTTGATGGTCTAAATTCAACTTTATTTATTTGCTTAAAATATGGTGCATAAATTTGAGGTGATACGAAAATACAAGACTCACAATTTTGCCTATGAGACGTGCCAATTTTCCTTAAGATTATTTAAAAACACAAGTATTTAAAGTCTTCGGGAAGTTTGGTAAAAACCTTTACCGACGTGTAATTTGAATTTTTTGTAGTGATAACTTGCAGCTGGGGCACAATATACTACTTATAATCTTAAGGGATTGTAGGTAGTGTACTGTTACAACTTAGGTTGCGACAAAAACAAATTCCACTCCTAATCTTTAAAAACACATTTAATTACCTGTCGGCATTTGAACTAATTGTAATCCTTTTGTGATCGTCTTCTTTGTTTACTTATTTATTGGCATGCGTTTCGTTACGTAGAGAACAGGCTATTGTTCTATTGCCCCTTGCGGATGAATCATTAGCCAGGTGTTGCGGTTTGTGTCGACTATGATACGGGCACATTTGTATTTGTGAGGTATAAAACGACGGCCTGATGGGGAGAGGGGACAGGTCAGCGACAACTACGATCAAGGCGTGACGTGTGTACAATCAGGAATCTAATAGTGACGGACTTTGCGCGTTTTACAAGAAAAGACATTCCCGCTGAGTTAACAAAAAATAATAAAATCAGAAAGAAAAGTACATATGTACTTAGACTATAACCGGTTCGGCTTTTTACCGGTTTCTCATATATACATGGTCTTTTATTCTTAGGTATATATACAAATATGCAAGATATTGAAGTATGTTGTTGTTCAAAGTCACAATCTCATCTAAATGACAAATGGCATCGTAACGAATATATTTCTTTGGCACTAACCTCGCAGAGACCCAATAAGTTATACCCCGCTAATGACAAGATCGGGAATAGTCCCCAAAAGAGATTTATGGTATCCCAATCTCTTATCTAGATAGGATTCTATACATCCGTATTCTTTGTATGGTGTTGTCAGGTTGCGATATGCCGAATTCCTACAACATACAATAAAAACAAGTCACGATATCGAAGATGAAATAGTTTTCTTAAGGCACCCTGTCAATTGTCATTGAACAATTTTTTAATCAGACGGGGAAAAATATTAAGAAATAAAAACAGTTACTGGCCATGTTAAATCTCTGTGCTCTGAACAACATTGACGAAGATACGAAATATAATAACTTACCGTCGTAAACAAAGTATAAAAAAATGATAATTTGCATATGGATCATAATTTTCAATGACAATAGTTTAAAAACTTAAACTTCAAAGAATATACTCACAGATAATTTTCTTCTCTAACTTTTATTAATATAAATATATATATATATTTAACCTATCCAAAATAAACTTCTTAAGTACCACTTTCAATTTTTCACTGTCTTAGTCTAAAAATATTATTATCATAATATTTTCTTAAGTTTTCGCAACTTGTATACATAATAAAAATACGTTTAACGGTTTTAAGCCCGGTAATTTATTAGGATTTGGTTTTGTCCGAAACATCGGACAAACTAAAACCTAATAAATTACCGCTAAAACCGTTAAAACGTAGTTTTATTAAATATTATTATCAGTTCTATTTCGGTCCAAATTGGATCTACGTTTAATCATCGGTCTTATTGACTCTAATCTGTGTTGCATAATGTAAAACTCGTATCTCATTCTCTCGCAGGCTTAGTCCTATAGCTACATATAATATCGTATATTATTTATATGTTTATCTCTTTTTAGTGTCGATTTTTCGTTTCATCGAGCTCACCACAACGATTCTATAGTAATAATTTCACTTCATAAAAATCAATCAACTATTTTTGGTTTTTATGACAGTTAAATATAATTAAACCATAATTTGTAACGGATTCTGACGCTATTTTCATTTGAATCCATTTCCATCGCTGAAGTAAGATCGATACAAAGAAACAACAAGAGATTATTAATTCTCTACATATTAAAAAAAAACTTCTGAGTTTGATCAGAGTTCAGTTAGCAGAAAACAAAAATTTAACAAACATGACTATTATAAGTTTTAGATATGGAGTTTGCTTGATATAATGTATCTTGTTTCCTTTTTTTTATGTTAATCTCGTATACAACCTTTATTTCGCTATTGCTGGCGAGAAAAAGAAACAAATATATTTTAAATTTTTAACCTACTTCGAAAAAAGGAGGAGGTTCTCAATTCGCCGGGATCGTTTTTTTTTTTGCCTTTTTTTTAATGTATGTTCGTCGATTACTCCGTGATTTATGATCCGATTTACGTGATTCTTTTTTTGTTCGACGCGGAATAGCTTCCAGTTGGTCCCCTAAAAATTTTACATAGTTTGGCCACGTAGTTTTCATTTTATGAACATTTTTTATGAAAAAAAAATCCTTTTCGTTTCATATGTACACCGATTACTCTGAGATTAATGATTCGATTTACGTGATTCTTTTTTTGTTCGACGCGGAATAGCTGCCAGTTGGTCCCCTAAAAAATTGACATAGTTTGGCCCAGTAGTTTTTATTTTACGAACATTTTTTTGTTCCCGTTTCTTGGGACCTACATTTTTTAAGAAGCGCGGCACCATTCGTAGTCCACCCATACATAGCTAGACACTAAAAAGTAACAAATAAAAAAACTTCAAAAACTAAAATGTATAAAATAACTTAATTCTAAAGCTATTATTATTAATATATATTATCTAAAACATCTTGAAGTCGGCGCAAAATAAAACATAAAAATTACTATATTTTTAAAATTACTAAGCACCGACTTTAAGATGTTTTAGATAATATATATTAATAATAATAGCTTTAGAAATAAGTTAATGTATAAAAACATTTTAGTTTTTGAAGTCGGTTTTTTTAAACGAAGTTTTTATTTTTTTAACGATAAAGTTTGTAACTTTATGAAATAATGTGTTTGTAAAAATTTACCTAAAATACATTATATTGCTAAGTAGTAAAATCCGGAGATTCCTTTAAGTGTTTAGAAGTCTACGGCACCCGACATCTATCGGTTTCCCTCCACTCAGTGATAAATATATAATGTGGCGAAAATCGTTGCACCTGGCTACACAACTCGTAAATTAGCACACGGACAGCAATAAAGCTTCGTACAGCCCGACGACTATTGTCCGCGTTTAATCGCATTGCAGATTAGTGGGAACGCGAGATAGTATTATGACTGTAAAAGGCCTAAATCGGGATAAAGATATTGTGCCTGTGTGAAATTAGTACGTACGTCTGTGTGGTTGTATTATATGTACTTAGGGGTTATTTATGTGAATAGTAGTAATATTGTTTTTATTATTAACTAGCTGGCAACGTCGACTTAGTCGTGGTAGCGTAATGGCTAGTGTATGTGTCTCAAAGTCAAAGGGCGCGGGTTCGATGCTGGCCGGAACGCATGCACCATTTAGGCAGTTTTCTGACCTAATGTGCATGTTGTTACAGTTACCATGTGCTAGCAACGGTGAAGGAAAACATCGTGATGCAACCTGCACATTGCACATCGAGATAGTCGATGTGTCAAATCTGCCAAGACGCCTTGGACAAGCGTGGCGGGTATACTGTCCGTTCTTCCCCTATAATGGTAGACTCGAGCCCAGCAGTGGGACATTTATTGGCTGATATATTTTTTTTTAAATTTAACCTAGACTTCTTTAGCCTTGTATTTTTAGTTTTCTGAATGAAGTAAAGAAGACACAAATGTAACGCTAAAACAGTTATTTGTGAATTTAAAGAAACAATTTTAAGAATTTTCATATGTCAACTCGCTAACTTAAGGTATTTCGTGTTGCTGTATAATCGACAGACAAAGACATACATTCTAATAAAACTACGTTTTAACGGTTTTGAGCCATGTAGGTATTTTATTTGATTTATATTCCAACGTTTCGGTCACTAATCAGTAGCCGTGATCAAGGAAGACAAAGATGATAAGTGTCAATGAGAAATGTTAAAGTTTTATTTAGACTACCCCCAATTTATTAATTTCAAAGGTTTTTTTTACTCCATAGGAGCCTTATACAATAATATTTTTAATTTATTATGTGTACTATTCGCGAAAATTTAAGAAAATATACAAACACATTCTATATCATGAAGTTAGTAAGTTACGCTTGTGTGGATAATATACAACGGACCACTCTGAGTCTGATACCAGACACCCAGACCGTAATAAATAAAGGAAAGTTTTTTCACGAAATTTACCATCACAGGAATCGAACCGACCGAAATTATAAAACTTTTTTCACGCAATGACTCACAGCTGATGCTATTTAAAAAATAAAATTGACGCAAAAATAAATGCTCCAAGCATAATTCAAGGACACAATGCTGTGGTGACGAGCAATGAGGGAATGACTCAATACTTACTATATACAACTACAAGATAATTTTGCAGGGAATGAGTCAATTGGCTTATCTTAATCGTAACTATCCTATTTGTGTATACTTTAATATTGTTACGAGGGCAGGACTTGAATTAAAATGCCGTTGGAATTACTATAGAATTTATTAGAACTATACAAACACGTATAACACAGGTACAAATATAACTGGACACAACACGCGCAAAGTCCGTCACTATATCGCTTATAGAATGTACACACGTCTTGCTCGTATCGTGATCCTCGCTTGAGTGCCTTACCCCTCCGTTCGGGCATTGTTTTATACTAACTATACAATACAACACTCGACCGCGTGGACTGAATTTCTCCAAGAAAACGTAATCTGAACACCTGCCGTCATAAACGAGTACAATAACAATAGGATGTTTTCTTTCTAATCACAAGTTTTAAACACAAAGTAAACGAAAGAAGTCCAAATGCGGGAAAGGTAATAAACCAGGTGTGCATTCACTTTGTCGGCGTGGTATACGTGGTAACAGTATTATAAAGCAAAAGTTTGGACGGATATTTGTTATACAATCACACCAGAATGGCTGATTATATCTGAATTATTTGTTTTTTATTGCACGAGTTCAGCAGACAGGCAGACGGAAAGTAATAACTTGCGCTGCTGCTCTCTTAAGGGGTACTAGAACCTGGCCACTGATACTGTAACACAACTTGTCGAAAATACTGTGTAAACTGAATGTAAGGTCACTCGATTTAACGACTAACTCCCTAAAGCGTCGAAATTACTTAGCTTTGGTTGGTTTAGCTTGTCTTTCATACAATGATCCACTCTATATACCATTACACCCACTCTCAATAACGACAACAATAAAGCAATAAAAAGTACCCTTTGAGTTGCCAAAATGAGTAAAAGCGGAGCAGCTGTGTAAGTTCTTTCAAGTCTTCAAGTCGGTAGACAACGAGTGAATAGGTACCTTCTAGGTAAGCGCGCTCCATGCTAGACTTCATCCTCATGGTGATCATTCAATATCAGGTGAGTGTTTAAAAGTTATATTTTAGCAGACTGTATTAAGCTTTTGCTGGTGTATGCGTGTAAATATACAAAATTAAAACTGCACTCACTTCAATTATACTTTGTATTAAATGAATAGCAGATAATAAATATTTTTCATCAACAGTTCAATAGCAACTGACTTAAAATTATTAGACACATTGTTTTCTATTATTATGAAATATTTAGGCTTCCATGCAGCCAGTGTCTATGTAGGTTTCCTACAGGTGAGACAGTGGACAAACGCAAACATATTGTTACGAGCCGCGAGACTCTAATTTAAATGCTTACTATAGAGTTTATTAGAACTATACAAACATGTATAACATAGGTACAAATATAAACAAAGACAACTAGTCCAAACGTAATGCAGGTCGTAATGGGGACTGTTCACTTTTTTTCAATCTAGCTATTTGAAAAACTATTTCGAGGAATAGTGTCCCTAATCATTTCCGTCTAGTTAAAATTCCAATAAACGTACGATCTTCTTGTATTTTGTAAGAAATACGTTTGACCTTTATTTGACCTTACTAAATCCAATCAAGTGGGCCGTCTGCTTGTTTGCCTGCTTCAGGTGTAAAAAAAATTCTAGCTGTACATTATTTGATTTAAGTTATGTAACATGGATTTTACCTAAAGACCACTTTAAAAAATTTAACGATAACTATAGAAAATAATAATGGTTGAACACGAAAAATTATAAGCCTATCGACAAAATACACTAAAATGATCACGATACGTAATGAGTAATGACAGTGATATTTAAATAAGTAGCACAGATTACTATGATTAGGTATGGATAAAACTTGCTTTTATTATTTTTGTTTTCTAGGCAAAGAAATCAATGTAAACTTGTGCCTTATGACGTCATCGGAGAAATAACTTTAAAATCGATTTATAAAAAAACTAACGCTTAAAATACAAAAATATTCAAATTAGTATCTTAAAATACCCTATTTTACGTAATAAAAATATAAAATCAGAGGGTAATTTTTTGTGAACAATCCCCATTCCATAACACGCGCGAAGTCTCTCACTAAATAAATTAACGAATGTACACAAAGCCTTGCTTCGCTCGTGGTTATCGCTCGACTCCATTGGGGGAATTGCTTTATACTGCACAGATGCAATATGTCTAGCCGGCCGCGTGGGCCGAATTTTCTAGAGTCAGTTTGTACTTTAAATCCGAGACACCTGGCAGTGATCACAATACAACAATGGATTTTGAGTTGTGTTGAGATTACAATACACAATGGGCTGTTTTTTAATCACAAAGTAAACAAAGGAAGTTCAAATGCCGAAAGGTAACAAAATATGTTTCTACAGATATGCAGGTGTGAATTTGTCTTTTGTACCGAGACGACCGTACTATCGTCTCTGCCCATCCCAATGGGAGACAGGTGTGACAACATGTATGTATAAGAAAATAATTAATGTTTGCAACTACTGTCCCAGTTTTGAACCCCTCGCTGATAAAGCGGTCTACAGCCGAGTAGCATAAGCATGTTTTATTGTTTGCATTATTCCTAAGGCGAGAGCGGTTTTCAAAGGCTGGTAGCTAATATATAAAACGCTTTGTGTCTCATCCTATCCTTTTACCCATTTTTTGATAAAAAATTCTTTCACTGGACCTTTTCTCCTCGTGACACACGTTAGCACATTCGCTAATCTGTCCCTATTGTTATTAATGCAGCTGTATTAAAAACCAATTTAAATAAAAACTTATGAAATGTTGGTATTAAAAAAATCGCTCCTCTCTGCTATATTCCGGCGTTTTTTTTCAATCTCATACAATAAATCTCTTAGGGGTGTCGTGTTTGTACAATGAATTTAAAAATAAGTGGTCGTTGCTATTCATGAAATTACTTTACAACTTGAAGTGAAATTTCACTGTTACTGCTAGTATAAAACAGAATGATTATATCATTTTGTAAAACATTCTAAATTCTAAGAGAACTTTTAATATTAAGGGCCGCTTGCATAACGATCGTTTTTAAATAAAATTAGTTAATCATATTAAACTGCCTAAATACGTTTTCCACAAAGCGAATTGACAGTTCTTTAAACATATTTAGCGGCAAACTTTGCGTTGTGCAAGACACTAATTGTATTTATGGGTGTTAAGTACGTTTTGTGATTCTTAAACAAATTTAAGCAACCTTATGCAAGCGTCCCTAAATCTCCTAAATATACGAATTGGATTATGTTAACTGCTAATAAATTTTAATTATGGAGGTGTTTATTATTTTATTAAATGTTGAGAGGGCGGTTGTTGGACTATAATAAATATAATATTTCATGTCACGTTTTATCTCTATGTTTTTATCAGATTCTTGTCCACATAGACATGCCCTTTGAATTTAAGTAATTAAATTTATAATTGTAGTCTTATATATTCCGAATATATTAATATAAACTAATAGGCAAATGCTGGCATCAATATGCGCCGGCGCACGCCCTGATCGTATCATATCCTGTAGCTTACTCATGCCTACAACCACGTGTCCAGAATATGAGATAGCTACAAAAGCTTGCAAAAAGGACACCTTTATAAGACTTGTGTAATAGTCGGATATGGAGTGGACTGTATTAATTAGAGATACCACGCATATCCTTTTTAAAATATTCGGTATAAGTAATAAAACTACGTTTAAACGGTTTTAAGCGCGGTAATTTATTTGATTTTTTATTATTAAGCTACACAGTTCAATATTAATAATACAGCGTAAATTAATAGACGAAACCACATCAGTCACGTATGGCTTGGGAGATAGATTGCCAATTAAACGTATGAAAAGGGTTGTTTACTATAAATTGAGGACATTTATCGGGCTTCCCCGGCGAAAGCGAGGACCTAATCGATGTCTCGCTCGGGAGCGGTGTTGCCATGTGTTCAAATTTGCGGCAGATGGCCCGAATTCCTGCTTACAAAGGTAAGCGGTGAGTGACATCCCGATAATAACCATGGAAGAAGAATGGGAATAACATATCGTAATGTTTAACGTTTGAAATTCCTTCACAAGAGTTGATACTTGCAAGCTTCACTATGCGTTAGCTTGTGTCTTTTTAACCGACTTTGAAAAAAGGAGGAGGTTCTCAATTCGTCGGGTTTTTTTTTCGCTTCTTTAAGTATGTTCGCCGATAACACCGTGATTTATGATCCGATTTACGTGATTCTTTTTTTGTTCGACGCGGAATAGCTTCCAATTGGTCCCCTAAAAATTTTACATAGTTTGGCCACGTAGTTTTCATATTATGAACATTTTTCATGGAAATAGTTTTCACTCCGTTCCATATGTACACCGATTACTCTGAGATTTATGATTCGATTTACGTGATTCTTTTTTTGTTCGACGCGGAATAGCTGCCATGTGGTCCCCTAAAAATTTGACATAGTTTGGCCCAGTAGTTTTCATTTTACTAACATTTTTTTGTTCCCGGTTCTTGGGACATATATTTTTTAAGAAGCGCGGCACGATTGTAGGTCACCCATACATAGCTAGACACTAAAAAGTAACAAATAAAATTTAAAAACTTCGTTTAAAAAAACCGACTTCAAAAACGAAAAAACTAAAATGTATAAAATAACTTATTTCTTAAGCTATTATTATTAATATATATTATCTAAAACATCTTGAAGTCGGTGCAAAGTAAAAAATAAAAATTACTATATTTTGAAAATTACTAAGCACCGACTTTAAGATGTTTTAGATAATATATATTAATAATAATAGCTTAAGAAATAAGTTATTTTATACATTTTAGTTTTTTCGTTTTTGAAGTCGGTTTTTTAAACGAAGTTTTTTAAATAGGTATTTGATTGTACGTGACACACAGTTGATTTTGAAAAAGATACAAGCTGTTACACTAGCGCTTTTTTATTTTATTGAATGAGTTCAGCGGACAGGTCTATGGCCATTTGCAACACCAAATGCGCTGCTTCTCTCTTGTGGGAGTCTGGAAGTTTGGCGCCTAATGCCGCAACACAATTCAAGGTTGTTATGCCGGCTCTGGACTAGGGGTGGTAGCCGTCCAGGCGGGGAGATACCCAACCACCTGGCAACACATGTTGTAGCTTGTAAGGAACAATTCCTGTGCAGGAATCTTAAATGTCAAACTTACACATATCAGCCGATTCGACACCTGACAAGGGAAATTGGTTTTTCAAAAATCTAATAGTAACACTTTAGTTTTCGTCAAAATCGGCTTCAAGATATAGCTTGTTCTTCGCCATTTAGCACAGTATATGCCTTGGCTCTGTTTGGCTAATTTAAACGAAGCTGGAGTACCTAAGCCACTGAAGAATAACAATCTATCCGCACATCTAAACTTCTAAGGCGCTCTTTGCTATATCATCGGAATTCTCCCAAAATTGCTCCCAAAACTTGAGTATAAAATGCATTAAAAAGTTTTAGAGGAAACTCGCTTATCGAGTTTGGGCGACAAAGGAGAATGGAATGGCCGACAGTCGTTCCCAAAGTGGGCTCGCCGAGTAACGCGATTTAATTATGAATAATAATTAAGTTTCAAAAGATACAAACTTGAGCGGTAAGAACATATTTTATGTCTCCCTGAGATATTGGGAGTGTTCCACTGCCAAATATCGCTGTATTTATTTAAGCTTAACTTATTAATGGTTTTTAATCATTTAATTTTAAGGGCCGCTTGCATAAGGTTGCTTAAACTTATTTAAGAAACACAAAACGCATTTAACACCTTTAAATACAATTAGCGTCTTGCATAACGCAAATTTTGCCGCTAAATATGTTTAAAGAACTGTTAATGCGTTTTGCACAAAACGTATTTAGGCAGTTTAATATGATTAACTAATTTTATTTAAAGGCGATCGTTATGCAAGCGGGCCAAGTCTTTTACAGTGTTTAGAGGTTTAAATAACAAATTAAGTTAAATATAGCGTCCACGAATTGAAATATACATTGTTGTACAGATCGAGCGTTTATCTAGTGCTTATTTGCTTCAAAACAATCTTAGCACTTGAATATTCATGAATACTAATTACTAACTCTTGGCACACAAGTCACGCAAAGACCTGCGGTGGCTGGAATTTGTGAATAAAAATGTCATATTTAAACCACAGCAAAACTGTAACGATCCCGTCCAACAATGCAATAGTTTCTTTACGAGGATACTACGTGCCTGGAACGATTCCGGGCGGATCGCTTTTAAATTGCTGGAATACGACCGGTAAAACTATTGAAATACGTGCCCGTGGAGCGTTTGAACGCTTAAAACTCATTAGTGTTCTATGCTTCGTTTAGTTCTACGATAGTTCTGGCCCGAGTTACCGCAACCATCAGTCAGTGTTAGAAATAGCGAGGTCCATTTTGTGGATCAACGAAGTATATCTTGTTATGAAATAGTTTCATTATTATATTCTTACAATTTATTAATAGAATAGTCGTACAACGAACCGCTATTTCAGAATAGAATAGAATAGAAACACTTTATTGTTCACCACATACACATAAAACAAACAATTTACAGTAGTCACATTAAACAGTAAAAGTAGGAGCGATGGGCGGCCTTATCGCTTTAGAGCGATCTCTTCCAGACAACCCCGGGCTATGGATTTAATGAAAAGGAAATTCACAAGTGTATGACTGTGGTGTACAAATCAAATACATATACAGTAGAACCTCGATAACTTAAACCTCGGTAACTTAAAAACCTCTATAACTTAAAATACGCAACCTCTATAACTTAAATAAGTAATCTCTGTATTGGCCCTCAGTAACTTAAAGAAATGTTTCCACAAATCCTATAACATAAAATTGTTTGTCAATTAATTCATTTTGAAAGAGTGTGCAAAACAAAATGTTTTGGTATTTATTGCTTGCACGTGTTCACTAGTTAAATTGTTAACGTAAACAATATATATGTCACCTATTGTTTGCTTCTTCGAAATTCTTTAAAGCTTTGCGGTGGTTAGCCTTAAGACAACGGCTTACTTGGATCATAAGTTTTTGATCATTGTCCTGAAAACATCGCTTTACCTACTGTGTGATAAAACTGACTTAAAATGAGTTCAAAAAGAAAACTAACAACGCTGACATACGCTGATAAATTAAAAGCTATAGAAGCAGTGAAAAATGGATTGAAAAGGAAAGAAGTTGCGGCTCAGTTTGGGATACATAAGAGTACGTACATTATCAATCATCATTAAAAAAGAAGCTGAAACCTTGAAGAAACAAGAATCAGGAGAAGGTCTTCAATGTAAAAGACGAAAATTCCCTAATTTAGAACAATGTTTGTTTACGTGGTTCAAACAGTGTCGAACATACATACATATGTACATACCTACCTCTGTATTAACATATCCCTAACACAGACCCTTGATAACTTAAAACCTCTATAACTTAAAATATTTTGTGTTTCCCTTGGACTTTAACTTATCGAGGTTCTACTGTATAAATAAACAGCCATACATACAATATTAATAATAGTATTAATACATTTTTTATAAAAGAGAACAGTGCTGCCAACACAACAGTGATGTGCATTGTTACATATTGATTCAATGCGCTTTTTTACACGAAAGGGAATAAATTATTGAAATAAATAAACTATTCTGGATTAATGCATAATTGTGAATGGCATTTTCTCTAATTTGACATCTTAATATTTACATACATGATACACAACACACACACACTCACGCACATCATCATCCACACGCTTCATAACATAAGCACTGTTAGCATTTGTATTTATTAATGTTCAAAACTACATACTAATGTGAGAGGCCACCGATTCCCGAAACACAGGCTTCATGCCTAGCTCGGGGGTTGGGCACTTCTATAAATTACTGTATCAGATTTTTCGGAAATAAAGATTTATTACTATTATTATATTCAAAATATTCCAACTCAAAAAAAAACCTTTCGCCCCTTGAATTCAAATAAGGGTAAATTTCCTGTTCATTGCAGTCTATAATGTCATATTAACCGAAAGGAGATTAAATCTGAAGAATATGATTTATCATTGCAAATAAGATAGCTTTTATATGTTTTCAAATGTTTTTTATTTTAATTACAGGTGTTCAGCAGACAGGCAGACGGCCCACTTGATGGAAAGTGGTTACCATCGCCATCGCCAAATGTGACAAATACTCGTACACATTAATTATTGTTTAAGATAATCTTTACTAAGTTATCAGAGTCCGATCGGGATTTGCCTGCGAACACGCATCGCCTAGGCCGGTGTTGTAATAATTAAACCAATTGTTACTCTCATTAATCTAATAATAACTCAATAAGGAGAGAACTACATAGCCATTAATAAATTTAGTGCCATAATTGACAGCGTTTATATGTATGTACATCTCACCACAAGCCACTACAGAACAGTATTCCAAGTAACAGCTTAACTGACTAGTCACGGGCAAGTTGCCAAACGAGGATTGCGAACGAAGCACCGTCTCAACTTTACGAGCTACGTGACATTTAACAGTGACCTACCTGGGTCTGACGTATATACATATAATAGTTACTATTTAGAAGTGGTGGAGTAAAGCAGGGATCAATATCTTGATTACAGTTATTAGGGCTAGCTCGGACGGTGTGATAGCACTCTCTCACAGACAGACAGAGAGCGTCAGCCAGAAAAGAGTGAAATACAATTAACGAGTTTTCAAGTCCCGAGTGAATGGGCATCTAAGCATGCTCTATCCTAGACCGCATCATTGGATGAGATAGTGGTTAAACGCGATTTTTTATAGCTGTATAGGTTCGCGTTTGACCATGATCTCGCCTGATGGAACACGCTTACCTAGAAGGTACCTTTTTTATTGCTTGAAGCAGACAAACAGCCAGGCCTGATGGAAAGTGGTTACCGTCGACTATGAATTTGCAGCACCAGGGGTGTCGCCAACTCATTGCCGACCGCTAAGACATTTTTGACGCTCTTCTTAAAGAACCCCATGTCGTAGCGCAAAGGGAAAACCGCGGCAGCCCCTTCAGATCATTGTTATACGCGGAATAAATAAATGTTCTAGAGAACCTACTACCTATTCACAGGGGCCTTAAAAACACCGAGGTTTTTTTTTACAGCTCTACTGACTCTAGTTCCGTACCCTTTTTTACAACTTAATTTAGGAAAAAGTTTTTAGGATTTATACACGCTTATTTGTTATTGTGTGTGACATTTGTTAAATGATGTTTGTGTTGTGGTGTACCTTACGAATAACTTATTATATTAATTTATTTTAATTTTAATACTAAACTTATACTAATGTAGAGTGTATCTGTTACATGCTGATGTTGTGAGAAAGTGCATGTGCAGTGTGTGCCTTATGTGTGTGTCTATACCTATATATATTATCCTGTCTAGTGCCATGTGTGTTGTTTTTTCCTTTCTCTGTCTGGCTTATTACTTTTTAGGGTCTTAGTGTGTCTTGGTTTGTTTTTGAAGTGTGCGTGTAATGCAATGCGGTGGTAGTGCACGTTGGTGCGAGTATGTGTGTAAGTGTTGTTAACGGTGGTGTGTTTGTGATTTTGTATGGAGTTATAATTTATTGTTTAATTGTTGTGACACCGAGGTTATAAGTTTTTAGAAAAGAAGACTCCGGCAATGAGCTCCACCCTTCAGAATATCTTAAAACCTTTATGAACGCAAAAAAAGCAATTTTAAATAATTCTAATCTATACATATAATAAAATTGTAGAGGTCAAATTTCTGTACAATGAAAAAAAATTGCTAAAAACCGAGTCAGGGGGATGTAAGAAGTGAAATAGAAGTAATTTAGAGTTTTTACAAATTTTTTTGTTTCTCTGTTTGTCTGTCTGTTTTGTACCAGCTAATCTCCGAAACGACTGGACCGATTTACATGAAATTTTGTATGGTGGTAGCTTATATCCCTGGTCAACATATAGGATACTTTTGATCCCCAAAAATTAAAGAGTTCCCGTAGGATAATTAAAAACCTTAAATTACTTAAACAGCTTATAACAGACTGAATGTAACTTCTCTGCAACGTAACATGATAGAAGCGAAGATTTTTACAGGGTGTGGCGTCTGTATAATCTGTGTGTCTGTCATAAGTTTGTTTCTTTCTTTGTTTGCTTGAACACGCTAATCTCAGCAACTAAGTACTGGTCCGATTTGAAATTTTTTTTCAGTGTTTGATAGCCCATTTATTGAGGAAAGTTATAAAGGCTATAAACCATCACGCTAAGAGCAATAGGAGCGGAGCACCAGTGAAGTATGTTTCAAAATCGCAGGTTTTTTTATTAACTTGCTTTTCTTTTAAACTATTCCACGCGATCGAAGTCGCGGAGAGAACGTAGTATTGTAATAAATGGGAACACGGAGTAAGAAAACACAATAGATCACACAATCGACGATGTCCAAGAAATATAAAGCTCTTTGGCTCCAAAGAATAAACTACTGTACTTGACTCGACCTCGTGCCACTTAACATGCAAGTAGCGCTGTGTGAACGCAGCACCTTTTTAACTTTACGACGTACGTGGCGGCGGGGTCACCTGCACACCATCTGTCATACGCACGATTTAAGTTGTATACAGTACGTCAGGGTTTGGGGAGTTGCTCATGTTTGGTTGATGTTTTAGACAAAAGAACTAATACTAGAAGATACATCTATTTATCTATATACTAGCTATATACTATATATTTTATCTATATACTATATATTTTAGATTCAGATGATTAGAATTTTACCGTGAAGAAGGTGTGGCTATGAAGAAGTTTGAAAGTCACTATAAGGTACACAGGGGGTATTTACGTTAGTAGACACTTTGGTAAGTTGATTTTTTATTTAAGATTATTTTTGTGATAGTTTCAAATTCGAATTAGGGTGAATACCCTAGTTATTGAACGCATTGTATATTGGAAAATTATTTTGAGTTTGTTTGTTCCTCTATTATTATGAGTTTTCATAAGTTGTCGACCCTGGAGCCTGTAGAGTGATAACCTTGGTTACTCTTGATTGTATATTCTGGTCAAAAAGTGTCATCCGAGCCACGCTCAGCAGGTTGGTTGAGAGTACATCACTCATTTACATGTATTGGTTTGATTGACTGATTGAGAAGTGTTGTTAGCGGATTGGATGACTGATGCGTTCACACGGTTTTTGTTTGAAGTTAAAATAATGGAATTTCAATAATTATTAAACTTGGTAAATGCAGTTGACTATTATAATGGGTAGTTTTTAAATTTAGAGGTACATATAGAATGAAAGATTTCAGTCTGATAGTTAAAATGATAAAGGTTTACAATGTTCGTGTTTCTTAAGTCTTTGGGTTTATTTAACCTTTAACAGGCGCGGTGGCCAGTGAAATAGAGGCGAGGTGGCCAGTGAGGTGGAGGCGAGGTGGCCAGTGAGGTGGAGGCGAGGTGGCCAGTGAAATAGAGGCGAGGTGGCCAGTGAAATAGGTGCGAGGTGGCCATTACAAAGTGAATGAGAGGCGAGGTAGCGATTGAAAAGTGGTATCGATAGAATGAGAAGCTGGGTATTATTTGGAGATATTTTTGTGTTTGATGTTTTGATTAGTGTTTTGATATTTGACCCAAAATACGTAGCTCGATGGGCGACGAGGTGGCAGTTTCGATACTGCTGACTTTATTTGGTGTGTAGTCTGGAGTCTGTTAGGACTCTCGGACCTCAGAAAAAAATCCAGAATGAAGTTGTTGCGCAGAAGATAAAATGTACACGATGTCCTTGGTCAGGAGTGGCCGAACTATAGTATCTCTTTCTTTTTGCAGATAATCCATAATGGGCGGCCTATTACACGAGGGCGTGTAATACGTCAGGAAGGCCGTGTCGGAGGGAAGCTATGACGATATGACTATGTATTGTTGACTGGATGTATAACGCACAATATCATTTGTTTACATTGTAATCACTTCTGAAATTCTTAATGTAATTTAATTGGATTTGTTAATGTTTCTATAACTTCAGGATCGTTCTAACCTAATAAAAGTTATGAATATTGTAGTTTAATAAACGACCAATGAGAGCAGAGCATGTCAAGAGCGGGGTCAGCGCCCTCTATACTGACTCTAAATGACCAAAAAGGAAAAATTACCAAATAGGCCAAAATTACCAAAAAGGCCAAAATGACCAAAAAGGCCAAAATGATCAAATAGGCCAAAATGACCAAAAAGGAAAAATTACCAAATAGGCCAAAATTACCAAAAAGGCCAAAATGACCAAAAAGGCCAATATGATCAAAAAGGCCAAAATGACCAAATAGGCCAAAATGACCAAAAAGGCCAAAATGACCAAATAGGCCAAAATGACCAAAAAGGTCAAAATGATCAAAAAGGCCAAAATGATCAAAAAGGCCAAAATGACCAAATAGGCCAAAATGAAGAAATAGGCCAAAATGACCAAAAAGGCCAAAATGACCAAAAAGGCCAAAATGACCAAATAGGCCAAAATGACCAAATAGGCCAAAATGACTAAATAGGCCAAAATGACCAAATAGGTCAAAATGACCAAAAAGGCCAAAATGACCAAATAGGCCAAAATGACCAAAAAGGTCAAAATGATCAAAAAGGCCAAAATGACCAAATAGGCCAAAATGACCAAAAAGGCCAAAATTACCAAATAGGCCAAAATGATCAAAAAGGCCAAAATGACCAAATAGTCCAAAATTACCAAATAGGCCAAAATGACCAAAAAGGCCAAAATGACCAAATAGGCCAAAATGACCAAAAAGGTCAAAATGATCAAAAAGGAAAAATTACCAAAAAGGCCAAATTGACCAAAAAGGCCAAAATGACCAAAAAGGCCAAAATGACCAAATAGGCCAAAATGATCAAATGGCCAAAATGACCAAAAAGGAAAAATTACCAAATAGGCCAAAATTACCAAAAAGGCCAAAATGACCAAAAAGGCCAAAATGACCAAAAAGGCCAAAATGGCCAAATAGGCCAAAATTACCAAAAAGGCCAAAATGAAAATTATCCCTTGTCCATCCTCAGTATTTAATTTACATACGTACCGAATTTCAGCCAAATCGGTCCAGTAGTTTTTCCGTAAAAGCATAACAAACAAACAAACAAATATCATGTTATCCCGGAAACTATCCCATTTTTCGAGTTAAAAAGTAACCTATGTTCATCCTCGGTATCGAAAATATATATATACTGAGTTTCAGCCAAATCGGTCCAGTAGTTTTTACGTGAAAACGGAACAGACAGACAGACAGACAGAGTTACTTTCGCATTTATAATATTAATAGGGATATATATATATATATATATATATATATATATATATACTCTTATTATATATGTATATGTGCATATATATATATATATATATATATATATATTTTCCTTCTTTGTAATCTATATTAAGTATATTTTATTTAAATAAGTTTTAGTCATTGTAAAGGTGGTCTGGAAGATATCGCCATATGAATGTTTTTCCTCCCTACTATTTATTACCAACTAAGCAGCTTCTAAATTAGTTTAAAATTCATCAACCCTATTAAAAGGTTTTTGTTGTGTTGTACTTTGTCCGCGATATGAATTACAGAATATGCTTAACAGACCAAAAATATAACCGAAATAATAATGTAAACAATAAAGATAAAATATATAGATATGAAAAAACACTATTATTCTCCATACATTACATTATTACGAAATATTGTTATAACGAAATTTATTTATTTTCTTCTCATGTGTTACATTACACGTACACTGCATATTTTCTGTTTACCGTATATTTGGTTATAATGTTATTAATGGATAGGTCAACAAGTTTTCTCAAGGCATGCGAAAATAATGTGGCAGATAATATGTATAACCAGGCTTTTTTTTATTGCTGAAGTACACCAGGCAGGCTGACGACCCAACTGTGATGGAAAGTGGTTACCATCGCCTATACACATTTGCTACAATAAAGGTGCTACCCGACTAGTAAATGGAGCTGAAACCTTGCTACTAATGCCGGAACACAACTCAAGGTTGTTATGGGGGCATGCTCTAGACCAGTGACTCCCAAACTTGTTTTGTATACTGCCCACTTTGAGAATAAATTATTTTTTAGCGCCCCCATTTTTTTCACGTACTTAAAAACCACTATAACGTCAAATTAAAATTGATTGAATATTGTGAGCTATATTAGCGGAGATTAAACATTCATTCTAAACGAGATTTTTAGTTTTTTTACTATAGACCGCAAGAGTTAACTTGAGACCTAAGCGCAATAGAAATGTACACAACGGCGCTAAGGTCTCAAGTTAACTATTACGGACTACACCTGTCAATGAGAATGATTATTGAAATGCAACTTTACAGTAGGAGAGAAATATCGAATCACGTTTGAGCAATCTCTTAATTAATATTAGTTGATGTTCAAAAGTTGTGGTGTTTAAGAGTCCTCCTAGCTAGATGAAATTACAAATCGCCCCCCACGCCTCTACACAACGCCCCCATTTTTTTTCTGGGTCTCATACCGCCGCCCTCTAGGTCTGCAGCGCCCGCAAGGAGGCGTTATCGCCCACTTTGGGAAAGGATGCTCTAGACCTAGGTTGTTTTGTCGCTACTTACCACCGCCTGGCCGCAGGAATTTGTATTCTTTCTCTTCCACGGTCAGGTTGGAAGAAAGAAAAAACGTCTATTTGGTCATAACATAGCGAGACACATGGCGATGAATTATACGATGATATATACCAAAAAAAAGCCGCGATGGTACCAAATAGGTGCAGTTCATCATGTGCCAGGCAACAGGTGCTTGACGCTGGTTTTCAACTGCACCCTAGGACAAACCGAGGTTGCACTGTTATTTATTTACATATATGTTATTACGAGTCACGAGACTCGAATTAAAATGCAGTCAGAATTACTATAGAGTTTATTAGAACTATACAGACACGTAACGTTTTCCGATTTAATGTGCATATAGTTACAATTACCACATGCTAATAACGGTGAAGGAAAACATCGCGATGAAACCTGCACAACGAGATAACCGATGTGTCAAACTTGCCAAGCCGCCCTGGACAAGCGTGGCGGGTATACTGTCCATTCCCCTATAATGGGAGGGCCGAGCCCAGCAGTGGGACATTTTTGCGCTGATATATTATACAGACACGTATAACACAGGTGCAAACATAACCGAACACAGTAAGTCCAAACGTAATACAGACGGTCGTTATTCCAAAAAACGTGCAAAGTCCGTCACTAAAAGATTCCCGATTGTAGTGCACACGTCTTGCTTCGCTTGTAATCGCTCGACGGCCTCATCTCTCAATTGGGGCATTGCTTTATACTGCACAGATGCAATATGTCTGCCCGGCTGCAAGGACCAATTTTCTTAGAATCACTTTGTTTTTTTTAAATCCGACATACCTGGCAGTGATCACAATACAACAATAGGCCGTAAAAGATTACAAAAAAGTAATGGACTGTTTTTTAATCACAAATATTAAACACAAAGTAAACAAAAGAATTCCAAATGTACGAAAGGTAATAAAATGTGTTTCTACAGGTATGCAGGTGTAAATTTGTCTTAGTCGGTCGTAACAATCTATAATTTTATATTAGGTTATTATACAATAGTTGTAAATAAAACAGAATTGAGGGTTAGTACAAATTACTGCGAGACAGGCTGTTTTAACATCAAATTGTATGAAATCAGCGTAAATAATGGTAACAATTAATTCAGTAGTCTTAAATGAGAATACCGACTCGATGGCTTCTAAAACAATTTTCTTGATCAACTGAGTGGATGATTGCTAAATTACAACACTCAGTCATTTTGATCGTCCTCCGTGCAATTGGAAGAGCCCTGGTGCTTTGCTTGTGACGGGTGTCCTCGGTGGAAATCTCTTTGGAGATAGACTTGTGGCAATTTAAAAAAAAGGTCGATTTTAATTATGTTTTAGCCGACTTCAAAACAAGGACAAAATCACACATATACATACTTATATACATATTATACAATTATACATACATACTGTTACGAGGTAGCGGGACTGTAATTAAAATGCCGATAGAATTATTATACACTTTATTAAAATTATACAAACACGTATAACACAGGTACAAATATAACCGAACTATTAGATTCCCGATTGTATACACGTCACGCCCGTATCGTAGTCGTCGTTTAACTGCCCCCCCCCCCTCCATCAGGCCGCCGTTTTATTCTTCACAAAGGATAAAAGAATCCGCAACACCTGGCTAATGATGCTAATGAGCGATTACAATAGGACAATAGACTATTCTCATGATTGCACGATAATTAACAAATGTATAGCCTTTAAATAATTTTATTTTTTAAATTTAATAACATACGAGTTGTGTGGAAGTGGGCGCTAACAACTGTAACACAGTATTATAACTACAGCAGTTGTTTGCGATACCAAATTGTTACTGTACACTATGTTAATGGTTTCGAATAAATTCTTTAAAGGAGGTTGTCAATTCTCCGCCAATTGTGGAGTAATTTTCATTTTTTTATTCGAAAGAGTATACTTCTGAGGTAATCCCATTGTCACAAATTCAAGATCTCATGAGTGGATCCTAGGGAAATCAAGAACAACCCTTGTTGAAGAGCGTCAAGCGCCTACACTCTTAGAAAAGCAATCTTGTATACGCGTGTAATAGCAAAATAAAATATTTTTAAATAGTTGCTAATTTATTGGTACATAATCTATAAATCATTATTAGTTCAAGCATAGTAACAATTGTATTTACATAATTCAAATTGGTATAGGTATATAATAAGAACAATAATTTACTTAACTTCTCAGCAGGTATGGTGAACAACTTCGGAGCTCTGTGCTGTTTGACGGCTGGATTGATTATAATCCGGCCGAACCTTCCGCTTTTATAGTCGTGAAAAAACAATTGACCGTCATTTTATTTTTAAATTTTAGTGGTTATAGATTAGATTCAGACTTTTGGATTAATAACAAAGGTGAAAATAATGTAATCAAACTTGAGTATCAGAATTTTGTATAAACACTTACTTTGTTATTGTTCCATGTTTTTATACAATACATTAAAATTTAAAGAAGGTAAAAACAATATAATGTACCAAAGATTAGATTAACCTAATACGTGCAAGTAGTACAATTTGTCTGTGACAAGCGTCTGTGCGCTTAATATATTATGTCTAAAACTAATCAAGTACTTATGCAACTAAAAAGTAGAAAAACCGACTTCAAATTTGAAAGCAAAAAATTAACCAATGATAATTGTAATAATTACTTTATTAATCTATATGTATAAAAATCAATTGCTGTTCGTTAGTCTCGCTAAAACTCGAGAACGGCTGGACTCATTTGGCTAATTTTGATTTTGAATTATTTGTGGAAGCCCAGGGAAGGTTTAAAAGGTTAGTAAATATGCTTGGAATATAGTAAAAACAACAATTTCGCTTTCCCTTAGAAACTATTCCAACCTGTCAAACATTTGATGTTCGTCCCCTCGTTTAGAAATCAATTAAATTTAAAAGTCGTTCAGAAATCAAATTAAATTTAAAAGTAAAGTTTTTTCCTTTTTGTTTTGAATGTCAAACGTTTGAGGTTCGTTCCGGTTAACTTTCGACCACATGTTTTACTAAAGTTGAAACATTCTGCAATTATCATTCAGCTTTTTATTTATTGATTCTGAGGCGGTACGAAATTTGCCCCGTCAGCTAGTACATTTAATAAATAACGGGGCTTGTCTTCCAGATTGATTTGTATTCCGACATCTTAAGTTTAGGGCTCTTGAACATTCGAAATCTTGTTATAATAATATAGCTAGTACTTCTGTTCGTGATTATTAACCAAGATTGACTTATGAAATACTTGGAAGTACTTGTGCTGATTTTCTTTATTGAAGTTTAGCTGGATAACAAAATAACAGAATTACTGAGAATGTAAAAATATGTTGCTGTGGAGTATGTTTTGAGAAAACAAATTTTCAGAGACAAGTATTTACAGTGGAATTTTTCTTTCAATTAGGTACATATGTGATGACTGATGACTAACCTTATTGTTTATTTTTTCGCAATTTCACTACATCATTTTATAGTACTATAGATAATTCAAATACTTGTGTTTCACTCATATTTTAGACCCAGTAGTTTTAGAAACATTACCATAACGTACTGTACGAGCAAAACTTGAATTTGTGTGATATTCACTGCTTCGCGATATGCTTTCGTACCTGGAACAAATGAAAATATATGTATATTCTCGTAAGTAATATCCAAATTGTTCATAAAGTAAGGGTTCTATAGAGTAAAAAAATAACCATAAACAAAAATTGACATTTAATAATTAAAATATGCAAGTTGAGGGTAGGCTAAATAATAAATATAACATATTCATTTACATTTGAGATCTTTCTCTTCCGTGATCCGTGGCTATTGAAAAGTGGCCGAATAGTCTATAAAAATGAAATCAAATACCGCGCTTAAAACCGTTAAAACATATAATTATAACTAGGGGAAGGTGGGGGGAAACCGGATAGGGGGTAAAACCAGATAGTTGCTATTTCATTACACCCCGTATAGATATCTTGTTCTAACTAGCACAGAAATACGCGCGAACGGTTGCACTCAGTGTGGGCAAATGACGGCGACGGTAACATCTCAGCGCGTGCGTCTATAAACGAAAATTAAAAACATAGGTAAGTTACCATCCTAGTCAGTTAGCTACCGTGGGCAAATCTTTGTTTCAGAGAGCACATAAAATCTGTGACGGGAACCGCGTGGCTGGAGAGCTTCAGCACGTCAAGCGAGTCTTACAACGCAATCAGCTGAAGACTCCACACCAACATCACAAAGGCCCCAAACCACCTTCAGTTGAGCGGTGCCCTGTTACCCTACCCTACATCAAGGGGGTCACAGACAGAATTGGTCACATCCTCAGGCGAGCTTCAATCAAAACATATTTCAAGCCGCATAAAAAGATAACCCCAATTTTTGAGACCTGTGAAATGGAATATCCCACTCCAGGATGCAGGTGTTTACAAGCTCGATTGTGAGTGTGGATTATCATACATTGGGCAAACAAAGAGGAGCATAAAAACACGGGTAAAAGAACACATTGCTGACATGAAACACACAAGGTCTACGAAGTCTGCGATCAGTGAACACACGCTGGATAAACCCAACCATTACATCAGATTCAATAACCCACAAATCCTCGCGAAAGAGAATCGTTTCATACCAAGAATGATGCGTGAGGCTATTGAAATCAAAAAACACCCAAAATTCAATAGAGAAGATGGTTGGCAGGTACCACCTGTTTGGGATCCGATCATCAAAACTATTAAGACCCAAACCCAGCAAAAACCAACTGCCAGGCCTCAAGACACTGTGAGATCTTTCTGCGTGCAACGAAACACAAACCAACTCGACTGATAATTTCTTTTATTTTTCCTTCCACCTATTTTAATATTATATAAATTTTTTAGAACTAGGCATGTTTGCTGAAGAGTTTCTTGCGCCGGTTCTTCTCTTCAAGCCACAACATGTTGTGAAGCGGTAGTAAATTAGATTAGGCTCCCATAGAGTAAATATTATCCATAAACAAAATTAAAACTAAATAATTAAAATGAACAAGTTGGCGGTAGGCTAAATAAAACTTTGACAATACACGTTAGTCAAATGTCATCTTTGTCGTCCGAAACGTCGGATAAACCAAAATCAAATAAATTACCGCGCTTAAAACCGTTAAAACGTAGTTTTATTATGTATACAAGTCGCGAAAACTTAAGAAAATATTATAGGTAAGTTATCTAAAATTTTAATTTTTTTAAAGTGTTATCATCAGTTTTAGCTGTGTGATATCATATACAATTGTATTTTTTAAGAAGTAATACATATTTAACCTTCTAAAACGGAATTTATTGTTGCTGTGAGTGTAAAGAAGACCTGTTAGTTATTACAATTTCAAACATTGTACCTGAGGGGTACAAGCGGACGGGGTTATTTCGGCTATCCGGTCTCACCCCGATCAATTTATATGTAGGTATTTTGAGCATTGGTTTAATTTCTCTTGTTAATTAGCTATTATTTTTTCAACTTTTACAGAGTGCAAGCGTCAACTTGCCACAAATATATCTGAGAAAGTCAAATAGGCTGAAATGGTTGGAGTCAGATATACTTTTAGCCATAAATTCGGTGCTTTAAGGCAGAATGGGATATCTTTTAGCGTCACACTAATATAATGTAGTCCCTTAGGAGATGGTGTAAAGAAAATCAAAGGCGGGAAATCGAAAGATGAAGTGTTTCGAAAACTACAGTCGAACTAAGTCAACATATCAATGGTACCAATGTACTGCTTGTCTTAAATTGGCTCATGAAAGTTGCATTGGTTGTTCTAAGCAAGAATGATTATTTTTTTGTATGAAAAAACTGCGAATAATTTAAATTTTTGGTCTTATTATTATATCCGTATTCCCCCTTTAATATAAAATGCCTATCCGGTTTGACCCATAGATATGGGGTGAATTCGGATTTATATTTTTTGATGAAAATTGATCTAGTTTGTCGTTATTAAGATTGATCTCAAATATTTTGATACCAAAGTTATGCCTAAGGTGTACTTCAATATTAATGATATTAAATATTTCAATAAATAATATAGTGATTAAATTATTAAGTCTTTATCTTAACTATCCGGTGTCCCCCCACCTTTCCCTACTTTTTAAACGGTTTTAAGCGACACATTTTATTATTTGATTTTTATTTTGACGTTTCGGCTACTTTTTAGTAGCTGTGATCATGGAAGATAAAGATGTCAAGTGTCAATGACTAATGTTAATTGTGTACTAGTCGCGAAAACTTAATAAAAATGAAAAAAACAAGCAAAAATTACTTCAAAGTAAAAAGCAAAAAAAATATTTAACAGACTTCTTTCTACAGCAATCGGTGCCAAGTTAAACATAAAAAACAACACATTTTCAAAATATAGCTATTTTACGTTTTACTTCGCACCGACTTCAAGATATTGTAAAAAGAAGTCGGTTACATATTTATTTTTTGCTTTTTAGTTTGGTGTCGGTTTTGTTTTTATTAAAAAAAGAAATACTTTTTACATACATACATAACTTCACGCCAGGTCCCTTGCGGGGTAGGCACGAACAACAGAGCGCCATTTAGGCTTATTCTTACACACCTCACTTGCTTCTTTGACATTCATAGCTCTTGTCATGCACGCTCGCCTGTTTTTTAGGCTCCTGACATCACTTTCTGCTAGTACACGATCAATTTGATCATGGAAGGTGTGTCGTGGCCTTCCGCGACTTCTGCATCCATCCACTTTTGCATTGTATATCTGTTTAGTCATTCTTCCATCATTCATTCTTTCCATATGCCCGAACCACCGGAGCATTCCTGTCCATACCTTCACCCCGACACTGTCTTTCAGACCAACTCTCTTTCTTACTTCGGTATTACGAACGCGGTCCGCGAGCGTCACTCCGCAGATTTTGCGCAGTGCTCGCATCTCGACCGCGTTTACTCTACTTTCATGCTCTCTCTTCCATACCCAACTCTCGCTTCCATACGTGAGCGTAGGAACCAGCCCCCGTTGTGTATGGCAAGCTGGGTCTTCTGACTGAGGTTCTTAGCGCCTAGAAGTTTACCCAACGCTCCATTCACACTATTCCCCAAATTCACTCTTCTTTCTATATCAGCGGTTTACCTTCCATCCCTGCTAAAAGCACATCCGAGATATACAAACTCATTCACTTGTTCCAGCATAACATCATCGACCATTATCCTTGCATTCGTTCTGGTTGTTTCTCTTTCAAACACCATGACCTTTGTTTTCTTCGCATTCAAATGTAAGCCTCTCGCCTGACAGTCATCTTTCATCATTGTGACTAGTGTTTGCAGTTCTGATGGCGATTCGGCTAAAAGCACGGCATCATCCGCATAAAGCAAGCTGCTAACAACTAGATCACCCATCCGCACCCCAAGATCCATCAATCTTAATCTCTGGAGACAATCGTCCAGGTATGGGATGAACAGCAAAGCCGACAGCACGCAGCCCTGCCGGACGCCAATATTGACGCCAAACCAGGGCGACAGGCTGCCGTCCACCCGCACGCATGCCATACAGTCTTACTTTTTAGTTGCGCAAATACTTGAATAGCTTTAGAAATAATATATTAAGCGCCTGTAGAAATTGTAGTACCAGCACGCATATACAAAGGGTTGCTCTCGATTTCCCTGCTATCCAGTCATCAGATTCTGACTTGTTGGCCATGGGACCACCTCGGCAGAACACTAACGAAAGAAAGAAAATAAAAATGAAAATCGGTCAACAATTGACCGATAAATAAAATAGACGTACTCCTACAGCCAAATTAAGAACCTCCTCCTTTTTGAAGTCGGTTTTTTTTAATGCATGATTTCAGCAGACAGGCAGACGGCCCACTTGATGGAAAACGGTTATCATCGCCTATGGATATTTGCAACTCCAAAGGTGCTATAAATGCGCTGCTGCTCTCTTAAAGGAGACTGGAACCTGATCACTACACTACTACACTCTAGACAAGGGGTGGTAGCTATCCAGTCGGGCAAATACCCTACCACCTCTGTGGGTTGTTTAGGCGCCTCTTACGACAGGCCACCCGGCCACAGGAAATTGTAATCTTTCTCCGTTTTTGCACGGTTAAAAACATACTAACTCTGTTGACGTCAAGTGATTATGAAATAAAAAACCTGCGCAATAAAATAATTTCCAGTTTCCACCATCCAAACGAGGTCATCGCGTTTTGGGATTCTGTGCTATATGCTAAAGTGACGCGATATTTAGTTCAAAACTAAACATAATATTACACTGGTTTAGATAAAACTAGTTCCGAGAGTGCACAGCGGTCCGTTGGGAGAGGTCCATACATTATGCAAGCCAAAACCAGTTTCACGTTGCATACGTGCATGTTGCACTTTGTTGTGGGTATGCACCGATTTATGCTACCGGAAATAATAGCAGATTCACGAGTCAAATTATCTATCTAATATATACAATTCTCGTGTCACAGTGTTTGTAACAAAACTTCTCCGAAACGGCGCGACCGATTCTTATGAATATTTTTGTGTATTATATAGATATTGAGTAGGTCTGCGAATAGGACGTAAACTATTTTCATGCTCTTAAGTGATAAGGGTGGTCCATCCTAAAAAATAAATAATAATAATAATAAAATTTCGTCTATTTTTATATTAATTAATTTTATTTATTAATTGAAAAAACCCAACAGCGCATATCAATAATACAAACAACAACAAAAATTACTTATAATGTAGGTCTAATAAAAGTTTTTCTGAATTTATTTGTGAGCAAAGGAGCGAATTAAAGTTTTAAAATGCAATAAATATATACATAAGTGAAATAAGTATATACTTACACACACACACACACACACACACACACACACACACACACACACACACACACACACACACACACACACACACACACACACACACACACACACACACACACACACACACACACACACACACACACACACACACACACACACACACACACACACATATATATATTATATATAATACAATAATATTTAAATATAATAAAAACATATCGATATTGACTAAACATACTTAGATATATTGTTATTTATCATATGATGTGGTGGTATCTGTTCCAACAATTGTTTTGAAGATTAAACTGGAGTTTTTGGCGGGAACTGAAAGGAGATGTAGTGCTGTGCAGTTTTATTTCTAAAAATGTGTAAAATTACTCTATAATGAACAATAGTTGTAGGATAGTTTTTGAGTATTAATTATGTGTTTTGTGAGAAATGTGAACTGTATAGTCAAATGTGGGCTTTTGAGTTGTCACAAGAACTCCGTTGAATGGCACTAGCTGATTGCCTACAGTTCAGCTGTGCTACACATAGGCTTAAGAAAATGAAGAAACTATATTGTAAACTAAGATCTGGCTTAATAAGGCCTAGCAGCCAAGCCATATACCAAAAAAAAAGAAGATTAAACTCTTGAGTGCAGGTTAGAGTAACGAAACAAGTCAATATCACTAAATTTGTTGTAAGTCTTGCAATTCGGGTAAATATATGCTAGCATAATTCGTTCCATGAGAAGGTATATACAGTACAGGAGGACGCCGTCGACGTATTAAATATTTTGGCGTTAAAAATAAGGACCCTAAATTTACGTATTTAACGTAAGAAATAACGTCACACGAATTACATGTCGTGTGACGTAACTTGTGGATGTCCCAATACATGTATGCTTATGGCAAATTTCAAACGATGATAAGGGAAATGAACGGTCAGTTAGAAACAGTAACCGGTCATAAATCAAACGACCGCAGTAAAAGAATTCCATCTTCTATGACTCCGAAAGTTCAATAAGGACATACCGGTCGTGTGAAATGAAAGATCTGTGGCGTGGCGCTTACGGAATGTGGGGGGGGCTAAGCGCGAACTAGGCTATCAAGATATTTGATATGAACCGCTGTGGAATGGCGTCTGTACTGCTCTCTGCGCTAGTATTTTCGTATTAGTAGTGCCAGAGAAACTTTGTACGCGTTGGCATAACGACGCGTTAGTTAGTGTTTTTCTGCTAGCTCTCTGATTACATTCGTCTATCCCACTGAAAAGACATCTTTTATCAGGATATAAAGAATTGTTACGAGGTGCGGGGCTCGAATTAAAATGCCGTTAGAATGACTATAGAGTTTATTAAAACTATACAAACACGTATAACACAAGTACAAATATAACCGAACACAACTAGTCCAACACGTAATGCAGAAGGTCGTTATTCTTTAACACGCGCAAAGTCCGTCACTAAATAGATTACCGAATGTACACAAGTCTTGCTTCGGTCGTGGTTATCACTCGACTGCCTCGTCCCTCAACTGGGGCATTGCTTTATACTGCACAGATGCAATATGTCTGCCCGGCCGCGTGGACTGAATTTCCTAGAATCAGTTTGTACTTTAAATCCGAGACACCTGGCTATAATGATCACAATTCAACAATAAGCTGTAATAGATTACAATACACAATGGGCTGTTTTTAATCACAAATTTGAAACACAAAGTAAGCACAAGAAGTCCAAATGCCGAAACGTAATAAAATGTTTTTCTACAGGTATGCAGGTGTGAATGGATGGGGATGTAAGCTAGATTTGTGTCAAGTTTCTTTTCAATCCGTTCAGTAATTCTCACGGGATGCTTTAACAGACAGTCAAACAATATTCGAAAAGTTAGCAGCACCCCAACATGGTTACTTAAAAAGGTAAAAAACAAGTGTTTAAGTGTTTAAATCTGTAAAGAGGATGAAAGCGAAGTCTGGAGAAGTTAGATTTGTGTACAATCGATATTATAAAGAGGAAAGATTTACATTTTTGTATGTTTGTAACGAATAAACTCAAAAATTACTGGACCGATTTTAAAAATTCTTTCACCATTAGAACGCTAAATTATCCCTCTTTTTTGATAACGCAGTGGGAATGTCTTTGGACACCATCCTCGGGTCCTTCGGGGGAAGGGCCAAAATGCAGGCATAAGGCCGGCATCGAGGGTGTGTGGGACTCTCAGCGACCGGGTCTCCACGCTCGCTTCTAAAACGAAGCTGTCGCGAGAAACGGCCGCCAAACTACCCTCTAAACCTAAATCTGGGCCCCATTTATAGCGCTTTTACGGGGTGTCACGGGATCCCGTACAGAGAACTGCACCATGACGCCCCTACGCTCTGTAATTGGGTCACCCCGGGGAGCAGGGCGATCCACTTCGTACAGCAGGGGGGAAGTCCACTGTCACCCCCGTAACAGCGGCCCTCTGTGACGGTATCTATGGGAGGAGAAGATAGAGGTACTTGCGGAACATCAGCGCTGGTTGTGAAACTAGCATTATGTTGAGCTCAGCCTGTTTAGAACAGCACAATTAATTGTTAACTTATTATGGGAGGGTAAACCGCTTCGTTACGTAACGCGTTACGGCGCCAGTCTGTCTGACTTCCCTTTCTCTCACCTTAGATAAGTTTAAGTTATCACTTCTGTCGGGGGTCCCGAGACGCACACCGTCTTTTTGTATCTTGTCCTAAATAAACATTTTTCTTTCTTTTTTTCTTTGCTTGTCTGTTAGGAATTTATCACAGGCAAATTATGTTTATTGTAAGTGATAGAAAAGTAAGGTAAGGTACGTTAGGAAAGGTATGTGGCTGACAACCGCAAAAGTTCATAGCCTATTTAAAAAAAGAAAAAAGCCGTGGAAATTTTTCATTTCTATTATTTTGATAATTCTGTGTATTTATTGTGCGGATCTCATTAACAATAATACAAACAACTGTGAAACGGAGACAACAAAGAAACCGGACCCCGGGCTTTTAAGCCAGTATTTGGATAACGTCTACGGGCTAAAATTGAAAAATATATATAAATTCCTATACAAAAACTAGAAGATTACGTACCCAGTAGAAATTATTTATCGTCGCCATTTATTAAAATTAAAGTCTAGACTTCCAGCTGAATAAATAACAAGTTTAAGCGAAACTGTTTTCAAGGAAAAAATATTCGTTGAACGTGACACCAATTTAAAAATATTTTGTTATCTCTATAGTTTAAACTTTCTGCCGTCGTCCTTTTTAACCAACCTCAAAAAGGAAAGCTTCTCATTTTGACTGTATGTTTTTGTGTTTGTTACACAATTTCTCCGTCAATTAAGGACCGATTTCCAAAATTTATTTTTATTCGAAATATTATACTCCTGATGTGGTCCCATAGTCATCAAGTCAGGATATGATGAGTCCCAGGGAAATCGAGAACAATCTTCGAACATTATAGACACATACGTTTCATATATTTTTTTCTAAATTTATTTAAGTTTTTGCGTAACTAAAAAGTAGAAAATGAAATTTGAAGTTACTTTTGAGGTCAGTCGATATTTTCTTTAACAAAACAGATTGTAAAAAAAATATCTTTATTAAATTATTTTTTATAAGTTCTGGACGGACTATGAAGCACTTGCCACTTGGAGACCACAAAGAAGGGAAGTGTAAGTTATTAAACAGATTTTAAAACTTCTGAAGTATCTTCCGCCGGTTAGTTTCATTAAATAACCATAAAAGAGCCCGGTGCGGTGTCCCGGACTTTATTATTAATATTTCCCGAAACATTTGGTCCTTTTTATAGCACCCATAAGCAATAAAAACTCTATAATAAATATTAAAGTATAATTCTTGACGGTTTTTGAAAGGCTACTTACACAACCTTTATCTATACATGTAATAAAATTGTAGAGGTCGAATTTCTGTACAATGAAAAAATAAAAACTTCGTTTAAAAGAACCGACTTCAAAAACTAAAAAACTAAAATGTATAAAATAACTTATTTCTAAAGCTATTATTATTAATATATTATCTAAAATATCTTAAAGTCGGTGCTTAGTAATTTGCAAAATATAGGAATTTTTATGTTTTACTTTGCACCGACTTCAAGATGTTTTAGATAATATATATTAATAATAATAGCTTTAGAAATAAGTTATTTTATACATTTTAGTTTTTTAAGTCGGTTTTTTTAAACGAAGTTTTTATTTTTTATTTGTTACTTTTTAGTGTCTAGCTATGTATGGGTGGACCTACGAATGGTGCCGCGCTTCTTAAAAAATATAGGTCCCAAGAACCGGGAACAAAAAAATGATCGTAAAATGAAAACTACTGGGCCAAACTATGTCAAATTTTTAGGGGACCACATGGCAGCTATTCCGCGTCGAACAAAAAAAGAATCACGTAAATCGGATCATAAATCACAGAGTAATCGGCGAACATACTTAAAAAAAAAGATCCCGACGAATTGAGAACCTCCTTTTTTCGAAGTCGGTTAAAAATGTACAAGTTGACGGTAGGCTAAATAAAACTTTAACAATACTCATTGACACTTAACATCTGTCTTCCGTGATCACTGCTGCTGAAAAGCGGCCGGAACGTTGGAATAACAAAAATCAACTAAATTGTCACGCTTAAAACGTAGTTTTTTAACGAAACAATTCTTCAGGATTTACGGCTAAGTAGACAATAAAATATAAATACAGTCGCGGGCACAGCTAGTGTTAATATACCTCTTTTAAAATCATGGTTTTTTAATTATTTTTAGTCCTCTCAGTTATACTAACGCTGCTTATTCTGTATGTATTGTGATATGTTTATATAATACATAATAAAGATTTTTATTTACTTATTTCATATATTTCGAATGTTTTATATTATTTATTGTCTATACCGCCACTGTCCTGTTTTAATATTTTCCTTAGCTTAGGGAGTTGCCTGGAAGAGAACGCTTTAAGCGACAAGACCGCTCTTTGTTCAACCTCTAATGTATTGTTACGAGTTAGGGGACTCGAAATAAAATGCCGTTGAAATTATTATAGAGCTTATTAGAACTATACAAACACCTATAAATCCGTCAAAGTCCGTCACTAATAGATTCCCGAATGTACACGTTACGCGCGTATCGTAATCGTCGCTTAACTGCCCCCTCTCTCCACCAGGACGTCGTGTTATACCTCACAAATAAAAATGTGCACGTATCGTAGTCGACATAATCCGCAACACCTGGCTAATGATTCAGCCGCAAGCGTCAATAGAATAATAGGCTGTTCTCTAGAAACGTATGCCAATAAATACATAAAGAAAAAAAGACAATCTCCAAAGAATTACAATTTGTACAAATGCCGACAGGTAATAAAATGTGTTTTTACAGATTAGGAGTGGAATTTGTTTTTGTCGGAACCTAAGTTGTAACAGTATCTAGTTTTTAAGAACGTAGTTTTAATTTTCGAGAACAATAAAGTGTTTGCATTCATTCATTCAATATAATCTAAACAAACATTAAAAGCTAGAGAATGGTCGTAAGGTATGTAATCGTTAATTTCTCTGTTGTGTTTACTCTAAGAAATTACATGCAATGTTAGCACCAGACATACAGCAATAAGCAGAATATTGTACGTACCTGCGTACACAAAAGATGTTAAAACTAAATTGAATCAACTTCTCGTCCTCTCAGGGAATGGGTGTGCTGTCACAGTATAAATAATTACAGCAAGCTACTGCCGTAGTCGGAAAAGTCGACATACATCCTCATGACCAAGATTTTTTTTGATTATCAAGATTACAGTTCTTAGGGTCGCCTACACATGTGTGAACCAACTGTAGTGTGATGCCCACTACACTCCCACAGAATATCAGCGTGAAACGGGTAACCTTGAACTAATCGTGTTTCGGATGGACAGTGAGTTCCGGTGGCCCACTTGCCCCTCCTCCCTATCCTATCCCTCCTAATTCATCCCGGAATCCTATCTCATCCATCCCATACTAAAGGCTGGAAACACGTTGGCATACATAAGCGACGGTAACTACTTTTCATTAGATGGGCCATCTGTCTGTTTCTGTCTGCCCACTTCCAGCATTTAAAAAACATCTATCACGTAGTGTACTTGTAAAGGTTGTCACAGATAAATTGTGTTTATCACTTATTTATGATGTATTTCAAAGTTTTATTAATAAAAAATGTGATTTACCTATCCGATTATACGGCCCATCGAATTCCACGTAACAAAATGTTTTAAATATAATTACGACCGACCAAGACCAATTCACCTGCAGTTTATTGCCTTCCAGCATTTGGATTTTTTTTGTTTACTTTGTGTTTCAAATTTGTAATTAGAAACAAAACAGCCCATTGTGTATTGTAATTTTTATGATAGTCATTACCCAGGTGTGATTCTTGGAAATTTAGTCCATACGGTCGAGTACTGTATCGAGACATATTGTATTTGTATAAAGCAATGCCCGAACGGAGAGATGAGGCAGTCAAGTGATAAACACAGGCGGAGCAAGACGTGTGTATATTTAGTGACGGACTTTGCGTGTGTTATTGTATTGTGCATTACGTTTGGACTTATTACATACATACATACATAACTTCACGCCAGGTCCCTTGCGGGGTAGGCACGAACAACAGAGCGCCATACAGGCTTATTCATACACACCTCACTTGCTTCTTTTACATTCATAGCTCTTGTCATGCACGCTCGTCTGTTCTTAAGGCTCCTGACATCACCTGCTAATACGGGATCAATTTGATCATGGAAGGTGTGTCGTGGCCTTCCGCGACTTCTGCATCCATCCACTTTTGCATTGTATATCTGTTTAGTCATTCTTTCATCATACATTCTTTCCACATGCCCGAACCACCGGAGCATTCCTTTCCTTACCTTCACCCCGACACTCTCTTTCAGACCACCTCTCTTTCTTACTTCGGTATTACGAACGCGGTCCGCGAGCGTCACTCCGCAGATTTTGCGCAGTACTCGCATCTCGACCGCGTTTACTCTACTTTCATGCTCTCTGTTCCATACCCAACTCTCGCTTCCATACGTGAGCGTAGGTACCAGCACCGCGTTGTGTATGGCAAGCTGGGCCTTCTGGCTGAGGTTTTTAGCGCCTAGAAGCTTACCTAACGCTCCATTCACACTATTCCCCAAATTTACTCTTCTTTCTATGTCAGCGGTGTACCTTCCATCCCTGCTAAAAGCACATCCAAGATATACAAACTCATTCACTTGTACCAGCATAACATCATCGACCATTATCCTTGCATTCGTTCTGGTTTCTTATCTTTCAAACACCATAACCTTTGTTTTCTTCGCATTCAAATGTAAGCCTCTCGCCTGACAGTCATCTTTCATCATTGTGTCTAGTGTTTGCAGTTCTGATGGCGATTCGGCTAAAAGCACGGCATCATCCGCATAAAGCAAGTTTGGACTTATTGCCTCCGATTATATTTGTACCTATGTTATACGTGTTTGTATAGTTCTAATAAATTCTATAGTAATTCCTGTCCTGAGTCCTGCAACTCGTAACAATATATATATATATATATATCATATTTGAATAGTTTGCTACAAATATGCTATACGCATCTATATATGCGACTTTAACTGCGTAATCTTTAACTACAAATTCTACAAATCTTTTGAAATAGTAAAAATATCCTGTAAATTCCCGTATTCATTTTAAGTCTGGTGTTGAATTAATACCAAGTTTCATGAAAATCAGTTCATTTGCAAGATCACGCTGGGGGAACTTATAAAACACTTGAATTAGATTTTGGAAGCAAGTCGCATTATCATTTCAAATAATAATATAATCGAATCTGATGGGCTATAGCGATGCGACAGCCCCTTCTAATAACTCTTAATCAATTAAAGCGCTTCGAACACTTAATTGTGTTCAGACCTTTTATGTAAATCATGGTGGTGTAATAATAAGGCAAAGAGAGTTGCAGTTTTGAAGTAAAACTTCTATATAGATGGGGAGTCTTAGGATTTTTCTGTCACGAAAAAACGTTACGGCCGCGTGGAGGAGCGGCATAAATTTAGACTAAACGTGGTAAGAGGCGGCATAATTTTAGAGTAAGAAACATATGGATGCGTTTTTTGGTTCCGGATCGAGGTCAGTTTTTTGTTTGATAAAATATAATATTTTCTTAAGTTTTCGCGACTTGTATACACAATAAAACTACGTTTTAACGGTTTTAAGCGCGACAATTTATTAAGTTTTGGTTTGTCCGACGTTTCGGCCGCTTTTCAGTGGCCGTGGTCACGGACGACAAAGGTGACATTAGTCCAACAAGTATTGTTAAAGTTTTATTTAGCCTACCTTATTTAACAATACTTGTTGGAAAAATGTCATCTTTGTCGTCCGTGAACACGGCCACTGAAAAGCGACCGAAACGTCGGACAAACCAAAACTTAATAAATTACCGCGCTTAAAACCGTTAACACGCAGTTTTATTATAAAATAAAATATGTTAAAAAAATATCATTCATTAAAATGTACCTCTAACCTAATTTGCGTAAGCCTGCGAAAAATAGAAATGTGTGCTGGGACACGCAGTAGACGTGAAACTTCAACGGACAAGTCGAAAAACGAATGGCAACGAATTTTCAACTTGAAGTTTAACGGGTAGGTTTTCAAATTGGACAAGTGCATTAACAATCTCCCCGTAAAACTTCAATTTAAAATTTGTTGTGTTTCGTTTTGCGATTTGTCGGTTGCCATTCCTTTTTTTTTAGAACACGACCTTTTCACAATGGGTCCCTAAATAAGTGTAGTGTAAAATGATTCGCTTGTAGTCTCTCACGATTGCTCGAACTACTCCTAAGTACTATTTATACTGTGCGGACGCCATCAGCGAACTCGTTAACTGAACCGTCGCTCGCAAATGGGGTGGCGCGGTACGGTGCGAACGAAATAAAGGAAACAAAACCATGATTAAGGCATTTTCGAGGCGATTTTGAAACATCACGGCATTTTGACTCTGAAAACGATGATTGGCTGGCCATTGTTTTAAAGAAGTCTGCTTTTTGAGGTTCCGTTTTCGCCATTCTTATGAAATCATTTGTATGGTGCAGTCATACTGTAAGATTATGTAGTGAAATTAATAATAGTAACCGGAAGTCAAACACAGATTGTATATCCCCAAATTAAGCAAGTTACGCTTGTGTTTTTTTTTAAATTTCTTATTCCAGGATTTCAGCAGACAGGCAGACGGCCCAATTGTTGGAAAGCGGTTACCATTGCCTATGGTCATTTGCAACACCAAAGGTGCTACAAATGCGCTGTTGCTCTCTTAAGGGAGACTGGAGCCTGGTCACTAATGCCGGAACACAACCCAAAGTTGTTATGGCGACATACTTTAGACCAGGGGTGGGAGCCATTCAGTCGGGCAAAAGCCCTACCACCTGGCTGTTGGTTGTTTTGTCACCTCTTACGACAGGTTGCCCGGCCGCAGGAAATTGTAATTTGTATTAAAAAAATTAAAACTACCGTGCGGGATTATTTTGTGTAAAACTGTCATTATAAATAGCCACAATAGAAGCCAATCAGTGTGACAATACAACGTGTAAATATGTTGTGGTTCGCATTGAATTAAATATGAAAAATACACGGGTCGGTTACGGTATGGTGTCGATGAAGGATGACTTTTTAATTTTATTCCTCCGGTCAAAAAAGTGTGAATTTCGGGAATAATTTACAATCCCGACAGACGGGAAGGGAAACTTTTATGGGTCGAATTTTTCAGTAAGTTTTATTGCGGTTATGATTTATTTTAAATTAAATGTGTATTGTTTTTCTTTTGTCAGGAAGAAGATAATTTTTGTGGACGGCAGTCTGCCGTCTACCAATAAAAATGATCGCGCATCTGATGGAAAGTGATTACCGTCACCTATGAACATGTGCAACAGCAAAGGTGCTACCTCGTAAGGGGAACTTGAAACTTGGTTGTTGTTACCGCTCAAAGTTGTTATGGCGGTTTACTCTACTGGCACTCTGGTGGTAATCCAAACGGACACATACGCTACCACATGACTGTGGGTTATTTTATCGCCTCTTATGATAGATAGTCCACCCGGCTGCAGGAATTAGTATTCTCTCCTCGTTCGTCACGTTTGCGAAGCCTGGACAACTACCCAAGCGAGAACCAGCTAGTAGAGGCAGGAAAGAAACGTGGTCCGTAAGAATTCGGCCCAACAAAAAGAAAGCATGGTAGCGGGAGAGTCCGAACTAACTTTGATATTAAAAATCTTACCGCCTTGGATGGCTCTGTCACCTAGAATGGATATGAGAGGATCGAAGAGTTTAAAGCCTACTGAGGCGGTAGGATGGATGACAACGGTCGGTCGTCCGAGTATCGCTGAAAGTATAGAGTGGAGATACCTGTGTGAGTTTTTGTTTCGCGTTGTGGTGTTCGCTTCGGAGACCAAGACTCATTTGACATCGCTGCGTCAACGGAACTAGTTAATATTGATCCAGCTATTGGCTTCAAATTCAAAGGAAGCCAGTGCTGACTGCATACTGGCATCATGTAAATTGATTTGAAGTCAGTCCGCTCCCCAAGTCAGTAGATTAATTAATGTAAATCAGCCTTTAGACGTATTCTTTTCAGTTTTCCGATTTATATTTAAAAAAATCTTAATTGTAAAAAAAAAGGTTTCATAAGCGACTTTTTAACTGCTTTTTCGTTTTTATATTCCAAACTTTGTTATTTATCATTTATATACAATTTTTGTTACTTTGATTAGTTAGTTGTATTTTAGTTTACAAATAAGCAGATTAGTTAAAGAAAAGTCACATATGAAACGTTTTTTGTCAATTAAGTTCATTTATTTTTTAGATTATCTCATTTCTATCAAAATTGAAAGACAGAAATGAGCCGTCTATTTTCGGCATTATTTAACTTGTACTGTGGCCGTAATAAAGCTCCTTAAAAAGTACAGACGCAATCGTAAGACGTAGAATCACTGGTGTTCCGTGTTTGGCACAATCAATTTTCACAGGCATTCTTAACTTCCATTATTTAAATAAAATATTAAACAAATGCATCGCCACCACGTGTGTGTTATCTACATCTATGCTGCCCCCTTGCGGACTGTCAGTGCAACTCGCTACACCGCACGCGCCGCATTGACGTTCTTTTTTCGTCCATTTTACAGTGACTGCGATTTACAACTCGCAATCAAAGGGTTCCCGCAGCATAGCAAACAAGGTAACTTGGGTGTGCATTTGTCGTTTTCCAAATTCCGAATTCTAAACCGCACAACTGGACTCCTACAACCCTACAACACCAGAGGAGTCAGTCAGAACAGTCATTAACATTGGTCCTTCGAGCCGGATCACCTCGAGAAGGAAGTCGTCGCAGCCAGTAATAAATCATTTGTTTATATTTGGCGGTATAATAACAAGATGAAACAAATTCAATATCCCTTCATTACAAACATTAATTCAGCACCAAAGTTCTTGACAAAAGAAAATAAGGAAAAAGGATCACCCAAGCTTTTTACGGTACTCAATTTCAAACTTATATAATCAGCTTAACGACATCAAAGGCGAATATTCACGCTTAATTGGCTTGCGAGTTTTTTTACGCGTTTTTTGACAAATCGAAATCTTATTGGGTTCTGTCGCCATTTCAGGCTGGGGTAAAACGGGCTTAGCCACCGGTGGCCAGCGACAAGAAAAAGAATAGAAGTCTAGTATTTTAGAAGTCAGTGAAATAGTAACCTAACACACTCGTATAGAATAATTTTCCAATATGAAAACCCTTAAAAAAGGTTCCACTCAACCCTAATTATACATTTTGACAAAATCTTGAGAGCAGCTTGTTTGAATAAGAGCACACTCATAAGTTAAGAATACTCGTCACGGAATGAATTTTAATTCCATTCATGTGTTATACAATATAGCATATTTTCTGTCTGTATTAACATACTATGTTCGAATCACACAGAAGTATTCACAAATAAAAGTCACAGTGCAATATTTTTGCGAATCGATAATAATTCTATGCATTACGTGGCTTGGAATTTAAATTATCTGTAACTCTTTTAAAGATTGTCTTAAATGCTTACGGTCACTTATTTGCTTTAATCTGTTTTTCACCAGAAAATTAAGCGGCACTGTCAAGAGCTTATATCCCTTTGCCTTGTCTTTCAGTAAATCGTCCTAAACCCTCTTTCTATTTGTTCAAATTTCGCTACAGATTCTTAGACGCCATTAAGCTTTCAAGTTCTAGAATTTCAAAGAATGGTATACGTTTTGTTGGGGTCCAATCCTATTTTTGCAAATATATAAGGTCAACCGCTTGGGGACAGAGTTAGTTAAGGTTCAACTGCAATCGAGGCGTTACTAAGTGTACTTTCGGAACGTGAATCTCACACGGGCGGACTTTGCACGTTTCATGTATTACGATTTACTTGTGTATACTTTTAATAAACTTTGTGAATCCAATGTAATTTTAAATTGAAAACCCGCAAATCTCGTACCAATATTTTTTTATCTAAATAAAAGTTATTATTTTTATCTACATTTCAGTGGAGAACATAACAAGTTAAAAATTAAGTCTACATCTAATCTATTATAACACCGCTACGAAACGTGTTATCCCTTTTTAAGAAAAATCAGCCACAAACTCCCCAAGAACACGTCGAGCTAAAAATTATTTTCTGTCATATTTATCTATTTCAAGTATTTTATATATATATATAGACGTATGTTATGTAATTGTCTTCGATATCGCTTTTGAATCCCTAGAACTCTTAAAGATTAGGCATGAAAAGTGACTTCTTCCTTATCTAACACCTTTTCTCCCAATGATTAGGGCTCGCAACAATGTCTTTTCCTTCTATACTCTTTTATTCTGACATATGAACTCTGTCACGCTACAAATTAAATCATCCTGCACATAATCCATCAGTCTCTTTTTTGGTCTACCTTTACATTTGTACCCATGAAAAGTACCCTATCAAAAACTTTTTTTAATTTTCAGAACCTTTATTCAGTCTATTTCAGGCACGTATTTTAAATACATAAGTAACTATAAAAGTATATATAAAACATTACTCGGTAAAGCAGTTTCAAAAACAACAAAATAACAATGAAGAGATAAAAGCTTTGCCATAAACAATCGAAACATCGTTTTACCTTCATGCTCTGGGCTAAATGCACAAACTTTCGTCTTTGAACCGTACTTGGGTACAATAACCTGCGCTATGTCATAACCGAGTTTAGTTCTTAGCCACAATTGTCACTATCACATTACTTGGTATCGAGACTAGTATTTTTATTTATTTATTTAACAAAGCAGATTACAATCAATACAATAATACATTATAAGCTTATATAACTAGATTGTTATCCTAGTATGTGAATATATTAGCATTATAATTATATAATACATGAGTGCCATGAAAATACAAAAACAATTTTAAGAATTAGAATTTAGAAATAAAATAATAGAGTTAAACATTCGCTTGAATTTGTTGAAGTTGGGATCAAATACCAATTGATTGAGTAGACGACAATTTCTAGTTAATGGGTTAAAATATGAGGAGTTATTTTTGTAAGCATCTTCATCATCATCCGAGCGTTTAATCTCGATTGTGTCCGCAGCGTTCACCGCGACGCCCAGGATCCGCTTTCCTACTCCACTTCGCGCGGTCTTCAGTGTCCTCCGTTTTGAGACCATTGGTACGCATGTCACCCTTCACAACGTCAAGCCAGCATTTCTATGGCCTTCCCCTTCGACAGGGACCTGGTGGAGGCGGCATGGCTGGACATTTGTTCCCCACATAATTAGCCGATCTCCGTAAAACGTGGCCGTACCAGCGTAAGCAATACTCTTGCAGTTCTTTTGCTATGTCACGGACATGAAGACTGTCGCAGATGCGGGAGTCACTCCACACACCCATCGCAGTATATTTATCTCCGTGACACGCAGTTGTTACTTGTGTAGCTCAAGTACAGGCCACGTTTCACTGCAATACAAAAGGACAGGTCTATTGATGGATTTCTAGCCTTTCCTTTTAATTTAACCGGAATTTTGGGGTCACAAATGACACCTATCACCTCGCGGCACTTGGCCCAAGCTGCTGTGTGGTATGACATGTAAACACCGTGCCCCGTAACACTGTGTCAATCGGTAGTTGACTTGCCCATGTGAGCGGTTTACCCATTTAACCAGGTTTTGATTTTGATCGACATTGCGGCTATAACAGATGGAAATGCAATCTATGGTCGAACACACTTACTAAGAAGATACCTGTTCACGCAAGACTTATATGTAGTGTTTATAGCATTATAAAGTAAATATTAGGTGATTATGGGCATTGAGCGACTGTATTGTCTAGATATATTGTTTTCTTTCTTACGTTTTGTCTACTAATGTACAAGTAAATTATACAAAGAGACGTTTTTGCGTTTGTAGTAGAAATTGTACATTTACAGGTCACCTAAACTTGAAACTTAGTATTAAAAATTATATTTCGTATTAATATTTATTATTTTAATATCATTAGTTTCATATTAAGTAACTGCCTATAAAAATATATAATAAATATTAGTTTATTTTTTTACGTTCTGACAGTACACGATTGCAAACATAAAAACTTCTCGAAGCTAATGTGTCTGTATATAGCGACTTCCGGGTATAACGACGGAATTATTTGTTCCCTTCGCTGTCGTTATAACCGCAATTCACTGAAATTAAGTATCAGACAGATGCTAAATAAAGGTGGGCTTACATACAAACTGTTTTATCACCAAACCCGTTCTTAATATTCCGGGGTCAAATTTAAAAATTAAATTCCTCACTCCCAATTTTTCATTTGCCAAGCGTAATTAGGGACGGTTTATAATACAAGATATGGACTCGTCGCAGGAATAAAATTTCCATATTTTAAGTTAATTTGTCCCACATTCCAAGTGTCTGAACCCTATATGTATTCACGTCTAGACTATTTATCATGACACCTGCGTGTTTTAACTTTAGGATTTGTTTTTTATTAAAAAGTAAATGTCGGTAAAACAGCATCCAACAATGTCCCATAGTTGAATGCTGTTTTACCGACATAAGCTTGCTGTATGACTCAGTAATATTCGTATTTCACAAAATACTAATATAAAAGATTAAGAGTATTTAGTGTACCAAGAACACATACGCATTAAAATATTTCATAGACGTATTCTATCTAGTGAGTTTTTTGAATGCGCATTCATAATCCAATTTGGAACTTGAAAGAACGGCGAAAATGCTTCAGTTTATGTTGATAAAAATGAAAAACAATTTATTTAATATGTTTATATAAAATGAGATATTTTAAAACAATTCTTGTACTTGGGAGTCTCTCGAAATCATATCTAGATAATAGGTTTTGAGACCAAAATCAAAGGAGGAAAATCATGCCACCATACCAATCTTAAGTGATGTTCGTACATCTGTGATCAGGTTTCAGTCTCCCCTTCGAAGCCGGCAGGTAGCAAGTTGGTAGCACCTATGGTGTTGCAAGTGTACAATGTACAATCCGCAAAAGATGCGGTGAACCTGATTTTACAAGGAGGCAATAAAATCGAAGTCCGTAAACAAAGTGAGAACAGAATACAAAAGAAAAGGAACGTCGTCAATCAGCGAAGTGCATATTGCTACTAAACACGAGTAATTGTTTCCTTTAGTTTAAACTTTAAACACTTCACAAACGTACTGATTGATGTATATCATATTTGCAAGTGTGTGCGTGGATATCGAAACTTTATAGAACCGTTCAAAGAAAAAAAAATGTAAGAGAACTGATCAAGGAGGAATTTGGTTGACCGTTGACCGTACATACAAGAGCAATAATTTTGCATCAGGTGGGACGTCAGCATGTTTTTTGTACCTACTCTAGTTTTAGAACAAAACTTACTTACTCCCCCATATTTAAAGGAAGTTTTTAGCTTCCCCTATCAATCTCATTCCTTTAATTTGCTCAAATGAAAACCTTCTGATGAGGATACCCAAGCACACTTCGTCCTTTGTAGGGAACCCTTTTGTTGTACTGGCTGTTCGCCTATGGAACTCCCTCCCCTTGAAAAATCAGACACATCCATTGCTACGTTCAAACACTTGATCACTGCCATTATTTGTACATTAAATAACATTTGTTGCAATAATGGGAATTGTATTATTGTTCGCATGTAGGTATATGTAATTTATATTATTATATGCGGTGCTGGTACCTACGCTCACGTATGGAAGCGAGAGTTGGGTATGGAACAAAGAGCATGAAAGTAGAGTAAACGCAGTCGAGATGCGAGCACTGCGCAAAATCTGCGGAGTGACGCTCGCGGACCGCGTTTGTAATACCGCAGTAAGAAAGAGAGTTGGTCTGAAAGAGTGTCGGGGTGAAGGTAAGGAAAGGAATGCTCCGGTGGTTCGGGCATGTGGAAAGAATGAATGATGGAAGATTGACTAAACAGATATACAATATGGATGCAGAAGTCGCGGAAGGCCACGACACACCTTCCATGATCAAATTGATCGTATACTAGCAGAAGGTGATATCAGGAGCTTTAAAAACAGACGAGCGTGCATAACAAGAGCTATGAATGTCAAAGAAGCAAGTGAGGTGTGTAAGAATAAGCCTGAATGGCGCTCTGTTGTTCGTGCCTACCCCACAAGGGACCTGGCGTGAAGTTATGTATGTATACTATTTTATTATAGATATTTTCTTTTTTTTCTTTTATTACGTTTGAATTAGACTTAATTTAGTTAATTTTTCTTTTAATGTCTTCTTGTACACCGGGTTGCCTGGAAGAAGTCGCTATAAGCGATAAGGCCGCTCATTGTTCTAATGGAAATGTATTTATATTAAATGTCTAGGTTTAAGTTAAGGTGAACAATAAAGAGTTTTCAGATTCAAGCTTTGGTCCTGAAATTCTTATAACAAAAATGAAGTCCAATTTTTTGCTGAATATTAAATATTTTCTCATTGCGTACGCACTCATTAAGAATTATCAGGTACGTGACAAAGATGCCGACGAGCGTTTTTCAGTGGGACTCAAAAGAAATCTGCCCCTCTTCCCCCATCTTATGTAAATCAATAAAAAGCCTATCTCGACAAAGTAATCAGACAACTCGAGTAAATATTATATCTTTGCATTAGGGATGGGCCGAATGTGGTTTGAACCGAATACGTATTTCGGCCGAACTTCGGTTTGATTTCGCCACGCTTTCTCAAGAGCCACACACGCCGTGACCTGTTGACAACGTCAACTCGATAACACCGATTTTTGGCTTTTTAATCTGCCTCTAGTAAATTTTAAGTATTAGTAAATTTAAAGATAAAAGAATAGACTTTTAGACCTTTGAAAAAGTCAACATTTCATCATTCTAAATTCACAATGTTCAATACGTAAAAAGTGATTTCAATCAAAATTAAATGTATAATTGCTGATGTCTCTTAGACGTGTTTTTTAAAATTCGAGTTACGAATTATAATTAAGCAGTTGCACTCCTTACTGATGTTTCTTAGAGGAATAATAAGTTTATTTTATTTTTGTTTTAATTTGATATCTATTTAATTAGGCAAAGACTCAATAAAGAACTATTTTATTTATTTTTATCACATTGGACGTTAAGATTTACATTTTCCTAACTATAATTAATAACTCTATTTCTATTAACTTCAGTCAAAATAGTGCAAGTAGGTATTTTACTATTTCGGTGCACCGAATGTTCGGCATTTGAACCGAATTTCAGCCGAAGGCTCATGCTGCCGAAATTCGGTCAAACCGAATTTAATCGTATTTCGGCCCATCCCTACTTTGCATATACAAAATCTTTTCTTGAACGCATACATTCTAATGTTTGTCTATCAGAGCTCATATCCCATCTTTCATAGAGGCGTTTCCATATTTTCCCGCTTTGATATTTCTTCACTTTCATATAATAAAAATAAAATCTATGTTAAACGTGTCACTCTTTTCCGGGATCGATTATAGGGCTGTCATACACGTCTATTAATTGAATTATCTGCCTGTGATTTCAAAATAAATACTTAAGTGAAAATTGCCTTTTTATGGTAAAGCTGGCGAATTAGCCGTCGACCCACCTCATGAAAGCGGTTACCGTCGTCTAAAGACGGTAAAAAATCAGGGGTAATGCCGACACGCTATCAGCTTTTAAGATGGGATAGGAGCGAGATGCTCGTTTCTTCTGAAATGGGATAGGATAACATAGGAAGAATGAAAATGTAAAGTGGGTTAGGAAAGTGGGATATCAGTACTGTCACTAGCTATAAGAAACGTAGTGCAAAACCATAAAACTGTAGAGACCTAAATCAAAATTTTGAGTCTTTCGACTTAAATATATAGATATTTAAATCCAAAGACTCAAAATTTATATAATAAATAAAATTAAGATACAAACTTGAAAAACTTGATAATTTGAATGAGGTCTCTATAATTTAAGGGTGCGATAATTACTAGAGACTAGAGATGCCACGAATATTCGGCTGGAATTCGGTATTAGGCTGAATATTGCGTACTATTCGGCCGAATATGGTGTAGAAACAAACAAAAATGCAAATATTGCTCAAAATTATCTATACATATTTCCATCAAAAATTTATAATTAAACTACGTTTCAACAGTGTTAAATGCGATTTTTAATATTTTTTTATTTTAACTTAACGTTTCGGCCATTTTTTTAAATGTCAGTGTAGCCAAGAGAGGTAGAGGGTAAATGATACTACAGATGGCAGAGAGTAGTATTCACTGTCGAGTGCTGATGTGAACTAATTTATTTTGGAAACGGTAACCTTAAGTACAAATATTAACAAGTCGTACAGCTAGTACAATATATAGCAAAACGTGTGAGGGGGACAGATGATATGCGAGCGAGATAGAGCAACTATTAATATGTGCGCTCCCGCGTTGTGTTAGCCACTAGTTCATTGTCCGCTGCGATGACTAGACGTATGCAGCTCTATATCAGAATCAAATGAAAAATTCATTTAAAATCGCGTTTATAACCATTAGAACATAGTTTTAATTATGTGTACATATAATTCACGAGAAAGCAAGAAAATAGTTTAGAAAATATTGCTTCAATACTAACCTGCTTCGCGCGAATTGCACCGAATCTCTTCAACCGAGAGCGAGGCCGAATATTCGGCATTCGGCATAAACCACTATTCGTGGCATCTCTAATAATTCTTTTAACGCTAACCATTTCAAGACAATATTTTGTAAGAGCGTGGTATCCACACCGTTTGAGCCTGCCCAGAAAGCTGTAATCAGGATACTGCTTCCACCATGGCCATGTCTACTACTTATATATGTGATTTCTAATAAAAATTAATACCTGATTTTTAGAATGTGACCTTGTTTGTCTCCAATAAAAGTCTAGACTACCAAAAACTTTAAGTTATTATAAAGCTATATTGAATCGTTTCAAAGAAAAAATATTAATAAGCAAGTTTTACGGTTCGTAGAATTAAAGTAAGTATAATAAATATTCAAGTATACATAAGTAATATTTTTTTTCATCTACTCAGATTGCTTGTTACAAGTTTCTCCTCATTTCAATATATTATTTTTATAAACACGAATTTAGTTGTATATTTCAATAAGACATAGTTAAAAAACTTTTAAAATGTTGTCTTTGATAGATAACGTTTCACTTAGAAATGACCGAGTTGTTGATACTTTTTTATTATATATATATATATATATATTTTTAAGATAGTTTTATTTATAGGTGGACGACTCCCGGGTAGGCGTGAGGCATATTTATGCTAACAGTTATTAATAACAGATATTCACAGACAACAGATAACATTTGTTATTTCTAGAACAAAATACCTGTTCTCCCAATAACAGGCACATAACAAATCAAACATAAACATTAGCTACCTAACCGTTTTGTTAATTATTATTTTTCTCTCGTTCTATCTAAGGAAGCTAAAAAGAGATGCACCTATTATTCATATCACTGGCTCATTTACACTTCAAGGACTTATACGGGCGAAAACGAGACGCACAGACCTAATATTTATAAGGTAACAGAATATAAAGCATTTAAGATGCGCACACATTACGCGACGCGTCTGGAAACAACTAACAATGTGCACGCCCAGAATCGGACGCGGCTTTTGTGTTGCCAACTTTCTTTAGAGAAACCATGATATGTGAACTCTAAATAAGCGCTAGATTGGCAAGGAATTGAAAAAAGTGCTGAAAATAAAGTAATAAGACTAGATACTTTTTTTACAACCATTTTTACTACTACAAATGCAAAAACGTCTCCAAGTTTATTCAAATTCAGAAGATTTATTCAAAATAAGTTCCGCTGGAGTACATTTTTAGAAGGTAGGCATAGATCTTATAAAGCAATTACTGTTCGTTAGTCAGGCTAAAACTTAAAAACGGCTTGACCTATTTTGATGAAATTTTGTGTCTTTGTTTGAGATCGTCGTGGTGCTTGAATCGGGTTTTACATGTACCACTAATGTAAATTAAAATTTAGATCTACTTCCTATTCTATGAACACCACTTCGCAGCGTGTTAATGTTGTTTAAGGAGAAGAAGCAGCATAAAACTATTTATATATTTATTTTATGGAATTTGTGTGAGAAACATACAATAATTAATATTCTTAAATATAAAACCCAAAAATAATACATATATATTAAAATTTCCACAAAAAAATCATTTATATAATAAAAATAAATATGAACTCAAACAATTAATTACACCAACAGTAATAATTATACGAAAATTACATAAAATGTAATTAATTTTTGTCGTTATTAACAGTGGGTGTAATGCTATATAGAGTGTATGGAAGACAAGCTAAACCAATCAAAGCCAATTGATTTCGACGCTTAAGGGAGTTTGTCATTAAATCGAGTGACGTTATATGGAGTTTGCACTGTAATATCAATTATTCAAAACGTAAAAAGGTCGTCCATTTCTCCCCAATGTCCATGAAACACCTTAATTAAACATCGTTGCGCCCATGGCAACTGTATTTACAATGTTCCAGCAATGGGAAACAAGAGGCCAGACGGCGTGCGGTGTGTTAATTATTCTCAGAACGACGCAGGTATCGCTCCGTGTTTGCTTTATTTGTTTGAACTTTCTGGAAGGTCTTTGAAAGCCCATCTTTTTGACGTTTTAAGAATTTTGATTTAGAGACGGAAATTCTGTAGTCATGTCGCTCGTCGTCATGTCGTCGCGGCAAATAATTGTTTTTTTATTTGATAATTAAAATTGACAGTAAAAAAGTAATTCCATTCATCGCAATTATTTTTGAAACTTTAAAAACTCTAATATTTCAATTTTCAAGATAACACATTTTTATTGATCAAGAGTATTAGGTAGTATTTTTTTATTGCATGAGTTTAGCAGACAGGCAGACGGCCCACCTGATGGAAAGCGGCTACCATGCAATGTGCTGGCGCTCTCTAATGAGACTGGAACCAAGTCAAATAAATAATTATCATTTATTGCTAATTATTGACACGAAAATCAATGACATGAGTTCAGTGAAGGCACACATGGTTCACAAAGACCCACTGCCGAAATATTCGTCACTGACGAACAATCTTAAGAACCCTAAGCCCTGAAACTTTGTAAGCTTTTATAAATTTTCCAATAAAACAAACGAGATTGCGAATTTGCGATAAAAGTCCCCGATCACAAAGAAGGACAAAAAGAAATCGACTAACAACAAAAAAACGTGAAACAGGTTCTGACGAGACCTCATTAATTCTAGGTCTGGTACAAAGCATGAAATATTAGCGCCGGAGCTTTGGCGGCCGACGAGAAAAATGTCCGAAAGTTACACGAGGGGGAACCAGGGCTGCCATTTGTCCAGACCGAAATTGTTACCCAAATTAAAATTGTTCAACATCCCGAGTTTTGGAAAGCAGTTGAAAACTCAAATCCATAATGAAAGTTTAGCGCGAGTTTTTTTATTACTCGATCATGTTCAAGCGAACGAAATTTTGTTTGAAACGATATAGATTCCCTTCACGTGACACATGATGACGCTAAGCATTTCCATAGCAAATTGCGTTAACTATAACGTGATCGAAAAGTAAAATAACTCGCATCAAACCCTCATAACGAGTGGCGCCTATTTCATTATACACTTGAAACACGGCAATCTCAACAATGGGCCAAGAGCGTATCGTTCACACAACGAAGGCTACCGCTTTTTAGCCGACTTCAAAAATGGACTTCAATTCGTCGTGTCAGAGCCAAAATCTAAACTATACGAAATAGCGAAAACATTCAAGAGCCACGGGGCCGATTTTGACGAAAACTAAATTGGTGGTTGATATTTTTTTTAATGAATTACCCTCGTGAGCCCTCGTCAGGAATCAAATCGACTGATTTTGGAAAAAAATGTGTGTGTGCAGTTCATATTCAGGCGCAGTAGAAGTGAAACAAAGTGCGACAAGGGAGGGAGGGATTCCAAATTTCGTGACGTCATATTTCATATACCTATATCGTTATGTTAAAATATATTTGAGTTTTAAAAGACGTAATTTGAAGTTTTAAAACAAACTTTAAAAAATTTACAAATGAGTATAGTATTTAAATTATTAAATATAATGTATTCTATCTCATTTTCTCGCAGATTTATCTCTTTTTAGTTCCCTCTTTCGTTTCATCGAGTTTCAAATCACAACGATTCTAAAGAAGTTTCACTTCAAAACACATACTGTATTATTATACACAATGCAATGCTAGTGATCTTTGTGAAGCTATCCAGAAAACTAATAAGGATTTCACTAAAATACTCGACTGGAGCAAAGCCCATGGTCTTATGGTGAACCCAAATAAAACGAAGGTTATTATAATCGGTAGTTGTAGACTTATTTCCAGAATTGATTGGTCATCACTTCCCCGTGTTAAATTTGACGACGTAGTCATAGAAATTAGTGAAACTGTCAAGAATCTGGGAGTTGTCATTGACAGAGAACTGTCTTGGCGGCCTCACGTAACTGAAATCAGTAGGAAACTATTCGCGTCATCCGCTTCGCTTGAAGGTTGAAGAATTTCCTACCTACTGCTACTAAGGTTATGCTTGCACATTCCTTGCTTCTTCCCATACTTGATTATGCAGATGCCTGCTATCTCGACATAACCCAGGAACAACTAGATAAGCTAGAACGCCTTCAAAATGTTTGTATCCGGTTCATATTTGGTTTGCGTAAATATGACCATGTCTCCGAATTTCGTGATAAGCTTAAATGGTTACCAATTCGCTTTCGCCGGAATGTTCACCTACTCTCACTTTTGCACAATATCCTTTACAATCCCTGTTCTCCCCAATATTTAAAGGAACTTTTTAGTTTTCTCTACCAATCTCATTCCTGCAATTTGCGCTCAAATGAAAATCTTTTATTAAAAATACCTGCACACACTTCTTCCTTCATAGGAAATTCTTTTGCCGTACAGGCTGTTCGCCTGTGGAACTCCCTCCCTTTACCAATCAGACAAGCTAAATCAATTTCTTCATTTAAAAGTATGGTCACTGACCATTATTGGTCCATTAAATAAAAATCGTTGCATTAAATTAATGTATCTATTGTTTGAATGCATATATATTTATAATATCATCATATATCTAATTATATATGTATATATAATTATCTATATGTATATGTATATATATATATATATATATATATATATATATATATATATATATAAGTAGTATAAGCATATATAGTACTTTATTTTTTTTATTTTTTTTTTATAATACACCACCAAAATTCTTATATTTAAATTTCGTTTAAAATCTCCTGACACCGGGTTGCCTGGAAGAGATCGCTATAAGCGATAAGGTCGCCCATTGTTCTAATACAAATGTATCCGTATCAATTGTCTAGATTTAAGTTTATGGTGAACAATAAAGAGTTTTCATTCATTTTCATTCATTCATATTATAATGTAGTGTAGTCGATTAATATGAAGGAATGTCATGCGTACACAAACTATATGAAAACATACTTTAAACAGAAAAATATTGACATTTCTATCTAAAACTCGACGTAAATCCAATAAGTCTGGCACAAGCAACCCTCGAACAAAAAGTATTGAGATCGTCGTTTCTTCGCCAACTTTAACTTACGGTGTCATTCCAGTCGAAAAGTAAAAAAGAACTTTTCGAGTTCGACAGTCACGGAATACATTATTACTTATAAACATACTGCGACGAGCGACATGACTCGGTGCGATGTGACGCGACGCCACTTGACGCGGTGCGACATGACGCGTTTCACGCGGTGCAACGTGACGCGGTGTAAAACAACGCGGTGGCGTCATGACCCGGTGCGTCACAACGCGGTGCGACGCGACGCGGAGTGTTGGAAATTTTTTAATTAAACGTCACGTACGGCTCCTCGAGTATTGAACGGTTTGTAAATAAAAGTTTAGAATTAGGGCTTCAGCGTACATGTTATACGATCTGGGCATTACCATAGTAACTAGAAATTTAAATCGAAACGCAGTGGAATGTTTTTGTTTGCGAATGTAATATAAACATTTTTTATTGCATAAGTTCAGCAGACAGGCAGACGGCCCACATGATGGAAATCTAGAAAACTAAAGATGCTACAGTGTGCTGACACTTTCTACAGGAAGACTGGAACTTGTCCTCTAATGCCGTAACACAACTCAGGGTTATTATGGCGGCATATCATTGCACGAGGTGAGCGCCATCGTTACATGGTGGAAACACCACCAGTCAGAATCAAGCGTTTTGCTTCATCTTTTCTGGTGCGCCCTGCCGAAGAGTGGAATAATTTGTCGCAGTCTGTTTTTACTGACAAATACAATCTTGAAGTCTTCAAGTCACGAGTGAATAGGTATCTCCTAGGTAAGCGTGTTCCATCGTGGACTGCGTCACCACTCAATATCACGTGAGACAGTGGGCAAACGCAAAACTAAACTTCAAAAAAAATACTCCAGAACAGGCTTGGTAGCTATCCAGACGGGCAAATAGGCTACCATCTGGCTGTGGGTTGTTTTGTCACCTCCTACGACAGGCCCCTCCTACGCAGGAAATAGTATTATTTCTCCCTTCCTCCATGGAGAATGTAAGCTTTATTACATACTAGCTGACCCGGCAAAGTTCGTGCCGCCTCAGAATCAATAAATAAAAAAACGTTGATTTTTGAACGACGGAAAGAACATCAAACGTTTGACATTCAAAACCAAAAAAATTTAAAAACGAAACTTTTTTTTTTTATCGCTAGAGTACAGCAGACAGGCAGACGGCCCACCTGATGGAAAGCGGTTACCGTCGCCTATGGACGTTTGCAACACCAGAGGTGTCACCAACGCGCTGCCGGCCTCGAAGAAATCTTATGACACCCTTTTTAAAAAACCCCATGTCGAAGCGCTGTGGGAAAACCACGGCTGGGAGCTCATTCCAAATCCCCACGGTGCGCAAGAGGAACGTTCTAGAGAACCCTTGCGTACAAGAGCGAAGCAGCTCAAGGAAGTGGGGATGAACGCCCAGCCGATGGCGTGCGGTGCGGTGGTAAAAAGAAGACGAAGGCACCATTCTAAACAGTTCCTCGGAACACTCTCCGTTATATAGTCGGTAGAATACGCAGAGAGACGCGAAGTCTCTCCGAAGGCCAAGCGTATCTAAGCCGTCTGTGAGTATGGGATCGTCGACAATGCGAACGGCTCGACGTTGGATACTGTCCAGGGGATTTAGCTGGTAAGCGGGTGCCCCGGCCCACAAGTGTGAGCAGTACTCCATATGCGGCCGCACCTGGGCTTTGTAAAGCACAAGGCGTTGCCGCGGAGTGAAGTACTGCTTGGACCGGTTTAGCACTCCCAGCTTCTTGGAGGCAAGTTTTGCCTCACTCACGAAACTTCACTTTTAAATTTAATTTGATTTCTGAACGACTTTTAAATTTAAATGATTTATAAACGACGGGACGAACATCAAATATTTGATAGATAGGAATAGTTTCTAAGGGAAAGCGAAATTGTTGTTTTTTATTATATTCCAAGCACTTTTGTCATATTTACTCACCTTTTAAACCTTCCCTGGACTTCCACAAATAATTCGAAACCAAAATTAGCCAAATCAGTCCAGCCGTTCTAGAGTTTTAGCGAGACTAACGAACAACAATTGATTTATATATATATATAGATTACGTACGCAATTTGTTGTACACGAAGTATCACTGGTACAGTTAAATATACTTATATCCATTAATATTGAAAGAAAACTAACCATTGAAAGCCACCCCAATTCTCATAACGTTTTACTTCACGACTTGTGCATTTTCAAGGGTCAAATTTATCACAGTACTTTGCGACATAAGGAGTGAATGTGTCAGAGGAAAATAACGCTTTTGCGCTGGCAAATAGGATTTATTGCCGATACTCGTTCTGCATGACAAGCGAGTTGATGTTCGACATATATCAGGGAATTGTTACGAGGCTTGTCTGATACATGCCGGTCTATTACGCCGCACCGGCTGCTCGCATATTGCGGTTGGGAGGAACATGTTAAGTAGTTTGAACGCGGTAGAGCCATGCTGCAATGACCTTGACTACAATTGGCCGGTTACATCGGTGTGATATCACGCAAACACAGAATATCAGTGTCAAACGGTTAGTCTTGAAATTATCGTGTTTCGTATGATGAGCGAGAGTTCCAATGGTCCACTTTCCCCTCCCTTTTTTATTTTGATAACGCAGGGGGAGGCCTTGTCTTGGGACGCCTGTGATGGATTACAGGAGTCATATCGTAAGGACTGGCACAGCGTCGGCTGTCTCTGGTGTTGCAAACATACTCGACGGTAATAAACACTTTCCATTATTTGGGCCGTCTGCCAGTTTTCAGCTTCGCAATAAAGAGTGTCCGCTGGCCGGTCATGATTGAGCAGACAAGTACTGGAGTGGAGACCGCTTCTCGGTAAGCGTAGTGTCGGACGCCCTCCAGCCCGGTGGACCGACGCCGGCGCAAGGTCGCCGGTAGGCACTGGATGAGGAAGTCAGAGGACAGGGATGAGTGACGCCGGCTTGGGGAGGCCTACGTCCAGCAGTGGACTGCGAATGGCTGTCGACGCAATAAAAAAACTATCAGTCGTAGGACTTGTGGAGTTATCAGCATTATTAGGAAGTGCGCGGAAGCCCACGAGCATCGGCTTCATCATTATGTGAATGTCGAGGCCATCCAGCTCCTCGACAACACGGACATAACGAGAAGGCTCAAAAGGATAAAACCATTTAAACTAGTGCTATAAACAAAACAAAAGTGTATTGTAATGCACTAGCTATTAATAAAGAACACATGCACAAAGTGTCTTCGCCTTAATACAGACAATAATAAAAGTGTTATAAACACTATCTTTATATGGATACTCTTAGTTAATTTAGGTTATATTTAAATTAATAATTAGTCGTTTAAAATTAGATTTTATAAAAAAAAGGTCGTAGGACTACACGTCAGAAGTGAAAACTTTGTTTCTGACCGTGACGATGACGCGAGTCGTGTGATTATTCTCCATCACAAAAGTTCCCATTTGCCCAATATCCCTAAAGAAGTTTTCACCTCAAAATATTATTCATTATTAACGCCAGTACAAAAAAGAAACAAACCATAACAACTTGTCTCTAGTTTACATTTAATCTTTAGGTAGAAGTGGCTCACAAAATTATTATAATAAGTCATTACCAGGTAACTTCCAGCAGACGGCTCTTAGCACAAATTCGGTCCTAGTCTGATAAAGCCTTGATAATTCATTCAACAGGTCTTAGAGCGGTTGGAAAGCAGACGAAGGTCAGACGTTTATTTGAATGGAGGTCACTCCTAAAGGGTCCATAACGGAGGTATTAGGGTGAGATAGCAGAAATATCAAAAGCTTTTGATGGAACGGTTCGATCCTCACATGAAATTGAAAGATTTGTAAAACCTTGCCACCAATGTGAGATTGGAATATTGAATGAGAATCATAGGGTCGGTAATTGATAATCGAGTCAACTGTGACTCTTTTTATCTATATACATAAAACAAAGTCGTGTTAGTTACACCATTTATAACTCAAGAACGACTGGACAATTTTTATGATTTTTGCGTTTTGGAATTATCTTCGTCCGGAATAGAAAAAGCATTAACAATATGACATTATTCAATAAAAAACATTATCATTAAAAAACATCAGTCTGGCCACTGATTTATTATGATGATCTTTCCTGGCTAAATTCGGCAATGGTGACTGCATTTAAACTCATTTTCGTTTGTCTGATTTAAGTTTTTATTTTTGTGTGTGTTCAATTCCCATTTCCTTGAGCTCCCATGCTCACCTACGCAAGGGTTCTCTAGAACATTTATACCACGTACGACGATGATCTCGAGGGAACTTCCCGTTGCGGTTTTTCCTTTGCGCTATGACATGGGGTTCTTTAAGGGCGTTATAAAATTTCTTAGAGGTCGGCAACGCGTTCGCGACACCCCTGGTGTGGCAAGCGTCCATAGGGGACGGCAACTACTTTTCATCAGGTGGACCGTCTGCCTGTTTGTCTGCTAAAGGCAATAAGAAATAACTAAAAAATCTTCGGCTGAAGCGGCGGTAGTGCCAACCCCTGTCCGATCAGAATCTGTGAATCATTCGTAATTTTTTTTAAGATACGTAGAACACAAACTTGCCGTTAGTGAATTCTGCTAAGTTACATCTTCAAAAATATGGTTAAAATCTAGCAAGGTAGCGAATTCCATGTATGTAACTACTTAAATTCAGTAGATTGGTCTAGATTTGTTATGCCCTCAGCCTTAGAATAATTCAAATATGAATCACGTGAAAAGGGCGCAAACACAATAAGGTTTATATTTAGCTCATTATCGATGTTTCGTTTAGTTCCGTTGTTGATTGGAGGAGGCGTGGGCCCCAACGTGACCCACTTTCGAGCCGATTTACCGGTGATTTGGCTCCTTGTCCAACCTCATACCGCTGTCACAGTTTAAACCGATAAAGAAATATAGTAGACGAACAACGGTAGCATTGACTTAAGAATTCCACAGAATCTTAGAAATTATTTTCAGTCAGCACATACAATGACATAACGAGTGATTCCCTTACAGGTAGTCAGACTTTCCACTTGCTACAATCTCGACATACATCTTTTGCTTCATCTACTTTCATTAATCTCTTCATATATACACGTTTGTTATAGGTGCTTTTTACCTGGACATTCTTTGAGACATCTGCGATTTGATCCCGGCAAGTAGATACGTCGCGGTCTACCAGCATCAACTCAGCCACCTAGTCAGTACATTAGGTCAAAAAATGCTGCTTTAAGGCTGTGGACGATCTTGCCTGAAGGCAAAAAGAAACATCCCCGTGTCCTGCTAGAATGCGTAAAGTTGGCTAGCTACAGGTGAAGTATTAGGACGTCTTCGGCAATGTCAAGAAGTTAGTAGACTTCCTGGAGGAGATAGGCTGGATGGAATAGTCCTTCATCCACCTTAGCATGCAAACAGGCGAAGCGCCAAGCGCTGTTTGCAAAGGGAGTAGAAGGCGGTTAAAAAACACCGAAGGTTGCGTACGGCGTGACGCTATACCCGACTGACGAATCTCTCTCGGACGAATGACGCGGCGAACGTAAGCTGTACGCAGCGTCCGTAGTCATTCTTTAGCGTAACAATATTACAGACAGAATATTCAGGCATAAAATAAGTCGGATTTTTTACGTCAAGGACTGTTTAGATGTTACCAGAATGGCCATTGGTATAACATCTATCTGACACCAGAAACGGCATCCAACGCTGATTTACGCTAGACGCCGCTTTCAGCATGAGCATCAGCATACGGATCACGGCCTTATCAATTAGATAGACCACTCTGGTCAATATGATGTAAATTCTGAAGCAATTTTATCAATAACATCGTTTCTACAGCTAATAAAGATTTTTTATATTCCTAATAAAACCACATTTCGCTATAGGTCTAACAATATCTGTATTTAAGAAAAGCCATCATTCATTGATCAAGTTCTCGGTCCAAGTACGTAGGGAAAGTTATAAAACTTCCCAAATATGTCATTCTTTGAAATAAAAACTTATAAAGCGACCTCGAAACCGCAGAATTGCCGGTAGGCATTCCAGGGCCCGCAAAGTCCCGAAGATCGAGAATCATTTATTCAACTTAGGGTTGGGTGCAGATAAGGTCCGAAAATAAGTTACGGCGACCGTACTTTTTGTCGCGGGTGTGCGAGTGCTGAAACACGGCCGATATTCCCATTGTTGGGGGTACCATTCACCATCCCTGGCCGGAAGGAGCCGAGATAAAATGACAACACGAAAGGTCACTTCACAATAACAATGACAGGAGGATCAGTAAAAATTCTTTTGGATATTCCCTTTAGAAAATGAATGTATTCATTTCAAAAGTAGTTTGCCTCGCGCCGTATATTTAACCCTAGTCAGTGTCAGTGGCTTTATTTTAACTTACACAAAAACTTATTGGGTTTTTCATAATTAATAATAACAAGGAAACTAAGTCCATATTGTCTACACAACTGTTTATTTCTCCATTTACGTAATTTCGCCCATACCTTGCTATTTGTAACTAGAATAAATATTATAAGTAACTAAATAAATTATAAGTAAATATGTGATCAATGCCCACTTCGTTAGGCGTCATAAAAAATACACACGCACGCACGCACGCTTGTCAATGTTTAATTAAGCTTTATGACCTTTAATTAATTCATAAACGCAGAAAGCACTCGCAGTGCCTCGTACGAAGTTATTCGCAATTCTTGCGTTTTTGCTTTAACATATTTCACAGGCCTCTCCGTGCCCACTTCTCTGGTCGTAAAACATTTTTACTTTTTTGATTTATTAATCATAATCAACAACCAAATATAGCCTATGTCACTCTGGAATAATGTAGCTTTCTACTGGTGGAAGAACTTACAAAATCGTATAGGTAGTACCGGAGATTACCCCGAACATACAAACTCACAAACTTTACCTCTTTATAATATTAGTATATATAGACTGTAGTATATTGAATTTTGAACTAATGTGCTTTAACAAAGTCATTTGCATAATTAGTGATAATGAAAGAGCTTGGTAGCAATCGCTTTTTTTTATTGCAGGAGTTTAGCAGACAGACAGACGGCCCACTTGATGGAGAGCGATTACCGTACAAATGTTCATAGGCACATTTGCAACACCAAAGGTGCTACAATTGCGCTGCTGCTCTCTTAAGGGAGAATGGAACCTGGTCACTAATGCCGGAACACAACTCAAGGTTGTTATGGCTACATACTTTAGAGGTGGTAGCCACAGTCGGGCAAATACCTACCACTCGGCTGCGGGTTGTTTTGTCGCCTCTTACGACAGGCCAACGTTTTGGAGCCATTGCTAACCGGCAGCGATTTGGGGCCTAGATATAATTTGTATAGGATTTTGTGTTAAGTGGTGTATACGCTATAGATATTAGGTACTGTAAAGTTTCATCAAAATGCATTGAGTACTTTTTACGTGAAAATAGTAACAAAATCCATCTTCACAAGTTTTCTCTTTTGTAATATTAATAGGTTTTTCTGAGAAATGCGTTGATCTAATGAAACCCACTTTGCAATCTTAAAAGATAAGCCATGTAATGTAGCGTTGAGATAAGTCAAAGTTATTTCCAAAATGAAATCACTCATCTCAGATGTTACTGATAAAGCACGTGTAATGAAAGGTCTTTGCTCCACTTTTCAAAGATAACTGATAAATATTAATCAATTTTTACATAATACTGCGCCGCGTACAATCTAACATTTTAAAGGCTTGGACCTAAATTTGTAACTGAGGCTGAAATTTTATTCAATTAGGGAAACCGGTATCATCCAGGCTCAAGTTTCGCTGTAGGTAAATTAGGACTTATTACAAAAGTTAGTCCTTCGTAACTCATATTATTTGTCTATTCTTACATATACCATTGCTTGGCCTCACTGACTGACTGACTGGGGTGGTACTGGAGTAACACCTACGGGGGACAAAAAGGGGAAGAAAGTTTGTATGAAAATCCGTCATTTTTCAAAGCACGAAATTTTATATACCTACCTGTTTAAGGTAAGATCTGGACAATCAATACAGGAGGAGATAATTTTTAGAAAATGGAAAAATTAGTTTATATCTATATCTGGGATAACGTGCCCTTAAATCAGACACGAACAAAAAAAACACGCGGTGTATCTAAAATTTAATAATAACTCCATTTCGTAAACGTCATCTATAAATTGGCATGCCATATATGCCAATAACCCGAATATACATGATTAGGTACACGTAGAGGTCCTTTTGAGGCGGGCGTCTCCCCAGACTTCCGCGTACGTGGGCCCCGCGCCAGGAACTCGTTATGTTTATCGATTCACAAGCAGATGTGACCGGCAATGTAATATCGAGTTGTAGATCGATATATCGATACATATACGACGAACGTGTCTAGTTCGTACGAATTGTAAAATCTATCCAATCTGATATTATGAAAACGGGCATTATATTTTGTTACGAGTGCGAGACTCGAGTTATAATGCCGTTGGAATTACAATAGAATTTATTAGAACTATACAAACACGTATAACACAGGTACAAATATAACTGCACACAACTAGTACAAAGTGCACGATTCAATAACACGCTCAAAGTCCGTCACTATATCGCTTATCAAATGTACCACACACGTCTTGCTCGTATCGTAGTCGTCGCTGAAGTTTCTGAGAAACCGTAATCTACACACCTGCGGCCATAAACAAGTACGATAACAATATAATGTTTTTCTTAATTACAAGTTTTAAACACAAAGTAAACAAAAGAAGTTCAAATGCGGAAATAGTAATAAACCAGGTGTGCATTTACTTTGTCGGCGTTTAACAATATTATCTAATTCGATAAGCGCTATATCTAGTGCACTAGATGAGCAAGCGTGGCAAAGCCCATACGATCGCGCCAGAATGGATCATGATCACTAACTATCTATACACCATCCAAATGACAAAACTGCATTTACATACCACCCTTGGTCTAGAGTCTAGAGTATGCCGCCATAACAACCTTGTGTTGTGTTCCGGAATAAGTCACCAGGTTCTAGTCTCCTTTAAGAGAGCAGCAGCGCATTTGTAGCAACTTTGGTGTTGCAAATGTCCATAGGCGATGGTAACCGTTTTCCATCAAGTGGGCCGTCTGCCTGTCTGCTGAACTCATGCAATGAAAAAAATATAAAAAACAGCTGCTCGCTGCGTCCTTTTATACTATCTTCTGTATAACGTTTATATTTTGCATAACATGTAAGGAATCTATGGATATGGAAGATTTGTTGTAGTATGAATTATTAGTATGTCATTATATTATTGCGACGGTGAAAATATGTTTTCGTTTGTTACAACTCCATTCATTAAAAAAAGAGCCTGAGATAATATATAAATAATTATAGTGAAAAAAATATTGTTTAGCTAGACGTGTTGCTGCAGTGTCTTGCCGCTTCTTCTCCTTTGAACAGCGATAAAACATTGCGAAGCGGTGTACATAGACTAGGAAGTAGATTTAAATTTTGACGTATGACCTTCAAAAAGTGTTCTCCAGTGGAACTTATTTATAATAAAAAAAAATGAATTTTGTTTTTTTGTTCAATCAAAATTCTTTTTTTTAATTCCCGGTTAATAGCAATTTTGACGTGCTAGATTTTCATTAGAACAAATGTTAGCCATACTTTTGTGTAACTTTAAACCCATAACAGATGGAAACTAACTTATTTTTTGGCATATTAATATATGCTATTTTTATTTCACGCTATAATTGTAATTTGATCACGCGCAGAGAGCGGGACTGTTCGCAAAAAAGGTAGTCTAGTTGGATTTTTACTCCGACTCGCTACTTGATTATATTATTTTTTCTATCTATATTATTGTGGCGAATGATGGTGGAACCATCTAGTTAGTTTTAGAACTTTTAGAAAAAACTAGAACATTGTGGAAGGAAAGACAAGGACGGGTATATTTTAGAAAGGGATAGACGATGAACGAAAGACAGAGATAGATAGATGTTATAAAGGGATAGATGTAGAAACGAAAGTTCCCGAACAGAAGGTTCGGGAAGGAAAAGACAGAGATAGATAGATGTTTAGAAAGGGACAGATAGTAAATAAAAGAATAATGAAATTATGGGTTCCAGAAAATTCTTCGGGGTATATAAACAGCGTATGGAGCGCCTACCGAGCAGTTTAGAGTTGAGTTCAGTTCAAGACAGTGAAGCAACAAGTGCGATACGAAAGAGTTGGAAGAAGAGTTTAATAGAAGACACTGACGAGTTTAGTGGTGATTTTAGTGACAGGTTGAGTGGTCAGTTAAGTGAAGAAGGAGTATAGCGTAGTTCGAGAGACAAACCGGAAGCGCGCTACACGCGGCAATATCGGAGGTGCACTGCAGTAGCAGGAGGTGATCTACGCAATATCGGCGACAGTATTGTGAGCGAGACACCTTGTCGTCGGGACTGTGCATCGTTATTCGTGCGCATAGGGGCAACCCTGCAAAGAGGTATTGCGTGCGGCTGAGTAACTCAATAAAAGCGTTTATTTAAAAACTGGTGTTTTCTTGCAATCCAAAAGTGCGTACCCCCGCTAACACGTAACATTATGGTTCAATTCTGCCTGTTAATTGCAATTGAAATGGGACAAAAAAGAAAAAAATAATCTTTACAATATTTTCCAAAAGTAACGTTAACTGCTTATTTAAGCAGTTAAAAAGCTATTATTATATTTTTTAAAACCTGAACAATAAAAGTAGTGGTAACGTTTAATTAATTATAATATTGTTTGCTAAATTGATGCCGACCGCACAATAAATACAGTAAGTAATAATAATCTATGCATTCGGTTTTGCTCGTGCAACTTTTGAATCTTCATAACGTACGTTCAACAACGATATCGAAAATAATTCTTGTTCTTATAAGATATCGGACTTAATGTTGTGCGACGAGCACCTCCACTCAGAAAGACAATTTTTGTCATAATTCATATTATGGCGATTTCTATTAACTAAATTGTATAGTCGCTCTATTTTCTATCCTTGAGCAAGCATTACTTTGTACCTGAAACAAAAAAAATGTAATTAATATTTTTATTTTCGTACCCTGGGTATTTGGAATGAGCAAGCTCTCAGCTGACTTGAGTTTTTCTAAAATACGTCATAGAACTCCTTCCAAAACGGAATAAGCTGCGTGTAATAATTTAACGTTTACGTGTCGCAAATGTCCATTAGCGGTGGCAATATTGTTACAAAGTTTCATTAAGTAAAGATGTAGGAATATTAGAACATTATTTTTCATAATTTAAATCTGTTGTCTCACTTAAGATTTTTATTTTTAATATCTTTCAATAAAAAATATACTTGTGAATATTTTTATCTTAGAACAAGTCATATATAGCTATATTTCATACAAGCGAAATATTATATTATGTAGATAAGCCATATTACATTAAAATCCGCACCACGCATATTCAATTTTAACAATTGCCTAAACCAGCTGTAAAAATAACCCTTTAACCTATTTCGGTTAAAAAGGTTTTTATACCCTGGTAACCCAAATCGGGCACGTGTCTATTTAAATACCAAATATCCAGAGGGTATATTCAAAAGTCCCTTTGCCTTTAGTCCCAACCACTCGCCCTTTTTTTCTTAATTTTTTACAGCCTGTCAAGTGCGACGTGGCAGGTGTTGCATTTTTTATGTTTCCGCATCTGCTGACCGTACGTCATTTCGCATTAAGGATGTTGTGATTTTTTCTTTTTTTTTTGCTTAACGAATATAATTTGACAGATAAAACACCTGTCAACGCGTCTGTATTTTTTTTTATTCTAGTCGTCGTTTGTATCTATAGTAAAATGTAATCTTGGGAAGTCAGGCAGATTGGTACACAATATGTCAAGGGACCTATATAATTGTAATAAACTACTGATAAACATAGACTCACTCACTGTAAACTTGTTTTGATCACGACTCAGAAGGCAGTTGAGCATACCTTTTACACTTAGTATTTGTGATGAGTTTATGACATATATTTAAATCTATTCTATGCAGATAAATAAAATTGAAGTGTCTGTTTGTAATGTCGAAATAACAGCTTTTTACTAAATGCATATGAAAGTAAATAAGGTCAATCAAAAAATCATTTTTTAATATTTTTGTCTCTCTGTCCGTCTGGATGTTACGGCTAATCTCTGAACCGGCTGGACCGATTTTAACGGGACTTTCACTGGCAGATAGCTGATGTTATAAGGAGTAACTTAGGCTATTCTTTTATTTTACTTAAAAAAATATTTAAAATAATAAAACATTGGTGTTGACATATAACTAACACACACGCAAACGCACGCACGCATACACCTATTACGTTTTTATTTATTATTTTATAGTATTTATTCCCACGAATATATTATTTTTTTTTACTTTTTATTCGCGTCTCAAAATAATACGTGTATCCTAAGAGGTGGGTAGAGTAAATCAGTGCCGTGGCGAAGTATCTTTCGACACAGCAACGCACTGTGTGTCATCTTTATTTGTCGAATTGTGGCATACAATTTCAAAGATATTTTTTTACTATTTTTGGTTATATTTTGTTTGTGACGCATTTGTCAAATAAACTTTCTTTCTTTCTTAAAAAATCACATCCCACTCGGTAACTATAAAAAAGATGGATACGCAATAGTTTTTCATGCAATGTCAAAGATAGAGACAACAAATTCGATGAATCCATAAATTTCGATACAGACTACAGTTTGTTAAATTTTTCGAAAGTGTGACCGAATAGCCACACCTAATAATGGTGTAGGTAGCGCGTAGGTCGATCTGATGGGCGGTCTGTTTATATTTATGATTTAATTTGATAGTTTTTGTAATCGGAAACTTTCTACAGCTGGCTAATTGACGACTATTATTGGGCTGAAGAAATTCGATTCGCTTTTCAACCGAAATCATATTAAGATTAAGATTTGTCCATGCTTGATTTGAAATTCCCGCGGGATACTCGGGGTCCAATATGAAGCATGTAAAAAAGAATGCAAGCTATCGGTTTGGTGAAAACTGGTGTCAGCATAAACTCATGTTTATGCACTCAAACAACTACAACCCGGAAACATTCCTGCAGGATTTCCGGATCAAAGTATAACTCACATTTTATTACATAAAATTTGCAGTGAAAAATTGCACTGGAATTCGTTTTTTTTAATCTGGCTATTTTAAATCATGCCCAGAATTCCCATTGGCGGGAACACTAATCTAACATACCCTGTATAAAATCCTAGGGACTAGTAGGCCAACTATCTGTTTGCAGGTCACAGGCAATTAAGAAAAGAACAAAAATTATTCACAAACATTTTGGTTCTTCATCACGGTACCCATAAACTGTTAAATTAGTCCGTCGTCAATAGGCTAAATATGGCATAGCCATTTGCCAGTTGATTCGGCGACCAAGAGACAGACGGAAGTCCTAAATCTCTTGTTTAAGACTAGACAGGAAACCGGTTGTAAGTAATATTAGACCGAATGATGTTTATCATTCCGATGTATTACTGTTATAAGCATTCGCTATTAAGAACACTACTATTATATAGGTACAGTCAAGTTGACTATTATATAAGCATTGCAAAAGATTCAGAATATTAGAATGTTACAAAATATCCTTACAATCTATATATTAGGGTGTTTGGTTTTTGTAGTTTTGAAAACTGCCTTCATTTCCTTTCCAATCCTTTGCAATGCTTATATATTGTGTATATATATATATATATATATATATATATATCATACTCATCGTCTGATACAAGTGGCTTTGAAAAAGGCTTTATAGACGTGCGCAAAACACCAGAAATAAAAAAGTTTAACTCCCGATACTTACGAAAAGCCACCGAGCGTAAGAGATAGTAATACAGCAATAACATATGCACGAATAAAAAACGTAGGCGCCAATAATAAAATTTGATCGTTGGTTAATTTACAGACACAGTAGTAATATGATTGAATAGAACGCGTAAACGCCAATGAATGCATGGCGCTTTCGACCTTTTGGTCGCTAGTATCTTAAACGTATAGGTAGGTTATGGGGAATGGAGTTTTATGGAGTCCACGCCACTGATGTGCACCAAAGGAAACTATTCTATATAAAATACTTAAAAAATTTCATATGATTAGTTAATTCTGTTTTATCTGCGTCCTGTGGCGACTATTTCGTTTTGCGGGATAAAAAGTATATTAGATATAAAAATATTACAAAGAAAGAAAGAATTATTTTATTTTGGACAAATAAACATTTTTTAAGAATTTTTACAATCAATTAGTCAACTTAAGGACCATCTAAAGTTAAACATTAAAGTAGAAAATGTCATAAATTAACCGTCCATAGAGAAATTATTTAAAAAATTATAAGAAAATACAGATTATACTTTGTATTATTTCCACGGTCGCTGAAAAAGAAACGGATAAGCAGACACAAATTAGTAGCTATTTTGATTCTCTCACGATAATCGGAGACTAACGTTCTTTCATTTTATCCATAAGACAAAAAAACAACACATGATAATTAAATGAACTATAAAAACAGCAAAAATAATTTCATAAATATGTTACATCACTCTATACATTTTAATGAAGATATAAAAGAGGTTTTAATTACATTTCCTTGTGTAGTCTGAATAAACACTTGAAGATAAAAACTACACAGTGAAAAGAAACTTTATTATCTAGCGCTCATTACTCGCCTTATCGCAGAGGGAAAAGTTACAAATACCCATAAAATCTCGGAAAGGACTCTCGACAGACTTGCAACGAACATATTCACGATAACCTTCAAATATAATACATCTTTTTTCATCTTTATTTATTTTTTATTTTTGCCACATAGGCATGTCAGCCCCATCATCTAAACATACAATAACTTATATATTAAATAATGAGATGGCTAACAAACTAGTCTTCTTTGAGGCTGGCTCTGCCAGAATTTCCATAAAATTACCTGCATCAAAACGATTCAGTCCCAACTCCCTCATCAGTTATTCTCTGCCATCTTTATTTTTACTGCAAACTATTAAAAGTCATCCTTACGAGTTCCAATAATTATTATATCAATGGTTGTCGTGATTGATGCTATATAACAATTAAAGGTCATCGATTGTATTTATAGATAAGATATTTTCTAATGATTATGTAAAATAAAAGTCAATATTGTATTTATCGAATATAGATTAATACCTAGTTCCTAGATATAATTACCGTTTATTTGCCTAAGTACCGGTAAAAAATGTACATAAGCTCTTTACAAGTAATGACCCGTGCCCACTTCGCTGGGCGTCATTAAAAAATACACATGCACCCACGTACACACGGATATCATGGTTTAATTAAGGTTTGTAATTAATTTATAAACGCAGAAAGCACTCGCAGTGCCTCGTACGAAGTTATTCGCAATTCTGCGTGGAACGTTATTGCTGTAACATATTTCACAGGCGTTCTCGAGACCTCTTATCTGGGCGTTAAACATTTTTACTTTTTTATTTATTAATCATTAATTACAAATCAAATATACCCTATATGTCACTCGGAAATAATTTAGCTTTCTACTGTTGAAAGAATTTTAAAAATCGGATCAGTAGTACCGGAGATTAGCCCGAACATCCATACTCACAAAACTTACATTTATATAATATTATTAAAGTAGATACTAGTAGTAGATTTTACATTTCTACCGATAATAAGACAAGTGAATGTAGTAGTGAGATTTAGGAACTTGCCATTATTGATTTAATCCTATTATAATGGATTTAGAAAAGTCTATAATAGTAAATTAAGTTGATTTTAAAATTAAATGAAATGCAAAACCTTTTAGTAGAAAACATAAGTTAATTTTTTGTATAGTTCTTCTCATTTTTGTCTAAAAAGTTTTTGTTCTATATTTTTATAGCCTAGTAAATTAATTATCATCATAACGTTAGTACGTGAAGCAAAAACTTGGTCCCCTTTTTACGAAAATTGCGCGAGTACGAAATTTCGCACACTTATGCATGAAAAATACATTACATAAATTTAAAAAAAACATAACACACTACCATGTATTTAACACAAGCAAATACTCTTTTGTTTATTGTTAAAGTGAAATTAACAGTGTAACCTTGGCGGAGTCTGTGATAGAAGTATTTATTGTCTATGACAACAGAAACTTACTAATGTTCAAACTTAAAATTTAAATTAATTATTATGCTCAAATCCGATCACTGGGCGACCACTAGTTTTTTTTATTTATTTGGCAATGGCAACGTTGCATGTTCTTCTTCATAGAAATAAAATCGAGTATGAATTCGGCGTATTTACCATGGCGTACTCCATGTAATATACTACATTTTACCACGCAGCTTCGCCACGTTAAAATTATTATATTATAAAAACTGCCTAATGTCGTCATGGAGAAACATACAATGTAAAATACGATGAACGAAGTGTTTACGATTTTACAAAACAGTCCGTGCTTTATCGAGTGACGCAAGTCAATCGCCGGTACATAGCATTTATAGCTAAATCCCGGATTTAAATCCATTGAAACAATACCGGAGGTATATACCTAAGGAGTACAATGGATCACGATGTGTTATCTTCAATACATTGTATGCTCTAACGACTGGGCCATTGTTCTCGTCTTGTTATATAACATGACTGTTAAATTAGACTATGTTCATTTGAGTAGACAAGCTGGTTCAATATGGCGCGGGCTGGAAGGTTTTAAAATCACATTGTTGCCGTTGTTTTCTTTACGTTAGTACATAGTCATCCAATCCAGCCCATAAGCGAATAAATACAAATTAAATATTAGTAATATAAGTAATAGTAATATAAAACTCAGTTTATTACCTTTCCTGCATTCGGAGTTCTTTTGTTTACTTCATGTTGAAAATTTGCCATTAAGAAAAACATCCTATTGTTATCGTACTTGTTTTATGGCCGTCATTAGTGTCGAACTATTCCTTGTTGTTATTGCATTGCGTCGAAGCTTGCCAGGTATGCGCATTGACTCAGTGAACGCGGTCCTTTGTTGTATTGTACAGTTTAGTATAAAACAATGCCCAAACGGACGGGTGGGGCAGTCGAGCGAGGATTACTATACGAGTAAGAAGTATATTCGACAAGCGATATAGTGACAGACTTCGCGCGTGTTATTGAATCGTGCAGTTTGTACTGGCTGTGTCCAGTCATATTTGTGCCTGTTTTATACGTATTTGTACCGTTCTAACAAACTCTATAGTAATACCAACGGCATTTTAATTCGAGCCCTGTGTAGCTCGTAACAATACATAGTCGTATATATTTTCATGGCGTCAGCATTAATGTTATAAATAATAAATAAATTAGTAGCAACGCTATACATACTAAGAAAGAATAAATTGTTAGATATATAGGGATAGGATATAAGATGTAGTCGGCCTACGTTTCGATAAATAAATAAAAAATTTGTAGATAATAACAACAGCCTATAACTGACCCACCGCTGGGCTCGGGCGTCCCACGGTAGGGAGTTCCCTCTTTCTTTAACCATGAAAGAGGTAACAATGAAAAAAATGTGTGCGTGTTCTAGTGTACACACGTAAGAATTGAAACTTCTTGACCTTATTTTTCGCAAAATGATCTACTATATGCAACTTTACAGAAATTGGTTAAATTAATAAAGCCGGCAAGAAAAAGATGGCGGGTAACCGAAAAAAATGACGGTAAATTTTTTTCCAACGCCAGAAGAAAGCCACGCCAGAAGGTGAAACTTCTTTATCGGCGTTCAAAAAAAAATCCAGCCCATACACACCATACTGCTTGGCTTGGGCCTCCCACTATTGGGGAACGGACAACATAGCCGCCACGCTTGTCCAAGATGGCTTGGCAGGTTTTACACATCGATTACCTGATATGCGCCCAGGTTGCATCACGATGTTTTTCTTCAGCGTTATTATCAAGTGGTAATTGTAACAATATGCACATCAGGTCAGAAAAAGCCTAAGTGGTGGATGCGTTCCGGCCAGGATTCAAACCCGCGCCCTTTTGAGTTTGGGACGCGTGCGCTAGCCATTACGCTACCACGACTGCATGGACTGAATCCAATCTATACAAATAAGTGAAATCGAAATGTCTGTTGGTAATGTCAAAATAACAGCTTTTCATTAAATGCATATTGTTACATGCCGACAAATTGGATGCACCTGGTTTATTACTTTTCCCGCATTTGGACTTCTTTTGTTTACTTTGTGTTTAAAATTTTTATATAAGAAAAACATTCTATTGTTATTGTACTTGTTTTACGGCTGTCATTAGAAAGGTGTGTCGAACTAATTCTTGGAAATGATTGTTTTGCGTCGAGACATATTGTATTTGTACAGGATAAAAGGAATGCCCGAACGGCGGGGTGAGGTAGTCAAGCGAGGATTACATTACGAGCAAGACGTACATTCGATAAGCGATATAGTGACGGACTTTGCGCGTGTTATTGAGTTGTGCAGTCTGTACTGGTTGAGTCCAGTTATATTTATTTGTACCTGCGTTATATGTGTTTGTATAGTTCTAATAAATTCTATAGTAATTCCAACGGCATTGTAATTCGAGTCCCGCACTCGTAAAAATATGAAAGTATATACGGCATTTTATAAAAAATCAATTAAATATAGGTTTAATAAAATAATTATACTTCAATTTGATTGAAAATTTCATAGAGATTTTCTACAAAAAACAAAAACCGGGTGGCCACCAACTGCGATTGCAAAACGTGCCTTTAAACACAAGTCACGTTTTTCTTCTTCCATGATTTAAGTATGAAATAATATATTTTTCTTTGGCAAGAATTAGAAAGATGCTATAAATATTTTATGAGGTAATTAATTCGTACTACAATTATAGTACACCGCTGCCTGAAAATATGCAAATTTAATTTGGTCAGTTAGCAGGGGATCGCTTCTGTTCGCTTTATTACTTTAATTTCAAGGCAGAAAAAGACGTGGATAATTGGGAGGTACCTTCAAGAACGTTAAGGAAAAATTTCTGACATTTGCAATTTGAAAAATTAAAACCGAAAGTAATTAGGAGCGAAATATGGCCGTGGAACTTAATGAGGTTTTAATTTCGTGATACTACTATAAAAGGACTTATCTCCATGCTCCATCTTTTTCTTGCATTTATTATGAAGCTGGTAAGCAAGCGGGCAGCTGAGCTCATGGAAAGTGGTCGCCATCAAAGGCGAAGCCATCGCCTTGTCAGCCTTTAGGATGCTATAGGAGAGTGACAGAATCAGACAGGAGAAACGGGATAGAAGGATGACATATGTACTCTCATATCTAAACTTTGTAAACTAATAAACATTTACAGATATTATTATATATATATATATATATATATACAGCGTAAACTCTATATAACGACACTGAAGGGACTGCGCATTATATGGCGTTATAGAGAGTTGTTGTTAAATGGAGAGAAGCTTGTTAGTTTTGTCTGATATATTTTTGTCTCCTGTATCACGTATGTAACACCTGTACTGCACCAGTCATTTTTTTGTATTTTTTTACTTATTTTATTCATATCTTTCGATATTAAGTCATCTTGGTGATTAAGGAAGTACTTAGAAATTTCGGAATTTCTTAGAAATTTATGTATGCATGATGCCGGCAGTCGAGTTTGATACGGGCTAGAATAATAAAGCGGATACAACAATGTACACAGCTGCGCAGTTTTTACTCATTTTCGCAACCTAAAAGATACTTTTTATTACTTAGTTGTGGCTTTTATTGAGAGTGGGTGTAATGCTATATAGAGTGTATCAATGTAGATGAATGACAATGAAAGACAAGCTTTTTTTTTTTGAGGCGAGGGAAAATGCTACCGATTTACGCACAGACTGGGTCGTTGCCAGGAAACGGACCACGTCGGTCGGGGGTGGCATGCTTGCGGACATTATAATCATAAACGCTAGTGGAACGGGTTATAGTATAAAAATATAGTCGATCGTTATTCAGATGAAGAATTTAAAAGCCACTTTAGACTTTCAAGAAATACATTGAATTATCTATCTATCTATAATTCTGAATTCTGAGTTATAACTCTTTCGTATAATTCTGCAGCAAAAGCTATGTCTACAAACAATTAATTTCTCATTAATTATATAATTATATTCAAGTCAACGATAATGAAAACTGATTAGAAATAAATTATGTAAATAAATGTTAATAACAAATAAAGGAAAATGATAGATGGCTGTTCAGACTACATTAAAATTAATTTTACAAAATTAATAAATAAAGATATTTCTTCATTCGCCATCTCTGTTTCAAAATTCGCGCCTTTGTCAATGTATTGACAAGAGAGAATAAATGCTCTGTGGTCAACGCCCACTTCGACCCACGTTTTGACATGGGTTGTTGCGGGCGTTGTGTGATCGAAAATGATGACGTTATTAGTGACGTTTTCGCCACGACCGCAACGCTCACGGTCGCTTTGTGGAACGGCTAACTGAGCATTTTGGGCGTTGTGCGTTACTAGTGGAACGCCCTATATGTGTAATATATTTGTCTGGAGATAAGGACATTCTACATTTCCTCGACGTTGTAGCAAAACACAGGGAGAAACGAGAATGTAGAACGGTTTCTCGCGATAATGTGGAGCTCCTATTAAATATTCTTGTACGTTTTATTTCGATACCATTATTGTAATAAGCAGTTTTTGGCAGGATCTGAAAGGGTAACATTATTTTGTGCAAATATTTTCTAAAAAGTCTATTTATTTTGAAATGAATGAATGATGAATGAATGATGAGAGTTGTAGAATATAGATAGTTTTTGAGTAATTATTATGTAGTTTTGTGAAAATTGTGAACTGTATGCCTTTTTAACCGACTTAAAAAAAAAGGAGGAGGTTCTCAATTCGTCGGGATTTTTTTTTTGTTTATGTATGTTCACCGATTACTCCGAGATTTATGATCCGATTTACGTGATTCTTTTTTTGTTCGACGCGGAATAGTTGCCATTTAGTCCCCTAAAAGTTTGACATAGTTTGGCCCAGTAGTTTTCATTTTATGAATTTTTTTTATAAAAAAAATTCCATTCCGTTCCATATGTACACCGATTATGCTAAGATTTATGATATGATCCGATTTACGTGATTCTTATTTAGTTTGATGCGGAATAGTTGCCATTTGGTCCCCTAAAAATTTAACATACTTTGGCCTAGTAGTTTACATTTTAATAACATTTTTATGTTCCCGTTTCTTGGGACCTATATTTTTCAAGAAGCGCGGCACGTTGCGTAGGTCTACCCATACATAGCTAGGCACTAAAATGTAACAAATATAAAAAAACTTCGTTTAAAAAAACCGACTTCAAAAACTTAAAAACTAAAAAGTATTCAGACTTTAAGATGTTTTAGATAATTTATAGTAATAATAATACATAGCTTTAGAAATAAGTTATTTTATACTTTTTAGTTTTTAAGTTTTTGAAGTCGGTTTTTTTAAACGAAGTTTTTTTATTTTAAATTGTCCCAAGAGCTCCATTGATTGGCGTCAATAATACATCAAAAGAGGCTGTATGGACTTTAAAACTTCTTTGTCTGCCATTATAGCGAAATGTGTAATTATTGCAAGATTCAGATTTCAATATAGATATCCCGCGTACGAAGTGGCGAGCACAGGTAGTTGATAATAACATTAAAATAAATTCAAGTACCCAAACTCTACCCGTCTTTTAATAAGGTAGGCGCAGAATGTATATACGATTCGCCTAACTTCAGAACAATTGTTTCATTCAACTAGACAATGATATGATCATGCGAATTGGCTTCGGAAATTTGTGATCTGAATAATTATATAATTTAGGGGGTTATTAGTCATAATAATTCTAGATCGTTAGACTAACAATGAGATCTTAGCATAGTTACTATTGGATAGATACCTACATGTTGGCACTTGCCATACCATCGGTTGAATGCTTCCTGACATTATTTGTATGGAGCTTATGTCAAAATTTAACTTATATGTAAGTGAGCGGTCTGTAAGATATTGGAACTGGACATAGCATATCAAATTGAGTGTAAATTATATATTTTTTGCGTGCAACAAAGATTCTTAAAGGAGAAACCCGAAATCCATACAAACTTGGGCCTGGCGTTACAGGGCTAGAATTTGGGCATAATTTACAACACTTAAGAAGGTTTCACGAGCCTAATTTTCACGCCTCCCAGTAATGGCCAAATTGGTAAAATCAGTCGTCAATGTTTACATTTTAGGTTATTTTTATTGTTGGAGTTTTTTTAGTGAACAATGATAAAAATTATATTTTTAAGGCCGTTTCCTATGAAGGCACATGCGCTGTGTGCTTGCAGCTTAACACGATAAGGTTTTAGGTAGATGCATAAAAAGCGTAGGTGTTGACTTGAGATTTATTTGATTGATCTTACTGAAAGTGTCTATCTTCTGTCCGTGCAGGAACGGAGAAAGAATACAATTTCCTGCGGCCGAGCGGCCTGTCGTAAAAGGCGACAGAACAACCCACAACCAGGTGGCAGGGCATTTGCCCGACTGGATGGCTACCACCCCTGGTCTAAAGTATGCCGCCATAACAACCTTGAGTTGTGTTTCGGCATTAGTGACCAGGTTCCAGCCTCCCTTAAAAGAGCAGCAGCGCATTTTTAGCAACTTTGGTGTTGCAAATGTCCATAGGCGATGGTAACCGCTTTCCATCTAGTGGGCCGTCTGCCTGTCTGCTGAACTTTCATCATTCAGAATCATTTCATCTTCCAACCTTTGCGTTCCTATTGTATTGCAGCGGTCCGTTGCTATTCCGGAATTAGTGCACAGGCTCATTATGTTGTTAAATAATAACTAAATATCCGGTTTCCTAGCAAAGAGCAACAGGGGTGCCACGGTACGGTGTCCAATGTTCAAGCGGGGGTCAGTCAGAAGGCAGTTAATCAGATTCCAGTATACAAGCAGAGGTCTTTTAAAATAATAAATCCCTAGAAATTAGGAAAAACACATTCACTTGCGCAAAAATACGAAAAGTGAATGACAAAACAGAATGCAATGACAATACACAATACAAATTATAACCTGCCTGTGCCACGACAATTGACAGACGTTGGTTGACATTAGCACTTCCCGTTTAGTAGAGCAACCCGCGGTGTAATCGATTTTAACGATTATTTACATACATAATTATTTATTTCTTTTAATGATTTTCGGTAGGTGATTTGGTACTGACGTTACGTTAATCAATACAATTAAGTTTTATTTTAGAGTGATTTTAATACCTATAAAAACAATGATATATACTAAATAAATGGAGTATTATTTATTTATAACAGTATCGATTATCACTAAATCAATCCTACTCTCAGGGATGCTCTATTGCTAATGAGTGCGTTTGTGGAGTTAGTTACATATAATGAAATAAATGTTGCTAAGTTTACAAAGGTTGTATAAAATAAAATAGAAATCTATTTATTTTCTACACTTGGCCATTGTTAATGAGGTTAAGATTTAAATGGGTTAATCAAGTAAAATAGACGAATTTTTTGGTACATATCACATTCGTGTAACGGTTAGGCCCAGAACCGGGTTTCTCCTTTATATTCTGTTGATGAAAACAAGGTCAGGTTAATCAAATTACCCTTTTAATTTAATAAAATATGTAAAATAAAAGGTTATAAGAGCCACAAAGCAAAATATAATAAAATAGGCATAGAGAACTTCTATAAAATTACAGACATTAATTAATATGACTCCAAAAAGAAAAGAGATTAAAACAGAAAATCTTCTGATAATCGGGAGTATTAAAGAAGGAAATTAAATGACTCTATCATGGGTATAATAAGTAAGACAAACATTTACATGGCAAAATTTAAAATATACTTATGAAATTGATTTTAAACTTCATATTTTTTTTGTCTTCTTATATATATATATATATATATATATATATATATATATATGTCGCAGAACGGCCTCGTTCTCACGACATCATCTTTAGTTATTGCAGGTTTAGTGGGCGTCATCAGGATAAAATGCGAGCATAAAACACAATAGCCACGGTTTATACACTTTTAATTTAGATTTGATCAACATTATGACATAGTTTAGACCGAGCAGCGGGTTCAGGGCACCCGCTCATACTTTGAGCTTGAATACTTTCTTTAAAACTCTCAAAGGTCCAACTCAACCTGTAGCCACCAACCAAATGCGCCACCAATATACTCTATGTGCGCCACAAAAACTCCTCAGTCTACCGAAGTAGATACTACTCAAAGTATAGAGAGCGTCTGACCCCGCTCCGCCATAAGCTCTGCTCTGATTGGTCGTTTATTAAATTACAATATTCATAACTTTTATTAGGTTAGAACGATCTTTAAGTTATAGAAACGTTTAACAAATCAAATTAAATTAAATTAAGAATTTTAGAAGTAATTAAAATGTAAACAAATGATATTGTGGGGTATACATAACGTGACCATTTATATTTTTTGTCAAAGCGGGACATTTGCGGCATTATATAATAAAAAAAAGTTTTTAGTGTCTTATAAGTATTTTATTATATAAGATAGAATAACACAAAACACGCACAACACAACAACGCACTACACAAAATATTACACGTAGAAAAATGCAGGCTTAAATTTCACCAATTTTTATTATGCTGTTTACTAAACTTGAAACGCCTCACCCAGACTAGAAACAGTTATTATGCACGTTTTGAAAACTATTGTTTCAAGTTTGTTAAGCAGCTAAAAATAAGTGGAATTTGAAATAAATTTATCATTTGGTCTGTTTGCAAAACCGAAACTATGTCGGCCTCGCTGGGGACAGCGGGACTATGGCGGCCTCGCTGGGGACAGCGGGACAGACTGCCTGAAAGCGGGACTGTCCCGCCCAAATCGGGACGTATGGTCACGTTAGGTATACATCCAGTCAACAATACATCGTCATATCGTCATAGTCATAGCTTCCCTCCGACATATATATATATATATATATATATATATATATATGTATATATATATATATATATATATATATATATATATATATATATATAATCAAAATCAAAATTAGCCAAATCAGTCCAGCCGTTCTCGAGTTTTAGCGAGACTAACGAACAGCAATTGTATATATATATATACAATTGCTGTTTTTTGTCTTCTTATATATATATATATATATATATATATATATATATATATATATATATATATATATATAAGAAGATTTATTTGTGGAAGTCCAGGGAAGGTTTAAAAGGTTAGTAACTATGCAAAAATGCTTGGAATATAGTAAAAAAAAAATATTTCGCTTTCCCTTAGAAACTCTTCCTACCTATCAATCAAACGTTTGTAGTTCGTCCCGATGTTTAGAAATCAATCAAACTTAAAAGTCGTTCAGAAATCAAATAAAAATAAAAATTGAAGTTTTTCTTAATTTTTATTGACAAACGTTCGACTTGTCGTTCAGAAATCAACGTATTTTATTTATTGATTCTGAGGCGGCACTAAGTTTGCCGCAAAGAGTATATTGAATATATGGTTTGCCGGGTCACTTAGTACATTATATATATATATATATATATATATATATATATATATATACACTCTTTGATATAACAATTATTTCTATTTGAGGTGCTTTAACTATTATCACATTTGATTATTAAAATGAAGCTGACAATGTTAAACATAAAACCAACACATTCATTGTGGTCAAAAATGCTTACGTTGAGTAAAACAAAACATTATATCAGATTTCCACATGTTGCATATTATGCTATATAAACTGTATAAATTAAACAAAGTGACATACACTGCATGTTATGAAATGACACGAAGTGAATTTTGTTAAAAATGGACATTATCAGATCTTAAAAGTCCTATAATCTCCCTATTTACCTTTTTTTTAGTAATTTTGGGGTAATTAAAATGTCTTTTCCTTCCATATTTCTCTACTATGTCACACCTTAATAGGCGTGGGAGAAATGTCACATTTTTGCGATTGTAACATTTGTATCTGGAACAGTAAAATGTTCTGGATCACTGATATGTTTCATTTGAGACATTGAGTCAAAGATATAAAATCATGGTTGTCTTGTTATGGTACGTCACGAACTGAGGCTAAGAAATGGGCTGCGGTTTCATTTGAAACATCGTGTCAAACTTGTCAAAGATAAAATACAGATATATATATGTCGTGTCGCAGGCATATTGAGGCAGACGGTGTTAAGGTTGAAACAAAGATGAATATTCATAGTAATATTTGAAAAAAAAAACAAATTGTGACATTATTAATAAAACCGATTTCCCTTCATATCTACTTTATCCAGGCTTAGGACTGGCGGGCCAGACGCTTAGGCTAGCTGGCGTATTTTCTCATTTGTTATCTCATTTGCTTATATTTTATTGTTTTCTTGCTCTCTCGCTACGCTTGTTGCTCTGTGATTCATTATGCTCTGGTCGGTCTCTCTCACACGTAAGCGACATGATCGCGCTGAACAGAAAGTCAGAGAGATCGCGATGTTCCAGATGCAAATGAAGCATTTGAAACATTGTTGATGTTCCAATCTTTTGGAACACCTAAATGTTTCGGATCAGTGAGTCGGTTCAGTAAAGAGTTACACACCTGTACACCTTAATCATCGTCGTTATGGGGAATGAGAGTTTTTGGCGGGAACTGAAAGGAGACGTTGTGCTGTGCAGTTTTATTTTCTAAAAATGTGTAAAATTACTCTAAAATGAACAATAGTTGTAGGATATTGATAGTTTTTGAGTAGTAATTATGTGTTTTGTGAGAAATGTGAACTGTATAGTCAAATGTGGCCTTTTGAGTTGTCACAAGAACTCCGTTGAATGGCACTAGCTGATTACCTACAGTTCAGCTGTGCTACACATAGGCTTATGAAAATGAAGAAACTATATTGTAAACTAAGACCTGGCTTAAAGGCCTAGCTGCCAAGCCATAATCCTAAATAAATAATAAAGTTATGGGGAATTTTTGGCGGGAACTGAAAGGTGATGTTGTGCTGTGCAGTTTTATTTTCTAAAAATGTGTAAAATTACTCTAAAATGAACAATAGTTGTAGGATATTGATAGTTTTTGAGTAGTGATTATGTGTTTTGTGAGAAATGTGAACTGTATAGTCAAATGTGGCCTTTTGAGTTGTCACAAGAACTCCGTTGAATGGCACTAGCTGATTACCTACAGTTCAGCTGTGCTACACATAGGCTTAAGAAAATAAAGAAACTCAATGTATATTATAAACTAAGATTTGGCTTAAGGGCCTAGTTGCCAAGCCATAAATATAATAAAAAAATTAAAACAAAATCGTCGTTATGGAGATATGTTGCAGCAAAACAAATAAAAAAAAATGTAGTATGTCATGTCTTTATTACAACTATAGTAATATTTTTCTTTACTTTTATTGTGCCTCTGTCTTATTAAATATGCATTGTTTGCTACAACTCCATTAATTCTTCAAAAGTCATTCTGTAACATACTTCAGTATGAAACTTTTTTTAAAATCTTTATTTAGAAAGGGCTTTGCCGCTTAGCGGCTATGTCACCCCCCCCGTAAAGTACCCAAATCCTAAATAACATTTCTAATATAATGTCTAATTAATTTGTATTAAAAATAGAGTCATATAGTTTGCAAAACATCTTGGCATCTCTCGATAACGGAAATGCCAAAATGCTATTGCATACTCCCACGGCGGATAAATTTCGCTCTCGAAGTAACTCTTTTCGTAGGTCTTCGTTCCGAACACATTGCATCAGAACATGTTGGACATCTTCAGTCACATTGCATGTTAAACAGTTGGGGGAGTTAACTTTCTTAATGAGATATCTAAACTTGTTTGAGGGAATGTGTCCGGAACGTAATCTGAACAATGATACGACATCTTTTCTCATCATATTGTTACGCGATGTCCATCACAGCAGTTATAAGAACCATAGATTATATTAATATCACATAGATAATCTTCATAGATAATAATATTATGTAGGGTAGTTTTCGTAGTATTTTCGTATAAAAGGCGGTGTGGCGTATAGACGGTGTTCATTGCTTATTGTGTGTTAAAGGGGTAAACTCTGCCCAAATAGTTAATATTAGGCATATTTGGTACTTTCTTGCCCAAATCTCTGCAAGGCTTTTTACAATATATTAAACTTATAAATAGAATAAAATATATAAAGAAAAACAATTTTAGCTTCTTCTCCTTAACAGCAATAATACGTTGCGAAGCGGTGTACATAGACTAGGAAGTAAAATTAAATTTTAACCTATTCGTATGACCTTCAAAGTGTTCTCCAGTGGAACTTTGGAATAAAAACTTTTGAATTTAAACATCTCATCAGTCACACAATCGATTCATCTTTTTTGGAATACCTTTCCATCAAAAATTCACTTTAATATTCCTTTTGTCACATGATTTTCATGCCTATTCATTACAAGCCCATACAAGCTGTCTTGTTCCTCTTCATTTTCCAATAGTTGGTGCAACTTTCAATGATCCTCTTATGTACTCATTTCTAATTTAAAGATCTTATAAAGTAGCATATACAGTGTAAACTCTATATAATGACACTAAAGGGACTGTGCATTTTTTGGCATTATAGAGTTGTCGTTAAATGGAGAGAAGTCTGTTATTTTTGTCTGACGTGCCCAGTAGTTTTATTGTTATTTTTTTACTTATTCATATGCTGTGATATTGAGGCATTTTGGAGATAAAGGATGTATTTAGAAATTTTGGTATTTCTTAGAAATTTCGGTATGCATGATGCCGACAGTCAAGTTTATTTACAGGCTGGGATAATAAAATTATAAAAGAATGTACACAGCTGTGCAGTTTTTACTCATTTTGGCCTTAAAAGGGATTTTGTTATTAATTAATTAGTGTTGTTATTGAGAGTGAGTGTAATGCTTATATAGAGTGTATCATTGTTTAGAAGACAAGCTAAACCAACCAAAACCAAGTGATTTAGACGCTTAAGGCAGTTTGTTGTTAAATGGAGTGACATTACATGGAGTTTACACTGTATAAATAGTCAAAAATAAAACAAACTTTATTGCTGGTACACAAATTTGATTTTTAATATGATCTTGTTTAGATGTTCCCAGTTTCCAACTTCCAACCTAACTTTTGATAAACAGTGTTCTTGATTCTTAACCACATTGCTACTGCGGGTGTTCTACATCATCCTGCCTTCTTTTGTATTTCCATAACATCTGCGTCTTTTGAAAATAATTTCTTGGTCTGTTAGTGTCCTGTTCAATACAATTATAATTGTATATGATTGATTGCCATGTATTACTGCCCATTCTTTTACCTTACAGTTGGTACAAAATTGACATTATTTGTATGAAGTTTATGTCAAATTTTAACCAGTAGTAAGATGATTAAATGGATAGTAACATAAAGGAATGGGCTATTAGAGATATAAAAAGAGCAGTAGCTAACTACTGGTATCAAAAAGTTTGATTTTTAATAATTTAATGATATGAAATAATAATACAATTGGCCAGACAACATTACAAAATACCTATCTATATTGTACATACATCCAAAAGATCAAACCTGGGGTGCAGTATAGACATAGGCAAATTTATTTATTATTTGAGATATAAAGTTAACTTTGGGTGTTTATAAAAAAAATTTACCATGAAGTCTAAGGTGAGTGCACCACTTCTCATTGCACCCGCCTTAGCCTTCTAACTTATATATCAAAAAAGTTCAGATCTATTTATAATATATACATGTGCCATATAAATATACCTCATCCCAAATTTGTGTACCTATAAAGAAGATTTTTTGTAAAAGAGACCTTTTAATAACTATATCTATATAACAGTTCATGTGATAAATACTATTCTATTCTAAAAATCCAAAACTAACTAGCACACAAATTGATGTCTGTCTATTACCTAGTTAAAAGATAGATATTATGCTTGGTCACTTCCAAGCCTAAATTTAGTAAACTTAAAATTTTTGAAGAAATTTAAAAGGAGTGTCCCAGGAGTGAAAATGAATAGTAAAAAGAAATTAATGAAAATACAGTGAGCTTAATACAGCACAGGTGGCTATGAGAAGAGGTATTCTGGAGTCAACAAACAGTGTAGGACATCCCCAGCCCAGTGTACCTATAACTTGCATAAGGTCACAGTCCTAGGTCAGGACTAGATGAGGAAGGCAGAGGACAGGGATCAGTGGTGGAAACTAGGGAAAGACTATGTCTAGTAGTGGATACTATAGGTTGGATTACTTTCTTAAAATAGATTTGTATTTATATGTGCTGCCTGCCAGGCATCCAATCCGGAAACTCTGTATTATAGTGAAGTTGGCAACCCAACATGTTAAACACTAAACCAGATACTCAGTGTTCCTCTGACAAGATGTTCATTCGGATTCTATAGTTATCAACAACTTTTGTACAATAAGTAAAAAGATTTTTGTTATTTGTTGTATTACAGATGATATATATGAGACAAAATCTCAGATACTTCTGAATGTGTTCCCTAATATAATTATAGTTTCTTGTATTGTTTTTATAGTTTTGTTTCCGACTCCATGGATTTATTGATGGATATAAAGTAAATTGCCCCATTTTTTATAGGACATTTTCTAAACAGTGATGAATAACTGATGTAACAAGATAATGTCTGTAAGACAATGTGATAGCTCTAATAATCCCATTGAATCAACTGCAAAAAGCAAATGAGAGCTCACGCGCCCACGGCGCGGGTCACCGCGGGCCCGAGTCTGTCTGTATGTGTGTACCGTGTATATCAAAGTCGTCAAGCCGGTCTTATAACACCCACATTTAAAAACACGAGCTAACCAAAGCACGGGTAGCGCACGCGATAACAATTTCGAAAGCTACAAGCATTTCACGATACCTTTTAAAAAGCTGTAAGTATTACAGAGTCTACGACGTTCAATCGAAAACAAACTAAAAAAACATTTCTTAAAATAATCCAATTTAGACATTATTAAGTGAAATATAAAAGAAAGAAAGTAAATACTTTTATGCTCTACTATTCAATATTAATTACGACCGGTGAAATAGGAAATTGATAACAAAATAAATATGTATGTAGTAGAAGAATAAAATATAATTACGATACCTTCATTGTCGTTGTTTCCCTTGACGCTATGCATCGAAGCCACCAAAAGCCCGACGCACAGAATGCTCAGGAATCTCACAATCATTTTAACTGATTTTTATAACACACTGAGTTCACAATTTGTCGAAATTAACAAATTAAACACTCGTCATACTAAAATCGGATGACACTTGCGCTACTGAGCAACGATCAACCTTTCGCAAATGGCGGCGGATGACGGATGTTTTCATCGATTGCACTCATCTGGTACGTTTGTAAAGGTTGATTTAGTATAGAATATTGTTTATGGTGTAGCTATCTATTTTAAAGTTTAATTAAATTAATATTATTAAATCCTCTAATCCCTAGTCTATCTATCGATATCAATCTGTACTTAAAGTGAATTATAGAATCCCAGAAATAATTTTCATGAAATAGACAAACAAAGCAAAATAAATGGTGTTGCTATCGCGCTTCTGACGCCGTCGTTGTTAATGCCTAACAAACACGTCGTCATGACAACCTGTTATTGCAATACCTCAAATCAGGGTGGCTTCGACTCTGTTATGGAAATTCAGAGGGTGATGTTTGGATATATTTTTAAAATACTTGTAAATGTACTATTAATTAAAATTTGACATTATTTTTTTCGAAATAAGGTTTATTAAATTAAAAGAGAGATTTATTTTATTTTTAAACAATATCTCAGTGCTTGTGTGGATATGAATAGTTTAGGGAAATTGTGTATATTTTTGAGTTGTCGCAAAAATTCCGTTTCTGTGGGATCACATAAGGATGAAAAAATGAGAATTTAAACATTATTTATACTTAATCATGTTTAGTACATTGCATACTCTATAATGTTAATAATGGCCAACACAATTATCCAGAGATATTTTTTAATCTCAACGCGTAAAAAAATTTTCAGGTACAAATTAACCAAGAATAAAAAGGGTTATTAGCTTTTTAACCGGATTTTTTCGAGCGTAAAACTTCCATGCTGATTGCAAACATAAATGCTAACCCAATTACTAAGTACAATTAATTAATTATAGTTTATAATTCTCCCACAGTTATTGGACCCCAAAAGAAGTAGACCCAAGAATGTTATTGCAAAGAATACATAGCACCCGAGCTGGAGTGAAAATGATTTATCCCTCCTCCCGCATGCTTTTATACATAGGTAATGACGAAACAAGTCGTATATTAATCGAAACTACTCGTTAATAATTTTCATAAATTTTAATTACGTTTAGTTTTAGCATCGAACGTGTGTCGTTCTTAGGGATGTCAAGCTACCCTATTTAAAATGGCATTTGGCGGAGGCGGCATGGTGAGACGTTTGTTCCTTAAATTTCTTGTCAGTTTCCATAAAACTTGGCCGTATTATTATTAGTGTAGGAGACACTCTGTATGATTGCTATGTCGAGGACGTAACTGCTACTGAGAATTTTTCTGCGTGATGCCTTGAACCTATCAAGTCATATTCTGCGTGACTCTTATTTGTCGCTATTGTCAAGACCAGAGTGTTTGGAGGTTTTTTTACTACTCAATAACGTTCAAAGTAAACGCAATTTTGTATGGCACGATTTACGTTTCAATATACTTTTTGGCTCACGAGTAGTAATAAAAAAACTCGTACTAAGTACTCGTCTGAATTTTGTAAAATTCAGTGTTACATGTTCTTAATATTGGTCTTCGTAAACGTACGTCACTCTGGCACTTTTTTCACTTTGGGTAACACCATAGTTTCGAAAGTTCAATTTTGCATGGCGGACGTGCAAGTGAACTCTGTTATTTGTTGGTGATCATTTCTTGAATTGCTCGTTGTGGTTCCTTATGGAAAGACAAATGCTTATTTTGCTATTTCTTTGTGGTCGTGCTTTATTCATACCTTAACGTTAGATGATGGTAAAGCGTTTGTTATAGTTCTATATTAATCGGTGTGAACTGCAGTGTTTCTTTAAAAATGGGAAAATGTGACGAAGCCAATGTCGAAGTTAGCATGGGGGACTCGGCGTCCCCCATGAAACCTGATAATTTCACGTTCACCGTGCCTCCGGAGGCCCCTGTCTTCGAGCCAACGCCTGAGGAGTTCCTGGACCCTTTGGCGTATATTAGCAAAATACGTCCTATCGCCGAGAAATCGGGCATTTGCAAGATAAAACCACCAGCCGTGAGTACATTTCTTTGTTGCGATAGATATTGTAGCGTTTGTTATGCGATAATCGTTTAATTTTGATCACTTTACTGGTAATATACGATATTAATTTTGTATGCGAATTTTCGTGTGATGCAACCATATTACTTCAGATCATACAGATGCGTGTTATCTAAATTTTATATTTACCGTTTAATCCTGAATAATACGTGTCAATGTGTCATCTGATTTTGAGGGAATGGTTCAAATGTTGTTTAATTGGTTGAAAATGCACTTGCATATTGTGTGGTTGAGCCTGGTTGCCATTTTGTGTCATGCCCTCCTGCCTACGATAGTTTAGTTAAAAAAAGAATCATTGCTACTTTTTGTCATGGATAACAGTATTATTGTCTCCAAGGGGCCAGTGTACAGTAGTTTAGCCAGTAGTCTTCAATTCAACCATGATTATTTAAGTTTAGTGCTATATTTAAGTATGTTTATGAACAATGTAGGAAATAATCAGCTCAAATTATATTAGTATGCAAGACCTACTTACACACAGTTTATCTTTAGTCTGCTTGTTATCAAACTTATGTTTAGCAAAAAGTTACTGAATTTAAACTCAACCTAGAAGAGATTACATACAATAACTTGTAGAGAACTATCAGTGGTATGAAATTGGATTCAATCTCATTATACTCCATGAATTAACATTTGAAGTCTTAAATTGACCTTTGTTGATAGAAAAAACAACAAATATCTGATCAAATTTTAACATAATTAATTTTAAAGCTTTACTTATTGATGACTAATATGGGAGTACATTAATAACCTTAAATAATCATAAAATTCAGCTTCTGATTATTAAAAGTCAACATAATAATAGTAAAAAAAATTGTATGTACAATAAGGAAATTCATCAAAATTAATACTAGAATTACGACATAGAAGCTTGTATTGTCATCAAGAAGTAGGTAGTTTTTATTTTGTCTGGATATAAGCTCCATTTATCCAACAAATCTGAATATTTGATCACCTGAAACTACCTATTCAACAACTATTACAGAATATATCACATGTGCAAAGTAACTAACTGGAAGGTCACATCTGGTAAGAGTTACTGCATATCACAATCTAGTCGCCATGGACCTCTAGGTGCAGCCTAAAGAAAAATCTATAGAGCGCTTTTAGCACCAAATTACATTTTGAGTTTGCCTTGATTTTCACCCAATACTGTTTAATATCATTTTGTTAAATGGGTAAATAAGTAAATTATTCTTTTTTTGTTGGAATTTTCTGTGTAGTGAAAGTGTTTATGACTATAGTAGAATTATTTTGTCCATGCAGTTTGAGTCATAAATAATCGGAGTATTTCGCTCTCTCATCCACTCACGGGCCTTATGGGCGGGCATAGTGATTGCGCATTATTGTTGTCGATAAGCGTTATCGATAGTGTATTTGGTTTTGTCATTTTGTGGGTTAGTGATAAAAATGAAAGAAAAAATATAGATAAAACAATGTATGTATTAAAATAATAATGATTTAAAATAAATTATTAATTAGGTATCTATGTATTAAAAAACTATAAGTTCAAAAGTTAAGAATGTAACAAGTTATATTAAAAATAAATATAAATATTTATATCTAAGTTTAAAATTAACAGCAAAAAAGATAATAATGTTTTTTATAAGAATGATAATCTTTCTTTGATAAGAATGAGTTTTTATCGATAATGGCGTTGTGCCCGCGCAACATGCTCACCGAGTTTGATTTATGACCGAAACTGCACACACAAAATAATTCTACTATAGCTTTAGGTGTTAATATTTTTGGTTGTTGGCAACCCTGTGTGTCAAGTTATTGTGAAAGGGGAATAACAATATTTCTTAAGTTTTTTCATAAGTTTTTACAGTTATGTCTGCTGTGCCTTAGCAATAGAAAAAAATACAATTTTGAAATAACATATAGTGCATTATTTTTTATTAACAACTCTAGGGAATCTTACCCTTTTTTTACAATTAATTTTTTTTCTTAAGTTTAGAAGTTGTACACTCACATTTGTTACTTTTGTTATTGTTTGTATTTGTTATTGCGTATTTTTTTTTACGCTACTTATGAAAAAGTTACTTATTCATCGTGTTGTGTACTAACGCATACTGTCTATTTATTCTGCTTATTTCTAGGAGTTGTAATAAGAAACACTATTGTACAATTGAAGACATGAGTGGATGAAGGTGATAAGTCGCATAATTCCAATTCTGAGTAAATCGAGATAAAAGTTTTACTTTTACTTTAAACTGAACTGAACATAACACCTTTTTCAACTTTCTATTTGTTTAAATATGCCTTATATCTATGGTCTAAGGTCTGTAGTCATTTGGTATCGACTTATAGCCTTCATCTACGCAAAAAAAGCAAAAAACCGAATATGTGACATATCACCTTCATCCACTCACGTCTTCAATTATCATTGAGATATGACTTTTACCGTCGACTTATGAATGCATTTAACCTCTTATGCATATTAAACAATTGATATCTAAATGGCCAATTCAACAATATCTCTAGCTGAAAAGATTGATCAACTTTCTTTATCTGAGATTTATAATTGTACTCCTGAATCCTCCCTTTCAATAATAAAAACTTCTAGTAATTACCTGAAAATTCTTTGTCAAAACATAAGATCAATATGTTGCAATTTCTCAAATTTTGAAACACTCCTAGCCCGTATTCCCTTTGACTGTGACATATTGGTTTTAACAGAATGCTGGTTGATGTGTAATAATAATACTAATATACCAATTTTGAAAAATTACACATCCTACAGTACTACCAAGCATATCAACCAAAGTGATGAAGTGGTGGTTTACATAAAATTTAGTCTATTGTCTGTATGTCATGAACCAACCTTTGACCTGTCAGATTCGTGTCTTGTTATTAAACTGTCTACAGATATTGCCCTAGTCTGTATCTACCGCTCTCCAAGTAATGAAAATATACAACAATTTCTTACTGTTCTTGACGCAACTCTTGCATCCTTGGATAGTTTTAAATCAGTCATAATAGTGGGTGATATAAATATAGACATCAAAACGTACAACAGTGACTCACGCTCACCTGAATACTTAAATTCTCTAGCTTTTTATGGCCTTATTCCTGCACATACATTACCAACCAGAGGAAATAATTGTCTAGACCACATTATTTTAAAAACACAACTACCAACTATTACACTATTATGTGACACTACTATAACCAATCACAATTCAACTTTATTTTGTCTTCAACGCAACTACACTAAATCACCTGCTGAACACTATATCAATAAAATAGACTAAGATATCCTGTTGGGGTGGAGCTTCCAAAACATATATGAAACCTCTTGAAATAGCTCAGAGCTATTCTAAAAGTGGCTTCTTTTCGTCCAATTTTGTTTCCAACTACCAAACTATATGAAGTTTGTAATGTTTTGAACGTACACCAGTTATTTATTCTTCATACAGTCCTATTGCAACATCAACAAATACCTTTTAAAATTATCTACAAGTGTCGCAAAGACTTAATTTGTGTATTACCCAATATAAACTTCTCATTCGTTAAAAAGTTGTATTTTTATCTTGGTCCTGCACTTTACAATCGAATTAATGCTAAATATCCAATCTATGACCTAATCTATGCAAAATGCAAAAAATCACTACGAACATTTCTCCAAAACAGTAGTTATGAGGACACAGAAAAATTATTAGAATAACACTAGCAAAAATAATATAATATAATGTACCATACACGCAACATACCACAGAATATACATAAACCAACATACCACAGAATATACACAAACCGACTTACTCTTTACTTACGAGAAAATTGCTTGGCAAATCTCGTATCTGATATGTATCTCTTATATTTGTCACCCCTGTAACACTGATTCTTTTATAATTCTGTTGCAGCGTAGGCTGTTAAATTTTGGAATTCCCTGCATCTTACTGTCATACAGGTTAAATTGATGCCAATTTACTCAGAAAGCACAATTTATCCTTAAATAGCTGTCTGATTAGCACAATATATTGTAAACAGCCTTGCAGAGATTTGGGTAAGAAAGTACCATAATATACCAAATATTAACTATTTCAGCTGGGTTTCCCCTTTATTGTTCAGGGTTTCCCCTTTATTGTTCAGCCTTTCCCCTTTATTGTTCAGCCTTTGGTGTGACTATTCACACCGCACAGTAAGCAATGAACCGCAATGAACCCATCTACACGCCACACCGCCTTTTTATACGAAAATACTATGAAACTACCCTACAAAATAATAATATTACAACATTGCTAAAAATAGCAATTACATCATAGTGTTGCCAGGATCATATTATTATCTATGACAATTGTCTATTAGTGATATTAATATACTCTATGACTGCTGTGATGGACATCGCGTAACAATATTCATACTGTAACATTTACTGTAAAATATCTACATAAAAAATTCCTGTCACAGTGTTTGCTCATAATGACCTCCGAAACTATTCGACCAAGTTTGATGAAATTTTTTCATTTTTGTCATAAAATATTGCTGGCCCAAACAAATCCTCTATAATAAAATCTGATATTTTGTATACTTCAAAGGATTTGTGTGATTTGCATTTTTCCTGTTATCTTATCAACTTATTTGAAAAAACTTTTAATCTGAGTTTTGTTGAATATTTGAAAGATGATAGTATGTATACACATGGCACTAGATAGGATAATATATATAGGTATAGACATAAGGCACACACTGCACATACACTTCCTCACAACATCTGCATGTAACAGATACACTCTACATTAGTAATAAGTGTAGTACTAAAATTAGAATAAATTAATATAAGTTATTCATAAGGTACATACACCACAACACAAAAATAAATTAGAACCAAAAAAATCAATAAGCATGTTTAAATTCTAAAAATTCAATCTAGAAATAAAAAAGGGTATGGAACTAAAGTTCGAATATAGTCATAGCAATGAGCACTGAAAAAAATATTAATATACATTATTAAGGATAAAAAATAAATGTAATGTAAAAATATCATTTTTGTCATAAAATATTGCTGGCCCAAACAAATCCTCTATAATAAAATCTGATATCTTGTATACTTCAAAGGATTTGTGTGATTTGCATTTTTCCTGTTATCTTATCAACTTATTTGAAAAAACTTTTAATCTGAGTTTTGTTGAATATTTGAAAGATGATAGTATGTATACACATGGCACTAGATAGGATAATATATATAGGTATAGACATAAGGCACACACTGCACATACACTTCCTCACAACATCTGCATGTAACAGATACACTCTACATTCGTAATAAGTTTAGTACTAAAATTAGAATAAATTAATATAAGTTATTCATAAGGTACATACACCACAACACAAAAATAAATTAGAACCAAAAAAAACAATAAGCATGTTTAAATTCTAAAAATTCAATCTAGAAATAAAAAAGGGTATGGAACTAAAGTTCGAATATAGTCATAGCAATGAGCACTGAAAAAAATATTAATATACATTATTAAGGATAAAAAATAAATGTAATGTAAAAATATATAGAAAAATAAACTTATAAAACTAGTTATTTGTGTAGTACACATTGATGACTGACTTCTGCCTCCTACCCTATTCCATACTCTTTATCCCATCTCTTCTATGCCATCCCATCTAAAAGACTGACAACACAATAGCACAACTCTGGTGTTGCAGAATTCTATAGGTGACAGTAACCATTTTCCAAAAGGTGGACCATCTGCATGTGTCAGTTTCACAATAAATAAAAATATATAAAAGGCTGTAGTAATCTGCTATGCAATTTCCAATATACAATGCAGTTTTGTCATATAGTTAGAAAAAGAGGTCATCAGAAGTTGCACAGGTGAGAGGATAATGGCCACTTGGATGTCCTTCCTACTGTGTGATGTGACTAGATCACATAGTAATGTGATCTATTCTCATACATATTAAAAAGACCTAGACAATGTGTCAATGTTAAAAATTATACTTGTAAAACAACCTAAACACCTTTTTGAGGCATGATTACAGTATTAGGGAACACTGGAAGTCATTGTACTGTATATGTCAAGTGAGATTCAATCAAATTACTAAGGGAGCTGATCAACTTATGGGTAATTTCCCTGAACAAAGTTTGTGATTTGATTAAATCTCTGAACTGTTTTAGTGAAATGATGAAATAATATTGTATCATATCTCTGTGGCATGATTTCTCTAAAGTGATTTAATCAAATCTCTTTATTTAGTGAACCATGCATTATCAAATGCAATATTTTATGTATACTATTAGGTTGGGGAAAAAGTTTCTTCGCATTTTATATAAAAATTCAAAAGGTTTTCTTATAAAGTTTATTTACATTTGACTAAAGTATGTAAGTGCCATTTTGTTGGATAACTTTTTGCCATCTTGTAGGTAGGGACGTGGTCCCATTGCTATAAAAATTTTAGGGGGCTTCTGATCAAAAAACTGCGACAAGTGGTTTTGGCAGTCCTCTCGTGATGTTAACCTAACACTGCCTGAGGAAAAACTACACCCCTTCTGTTGATTAATTCCGGCTGCTTTCTCTCAACTTTTTGCTTTAATCTCATCAGTTGTTCGCAGTACAGTTTAGAATCGATGGTTCTGCCTGGCGGTAACAGCTACAGCTCATAATGAATAATGCCCTTCCAATCCCACCATACACACAGCATCACCTTGTTGTGAGTTAACCCGGGTTTCGCCACAGTCTGTGAAGCCTGACCGGCCTTTGACCATGATATTTTTCGCACGCTCTTGTCGTACGTCATCCACTTTTTAACCGACTTCGAAAAAAGGAGGAGGTTCTCAATTCGCCTTTTTTTTTGTTGCTTTTTTATGTATGTTCGCCGATTACTCCGTGATTTATGATCCGATTTACGTGTTTTTTTTGTTCGACGCGGAATAGCTTCCAATTGGTCCCCTAAAAATTTTACACAGTTTGGCCCAGTAGTTTTCATTTTATGAACATTTTTTTGTTCCCGGTTCTTGGGACCTATATTTTTTAAGAAGCGCGGCACCATTCGTAGGTCCACCCATACATAGCTAGACACTAAAAAGTAACAAATAAAAAATAAAAACTTCGTTTAAAAAAACCGACTTCAAAAACTAAAATGTATAAAATAACTTATTTCTAAAGCTATTATTATTAATATATATTATCTAAAACATCTTGAAGTCGGTACAAAATAAAACAAAATTACTATATTTTGAAAATTACTAAGCACCGGCTTAAGATGTTTTAGATAATATTGTGGCGAACGATGGTGGAACCATCTAGTTAGTTTTCGAACTTTTGGAACAATCTAGAACAAAAAGACAAGGACGGATATATTTAGAAAAAGATAGACGATAAACGAAAGAAAGAGATAGATAGATGTTAGAAAGGGATAGACGTATAAACGAAAGTTCCCGAACAGAAGGTTCGGGAAAGAAAAGACAGAGATAGATAGACGGGTTCTAGAAAATTCTTCCGGGTATATAAACAGCGTAAGGCGCGCCTACCGGGCAGTTTTAGAGTTGAAAGTTGCAGTTTAAAGTTGAGTTCAGTTCAAGACGGTGAAACGACAAGTGCGATACTAAAGGGTTATCAGAGAAGGTTAATAGAGTACAGAGACGGATTAAGTGGTGAATTTAGTGACAAGTTTGGTGGACAGATACGCGAAGGAGGTGTTTAGCGTAGTTCGAAGGAGGAACCAGAAGCGAGCTACCCGCGATAATATTGGAGGTGGTCTACGCAATATCGGCGACGGTATTGAGGGTGTGTTAACTTATCGTCGGGACTGTACATCGTTGGTGGTGCGTATAGGGGCAACCCTGCAGAGAGGTACTGCGCGCGGCTGTGTAAGTCAATAAAAGCTTTTAAATTAAAAACTGGTGTTTTCTTCCAATCCATAAGTGCGTAACCCCGCTCGCACGTAACAATTGGTGTCAGAAGTGGGATTGGAAGATAAAATGCCAGTAATGCCAAGAGACGGCGTCAACACTCGTGCTAGGGCCGCCGCCCAGCAACAAGAGAATTTGGAACCGGAGAGCTCTGTGGAAGTAAACCCTAGAGAGTTAAACGATCCTGTTGAGGGGACTTCAACAGACCCATCAAGTACGCAGCCCCCTAAATCGGAGTTCTGGGCATTGTTCGAGCAGATGCGAGTAATGCAAGAAGAACAGGTCCGCCGTCAGGAGGAACAAGCTCGCCGCCAAGAGGAACAGCTGCGAGCGATGCAGGAAGAACAATCCCGCAGTCGAGAAGAACAAGCCCGCCGTCAGGAGGAACAAGCTCGCCGCCAAGAGGAACAGTTGCGAGCGATGCAGGACGAGCAAGCTCGCCGTCAGGAAGGAGCAAGCTCGCCGTCAGGAGGAGCAAGCTCGCCGTCAGGAGGAGCAAGCTCGCCGTCAGGAGGATCAGCTGCGCGTCGTGGAAGAACAGCTGCGTGCTCTGGGGGAAGATCAGAGGACCAGTGATGGCAGCATTCTAGAGGCTATTAAAGATAGTGCACAGGCAGTTGAGCAGGTAAGAAATAAGCTTCAGGTACATGAAGAGTGTCTGTCTGGGCATGAAGAACGGATTTCGGCCATGGAAGAAGATTTGCATAGAATAAAGGTTAGGGGTGTGCCAATCCCAATGGTGGCAACTCCATCTGCAATGAATTTTAAGGCACCCCCTTATGATGGAGCATCTCCATGGGCAGCTTACAGGCGGCAGTTTGAGGCAGTGGTAGAAATGAACGGATGGGATAGTGGCCAAGCCAGGACTGCGCTTATTTTGGGACTCCGGGACAAAGCAATGAATGTATTAGAAGCTGTCAGTAAGGATACCTCTTATGAGCAGCTAATGGAAGCTCTGGAATCACGGTTTGGTGACTCTCATTTAGAGCACGTGTATCGAGCCCAACTTCGGGAGCGTTATCAGAGACCTAATGAATCGCTGCAGCAGTGGTCACTGGAGGTGGAGAAGCTGGTGCGAAAGGCATATCAGAGTTCGCCTTCAACATTTGTTAACAGCATACTTCTCCAAACGTTTGTTGACGGTATATCTGACGTTGAGATAAGAGCAGCTGTACGATTAGGCCACCACGATAACATGAAGGAGGCTTTGGCGCACGCTTTAGAAGTGGAAGCTGTTCGCCGAGATTCGAGGAGCGGACGCATACGTCAGATCACGTCAAGCGATGATTCCACGGGAGGTCGAAGGACTTTTACATTCAGATGTTATGCCTGTGGAGAGCGAGGACATTTCCGAAGCAGGTGCCCAAATCGACCCTATGGAAGACAAAGCACTGACGCCAGTGCACAAGCTTCAGAAACTCAGGAAAACTAGATAAAGTCAGAGCTGCGGGGTGGGCGCTGGCTGGTAGACGAATAACCCCAAGAATAAGGATTTACCAAAGCTCAGATGGGAACAGTCTAACTGTTGATGGAATAGTTAATGGAGTTGCTTGTTTACTGACTATAGATACTGGAGCATCACGTACGGTAGTTGGACCACAGTTAATGAGGAAAAATGGTAAAATAACTAATGAAAGACAGACGGTTCAGCTCACGACGGCTACCGGCCAGCGTGTACCAGTAAAAGGGGAGCAGAAAGTAGCTATCAAGATTGGTGACAAGCTTTATTGGCAACAAGCGATAATAGCCGACATTATGGATGATTGCATAATTGGACTGGATTTCCTCCGAAACCATCAGTGTAAGCTTGACATACAGAAGGGTATTCTCAAGTGTGGAGCCATGGAAATCCCAATGAAAAGTGGCAGCGGAGGTAGAGTGTACAGCTTCCGGGAAAATAGCGGAATAGATCTCAGTAAAATTATGGAAGGTTGTAAAGAAAATTTAACAGCCATGCAGATGGCAAAGGCCGAAACTCTATTACAACGATACTCTGAAATGTTCTCAAAGGACGACAAGGATATTGGCAGAACCGGATTAGTTCGGCACCGAATTAATACTGGGAATGAACATCCGATCCGACAACGACCACGTCGAGTTCCATTTGCTAAAGAAAAGGAAGTTGATGACATGATCAAGGAAATGGAACAAAATGGGGTAATCGAACCATCTATTAGCCCGTGGTGCTCTCCTGTGGTTTTAGTAAAGAAAAAGGATGGAACTACTAGGTTCTGCGTAGACTATCGTCGATTAAATGATGTCACGAAAAAGGACAGTTATCCCTTTCCAAGGATAGATGACACTCGATACTTTGAACGGTATGACATGGTTTTCTACCCTAGATTTGAAGAGTGGATACTGGCAGGTAGAGATGGACTCAAGGGATAAGGAGAAAACTGCGTTCTCTACTGGTAAAGGATTATGGCAATTTAAGGTAATGCCATTTGGACTATGTAATGCTCCAGCTACATTTGAACGTTTAATGGAAAGAGTCTTAGAGGGCTTATTAGGAGAAACCTGTTTGGTTTACCTTGATGACATAATTATAGTGGGTCGAAATTTTGATGATCATTTGAAGAAGTTGGAGATGGTGTTCGAGAAATTAAAAGGCGCAAATCTCAAGCTAAGTTTGAAGAAATGTTCCTTCTTCAGACGACGAGTTAACTACTTGGGTCATGTTATTTCTGCAAACGGCATTGAAACTGATCCAACAAAAGTTTGTGCAGTCAAGGAATGGCCTATACCGACGGATAAAACACAAGTTCGCGCATTTTTAGGACTCTGCTCTTATTACCGACGGTTCGTTAAGAATTTCTCACAAGTGGCAACCCCTTTACATAAATTAACCGAGAAGAAACAGACATTTGTTTGGGACCAGGAATGTCAAATGGCATTCGAGGAACTGAAGCAGCGCTTATGTAATACACCAATACTTGGCTATCCAGACAGGGTCAACGATTTCATAGTTGACTGTGATGCAAGTAATACAGGTATTGGCGGAGTACTTTCTCAGAAGAAAGGAGATCAGGAAGTTGTCATAGCGTATTTCAGTAAGTCTTTGTCAAAGTCAGAGAAAAACTACTGTGTTACCCGGAGAGAATTGCTAGCAGTAGTCAAAATTTTACAGCATTTTAAGAAGTACTTATTAGGACGAAGGTTTCTGGTCAGAACGGATCATGCAGCATTAAAGTGGCTTCTGCAATTTAGGAATCCGGAAGGTCAAGTTGCGCGTTGGATTGAACAACTGCAGGAATACGATTTTGTGGTGGAACACCGAAGTGGAAGAAGTCATGGAAATGCTGATGCTTTATCTAGGCGACCGTGTTCAGAGGATTGCAAGCATTGTATTAGGCAATAGGATAAAGATGGTGCTATTTACATTAAAGCAATAAGAACGGACGCTCTTAATGATGAGTGGAGTCAAGATGTTCTACGAAAATCACAAGAGGAAGATGAAGATCTGAAACCCATATTGCTTTGGAAAAAGGCTAATAGATCTCGACCTGATTGGAGTGATATTGCTGGTCTTAGCGCAACAAGTAAGGCCTATTGGGCGCAATGGAATAGCCTGGTGCTTAATGAAGAACTATTATGTCGAAAATGGGAGAGTCCATCTGGTAATGAAAGTCATTTGCAAATAGTAGCGCCTAAATCTAAAATCCCGGAAATTTTACGGGCGTATCACGACGGCACTTCAGGAGGACATCTCGGTGTGAAAAGGACTTTGATGAAAGTGCGTCAACAATTTTACTGGCTTCATTGCAGGGAAGATGTCGAGGAATGGTGTAGGAATTGTATGAGGTGCGCCTCTGTGAAAGGACCCCAAGCACGAAGTCGAGGTAGATTAAAATTATACAACGTGGGTGCCCCTTGGGAACGAATTGCAATTGACGTGGCGGGACCATTTCCTTCGACAGATAAAGGAAATCGTTACATTTTGGTGGTTATGGATTATTTTACTAAGTGGCCAGAAGCTTTTGCAATTCCAAATCAGGAAGCAACTACGGTAGCGGATAAATTAACGAAAGAAGTTTTCTGCCGATTTGGTTTACCCCTGGAGATTCACAGTGATCAGGGTCGCAATTTTGAATCTCAAGTCTTCCAAGAGACCTGCAAGATACTTGGAATACACAAGACTCGAACTACCCCGTATCACCCACAATCTGATGGAATGGTAGAGCGGTTTAACCAAACTTTAGAACGGCATCTGGCAAAGGTTGTGGATTCTCATCAACGAGACTGGGATGAGTACATTCCCCTCTTTCTCTTAGCATATCGAACTGCTGTTCATGAGAGCACTTCCACAACGCCGGCTCGTGCTAATTTTGGAAGGGAACTCCGACTTCCAGTGCAACTTCTTTCAGGATGTCCGCCTGATACTCCAAATTGTGTTTCGGACTATGTACAAGACTTAAGAAGGAGGATAGAAGAAATTCATCACCATATGAGAATAGAAAATCTACAAGCCAGTGAACGGATGAAAACCCGTTACGATAGACGTGCTAACTTAAGGGACTTTGATGAAGGCTCATTGGTCTGGCTTCATAATCCTGTTCGACGTAAAGGAAAATCTCCAAAATTGCAATCGAGTTGGGAAGGACCTTACACAGTAGTCACTAGGATTAATAATGTTACCTATCGAATTCGGAAATCATCAAGGAGCCCTGTAAAAATAGTACATGTAGATCGACTAGCGAAATTTCATGGTTCTAACGATGCTCGGGACGAGCACGTTTTAGGAGGGGGTAGTGTGGCGAACGATGGTGGAACCATCTAGTTAGTTTTCGAACTTTTGGAACAATCTAGAACAAAAAGACAAGGACGGATATATTTAGAAAAAGATAGACGATAAACGAAAGAAAGAGATAGATAGATGTTAGAAAGGGATAGACGTATAAACGAAAGTTCCCGAACAGAAGGTTCGGGAAAGAAAAGACAGAGATAGATAGACGGGTTCTAGAAAATTCTTCCGGGTATATAAACAGCGTATGGCGCGCCTACTGGGCAGTTTTAGAGTTGAAAGTTGCAGTTTAAAGTTGAGTTCAGTTCAAGACGGTGAAACGACAAGTGCGATACTAAAGGGTTATCAGAGAAGGTTAATAGAGTACAGAGACGGATTAAGTGGTGAATTTAGTGACAAGTTTGGTGGACAGATACGCGAAGGAGGTGTTTAGCGTAGTTCGAAGGAGGAACCAGAAGCGAGCTACCCGCGATAATATTGGAGGTGGTCTACGCAATATCGGCGACGGTATTGAGGGTGTGTTAACTTATCGTCGGGACTGTACATCGTTGGTGGTGCGTATAGGGGCAACCCTGCAGAGAGGTACTGCGCGCGGCTGTGTAAGTCAATAAAAGCTTTTAAATTAAAAACTGGTGTTTTCTTCCAATCCATAAGTGCGTAACCCCGCTCGCACGTAACAATATATATTAATAATAATAGCTTTAGAAATGTTATTTTATACATTTTGGTTTTTTAGTTTTTGAAGTCTGTTTTTTTAAACGAGGTTTTTATTTTTTCATCACCAGTTATCAGCTTCTTCAAAAATTGTTCGGTTTCATTACGTCGTAATAAAGAATCACAAATGAGTACATGGTTCATTAGGTTTTTTTCAGTGAGCTCATAAGGCACCCAAATATCGAGCTTTTTTGTGTACCCAGCTTTTTTCAAATGCGCCAAAACCGTTTTGTGGTCAATTCCCAGTTCTCCAGCTACATCGTAACTACTAATATGCCGATCTTGCTCCACTTTTTCATAAATGGCATCAATTTTGTCCGTAACAGGGCGACCAGAGCGACGTGCATCTTTGATATCAAAATTTCCGGATTGAAAACGCTTAAACCAAATTTGCGCTAATCTCACAGATACTTCATTAGGTCCATAAACATTACTACATTTTTTTTCGCGACTTGTGTTGCATTTTTACCTTTTTTGTAGTAAAATTTAAAATGTATCGAATTTCTTCATTAGATTCACTCATTTTAACAATAAGAAAAACAAATGAAAATCACACATTTTCCTAATTTGAATTTGGAATTGTCTTCTTTAAAATTAAAACTTTTTATAATACCAAAACCAGCCAGATACAAATGGTATAGCCAAAGAGATGTTATTACAAGTTCATATATACTATATGCGAAAAGACTTTTTCCCCAACCTATTATAACACAACAATATGTTAGTCTGCAATGATACTGCTGAACGGCAGTGTCTGGGAAGTGTCACAACAGACTTGTTACTATAGTTTAAATAGTTATCAATGAAATCTAGCCTAACTTTCTGTTATGGTTACTGGTCGTGAACTTCGACTACCCATCACAACTTCTGCGCTGCTGTGTTGCCACGTCAGAAGCACATCGCTAGAATACATGGTCGCCAGAGCGGGGCAGTTAGGTAAAGAGAAGTGGAAATAAGTGAAATATGCAGAGCCGTGTAAATCACGACTAGTTCATTTTTTCATTTCACTAGAAGAAGTTTAGGGATTTGATCAAATCATTAACTTTCTTCAGGGAAATCACCCACAGAGTTGTGAATTGATCATCTCCCTTAGGCATTTGATCAAATCAAATCCCGGTATAGCAAAGGAAGTTTCCATGGCATAATGCCAGTTAATTTTAAAAACAATACAAGCTATTTAATATACCTAATGTGGTAGTGTTTTAGTTACTGGTATTTTAATTTATTTAATATAAATATTTGTGTTATATGAGTGAAGATCCTTATCCCACGTTAGTCAGATGCTCGGGGGACAGCAGCGACATGGATAAAAACTTAATCAAATTCTGACCACTGTATAGTGTATGCCTATTTACACCATGGATGGATTCTTCGCAATACTAATGTACTTTAATGTTGGTTGTATACTAATTTTAATTTCATGTTATTACCATGTTGACCATATATAGATTGATACAATATGTTTGTTTATGTAGAATGACATTTTTGTGATACATTTTAAATAAATGTATTAACTTTTTATTTAAAGAACATTGGTTAACTTTATATTTCTAATAATGTTTTGTTATTTTGTACACATATTTTTGCCTTTTCAGTCTAGTTCATTCATTTTAATTCATTTTTGTGCCATCTATGTATTTCATATCGAACCTTGCCATTTCTTTGATTGTGTCTACCCTTTTATTCTGCCTTTGTCTCATAGATGGCGCAAACTCGATTTTCGAGTTTTTACAACATTTCCTATATTTTAATGCAATTTGTTTATGTAGGATGACATTTTGTGCTATGTTTTAATATACAGTGTAAACTCCATCCATGTAACGTCACTCAATTTGCCGACAAACTCCCTTAAGCGTCGAAATCACTTGGCTTTAATTGGTTTAGCTTGTCTTCCATACAATGATACACTATATAGCATTACACCTACTCCCAATAACGACAACAATTAAGTAATAAAAAGTACCTTTTAAGTTACCAAAATTTGTAAAAACTGCACAACTGTGTATGTTCTTCACTTTATTATTCTAGCCCGTAACAAACTCGACTGTCAGCATACTGAAATTTCTAACAAAATTCCGAAATTTCTAAGTACTTCCTTTATCACCAAGATGCCTCAATATCTCAAGATATGAATAATAATAAGTAAAAAAAATAAAACAAAATTACTGGTGCAGCAAAAGACGTCAGACAAAAATAACAGACTTCTCCATATAACAACAAGTCTATAACGCCACAAAATGCACAGTCCCTTCCGGGTCGTAATATAGAGTTTAAACTGCCAAAAAAACTTGGTTCGAACCAGGTGTCCCGAAGAAACCTCATTAACTTTTTTTTCAGTTTTAGTAAAAATAATCAAGAATATGTAGAGCGCCCCGTTAATTTTGGTGCTGACTGGATTAATGATTTAATTTTTTTTTTTTTTGCAGCACTGGCAACCACCATTTGCAGTGGATGTGGACAGACTAAGATTCACACCACGTATTCAAAGACTAAATGAGTTGGAGGTATATATCCTTATTGAATGTCTTTCATTTTGCTCATTTTTTACCTTAAAGCCTCATTTCAATATTTAATTGTAAATACTTGCCAGTTGTGAAAAGTACAAGCCATGGATCAAGGAATACATTATATATGCAAGTTTTTATAGGCAATCAGTTTTCACTTTGACCATTATATATCTTAAAAATATTTGTCATAGAATAATCTCTACTTCTATATTACTGTTACATACCGACAAAGAAATGCGCACCTGGTTTATTACCCTTTCCGCATTCGGAGTTCTTTTGTTTACTTCGTATTTAAAATTTGGAATTGGACAATAGCCTATTGTTATTGTTTCCGAGTTTGTTGTCCGTGCGCAGGAATAATTAACCAGGTGTGCAGATTACGGTTTCTCGGAAACCCCACTCCACGCAGTCGATTTTTGTATTGTATAGTTAGTAATTTAATGCCCGAACGGAGGGGTGTGGCAGTCGAGCGAGGATTACGATACGAGCAAGACGTAGATCGATGAGCGATATAGTGACGGGCTTTCCGCGTGTTATTGAATTGTGCAGTTTGTACTAGTATTGTCTAGTTATATTTGTACCTGTTTTATACGTGTTTGTATAGTTCTAATAAATTCTATAGTAGTTCCAACGGCATTTTAATTCGAGTCCTATGTAGCTCGTAACATTACTATTATGAATATGAAAATTTGAATGGATGTTTATTGCTCAATCACATCAGAACGTCTTAATGGATCTGGATGAAATTTAGCATAGAAATAGATTATAGTCTGGACATGGCACATGGATGCTATTTATCCCGGAAAAATGTAAGGTACCCTTTGGAATAACACTAACACGAGCGAAACCGCGTACAAGAGCTAGTCTATAATCCAACAAATCTGTAAATGGTTCGAGTTTATATGTTTAAAAACGTGAAAAAAATCACAGGGGCTAAGGGGCTAATTCGGAATGTAGTAAATATAAAATAAAAAATATATTAAAAATCGCATTTCACACTGTTATCAATTTTTGATAGAAAAATATAAAATTTTGAGCAATATCTGCGGTTTTTTTCCCTTCATGATTCCGTATTCGGCCGAATACCGAATAGTTAAAAAAGTGGCCGAATAGGCCGAATTTTTGTGGCGTCTCTAGAAATCATACTTTATAGGCAATCACCAGAGTTAAGCTGAACTTTTTGGATCAAATCATCAAGTTTTGGGAGCTGCAGGGGTCCGTGTTCAAAATACCAACGGTCGAGAGGAAACCACTTGACTTGTATGCTCTGCACAAGATTGTCAAGGAAGCGGGTATGTATTTAAATATTTTTTTTCCTTTTAATATCTGACAGGCTAGTCAATTTATAAAGTATTTTTTTTTAATGTTCGTGTATCTCTATTTCATTTTTTTATATCAGACGTAATCGCTATTTAGTAAAGACATTGTTTTTTTATCCACACCTGACACTGGCAGTAATGGTGGTTCGATAAAGAACGAGCCAATTGCCATTCAATTAAAAAGTCAAGTCAAGTCATGTATGTCCTATCTAATACACTGTACCACCTACATCGCCTGATAAGCTTAAAATACTCTTCAAGTTTCTCTCCGTGCAGGAACGGAAAATGAATACAATTTCCTTCGGCCTGGCGGCCTGTCTTAAGAGGCGACCAAACAACTCACAGCCAGGTGGTAGGATATTTTCCCGACTAGATGGCTACCACACCTTGTCTAGATTATGCCGCCATAACAACCTTGAGTTTTGTTCCGGCATTCGTCGTCAGGTTCCAGTCACCCTTAGTAGAGCAGCAGCGCATTTTTAGCACTTTTGGTGTTGTAAGTGTCCATAGGGGATGGTAACCGCTTTCCATCAAATGGCACTGTCTGCTGGCACAGCCTGTCTGCTGAACTCCTGCCAGCGGCGGATTTACCAGTAGGCTGAGTAGGCTGGAGGCTAGGGCGGCAGATTTTAGGGGGCGGCAAATTTGGCCCATTTTTTTTTTATCTTACAGAAATAATAATAAAAACATTATTATATACACAAAGAAACGAGTGACAAAAATTTTAATATTTTAGTAATGCACAGAATACTGAACACTCTTACGTCCATATATAAAAGATTACTAAACGCACTGTAAAATATAGGTACTTTATGATCATGAATTTTTAAAATATTCCAATAGCGTTACAATAATAATGACAATTTAAATTTAGTAACTTTTACCCATTTTTAAACGAAAAGGGCACTACATATATAAATTATAGTTTAAAAAAACACGCTTTTAGCAATAATCAAATTAAAAAGTAAGAAATAATTCTTAGCATAAGAAATAGTTACTGGTAAGATAATTAATGTCACTATAATAAAAAACGTGGGGTGCTTTGTATGACATTTTTAAACTAACTCTACGATTCGGAATGAAACTAGTAGAAAATTATAACGAATAGCATTGGGCGCCAAATTTCAATATCGCCATGTTGAGTGTGCTAGGAAAATGGACGAATATATGGTAAAGGAAAGGGGAGACCTATTCGCTAAGTGATTTTCGGTGACTGAAATAAAATTTAAAAACTTCGTTTAAAAAAACCGACTTCAAAAACGAAAAAACTAAAATGTATAAAATAACTTATTTCTAAAGCTATTATTATTAATATATATTATCTAAAACATCTTAAAGTCGGTGCTTAGTAATTTTCAAAATATAGTAATTTTTATGTTTTACTTTGCACCGACTTCAAGATGTTTTAGATAATATATATTAATAATAATAGCTTTAGAAATAAGTTATTTTATACATTTTAGTTTTTTCGTTTTTGAAGTCGGTTTTTTTAAACGAAGTTTTTAAATTTTATTTGTTACTTTTTAGTGTCTAGCTATGTATGGGTGGACCTACGAATGGTGCCGCGCTTCTTAAAAATATAGGTCCCAAGAACCGGGAACAAAAAAATGTTCGTAAAATGAAAACTACTGGGCCAAACTATGTCAATTTTTTAGGGGACCACATGGCAGCTATTCCGCGTCGAACAAAAAAAGAATCACGTAAATCGAATCATAAATCTCAGAGTAATCGGTGTACATATGGAACGGAGTGAAAATTATTTCCATGAAATATGTTCATAAAATGAAAACTACTGGGCCAAACTATGTAAACTTTTTAGGGGACCAATTGGAAGCTATTCCGCGTCGAACAAAAAAAGAATCACGTAAATCGGATCATAAATCACGGAGTTATCGGCGAACATACATAAAAAAAGCAAAAAAAAAAAAAGATCCCGACGAATTGAGAACCTCCTCCTTTTTTCGAAGTCGGTTAAAAATAATTGAGACGACCCAGATTAGGAATCCGGGCCCAGATCTATTGTTTCCACGCTAAAAATTCTACCAGTTAAGCTATCCTAGACTTGTAGCACATTCAAATTTCAGTTACACATATATAACCCATCGAAAAAGACGACCGTCTATCTCGGTAGATAGAGCTATTTCATGCTTATTGAGAAAATGGACAAAGAAAGGAATAATTAAAAGGAAAGACCTAATCAGTGGATAATTTTCAGTAATCGAAAAAATAATTCGCACAGTCACCGGACTAGGAATCGGATTGTATCGGTTACTGAACGCCTAGTTGGTGTAAAAAAGTCATACAAAGCACCCCACGCTTTTATTATAGTGACATTAATAATCTCACCAGTAATTATTTCTCATGTTAAGAATTATTTCTTACTTTTTACTTTGACTATTGCTAAAAGCGTGTTTTTTAGTTTTTTTAAACTATAATTTATTTTACGCTTTTCATATCGATTTGTTTTAAAACAACTGTTCTTAATATGCATATTTTTGATATATTTTTTTTATGTAATTGATTAAAATTGATAATCTGTATTTATTTGGAGTGAAATCCATATTCAGGAGAGGGGGGAACCTGAGAACCGTGGATTTTATCCAAGGAAGGCAGCAGGCGCGTTTGTTAACTATTCCCCATTTCACAATCATACTAATAACGGGAAAAAGCCGACCTAATGAGGACGATAGAACACAAATCATAAAGTTGCAATTTCAGAATAAATGTGATTGTGAACTAAACTAGCGCACTGAATTTTAACGGTCAGTGGGGGCGGCAAAAATTTAATACCCTACTAGCGGCAAATTCGTAAATCCGCCACTGACTCCTGCAATAAGAAAAACCCAATAATATAGCTATATTATTGTTTTTTACACATCAGAATAACACATAGGCTAACATATATAGTGACTCATCCCAATATCTCAGGAACTACAATACCTATAGACTTGAAATTTGGCATGGACCTTCCTTTCGCCAAGTAGAGGTTAGCTAAGACCGGATTTTAAGGCACGCGAAGCGGGCGGGTATCAGCTAGTAATTTATAAAGATATAGTGTGCTTTTGTGGTTTTCTACCACCACGTGGTTGAAACCGTAGGGCGCAGTTAGTTACATATACAACAGTGAGGCTGGTAACTCAGTGTAATCCTGTGTCAGGAGGTGACTCAGCGCTGATTTTCAATACCAGCCCCCATCCACCGGTCTAGTAAGATTCAAGAGCCACCTGTTACTGAGAGAGATAAATAACATTTGGGGACTTCGCAGATAGCATTCGATGTTGCTGACATGCAGTTCATTTACAGGTGGTTTTGAGGTTTGTACAGCAGAACGCAAATGGTCCAAGATTGCCCGGCGCATGGGCCACCCCCAAGGGAAGGGGATAGGGTCCATACTGAAGAGTCATTACGAGAGGATATTGTATCCTTATGACGTGTTTAAGAACAATGGCGCAGTTGGGGACACTAATAAGGAGACTGTGAGTATTGACAATGAAGTTCAAATTAATTATGAATGAAATACACCAAACGTCCTATTCTGCTGTTTCAATATGTTGGCGTTGTGAAGATATTCAATTCAAAATTTTGACTATATCACAAAGGAATCGTATCCTTTGTGATATAGTCAAAAATTCATATTCTACTACGACCACAATATCTTATCAATATCGTCGCTGCAGAATAATAGATTAAAAAAAAAAAATTGAAATTAATATTGAATAGCTGTCAAAAATGTCAAACATTTATTTCGTGAGTTAGCATACTAGTGGTCGCTCGTGGTCGAAATTCGACCATAATAATTTATTGTCAAAGATACTTCTATAATCACAGATTTTGCCAAGGCTACACTGACTCGAACAATAGACAAAAGAGTATATATGCGTGTGTGTGAAATACATGGTAGTGTGTGTAATGTTTTTTTCATTGATGTAATGTATTTTTTATGCATAATTCTAAAAAAATATATATTAGTATTCGTCTTCTTCTCTATATAAACTATAAGTGTGCGAAATTTCCTATTTATTATTTATATATATTTATGAAAATACAGTGGCACGGGCACCTTGTGTAACTTTAATATACAACGAACCACTCTGTGGTCCATCCGTCTTTGTATACAAAGTGTATATAATACCTGTTATTGAATCCGGAGTTTCTGCCCTGCAGTAAGGTAAGCCGGCAAAGGCTAGCTCACTCAACCACAGAGACCGTTATTTATTTTGATTACTTATATTTAACTATAATGATCAAATCAATTGTTTTCAGAAAATCGAAGTAAAACATGAACAGACTCCCGAAAAGGCCACAACTACCCGAAGTCGTTCGGGGAGTAAATGCGCGGCCACACCGCCTCCGGCGAGGCGGTTCAAGACTGACCCAGAGCCGGCTGCTGAGGGCAGCCATGCCGAGGGGGCCTTGCCGGCAAACGAGGACCATAATCCGATGAAGACCCCTATCAAGGAGGAGCCGAACCCTGAAACAAGGAGGAGTAAGTGTGATATAATACTTTCGTAAAAGTTTTAATTATTTTAACATGTCAAAATCATGCTTTTTTATTATTATCTAATATAATCTTATATATAATAGAAAAAAAACTTAAGAAATAAGAGACAAAATTTATGTAGGCTATGTTATCTCTCTAGATCCGTATACCCATAGTGATATGTTGTCCAAAGTAGACACGAGGTCTCTGTTCACCTAAGTCAATCAGTCGTCAGTGATACCTCTGAGTGCTTAGTGTGAGTTTTATTACTACAAGTTAACACAATTTTGTATGACACCAGCATAATTTATGTTCCTTCCTTTCACGTTCAAGAGGTGGCGCTAAGTCATTCGCATACAAAATTGCGTTGAATTGAATATGATCGAGTAGTACAAAAACTTACACCAAGTACACTGTAGAGGCTCGTGGCCTTGGGTCCAATACAAATTATGTCTTATTGTCTAATGATGGAATAAAAACTTAATTTAAAAAATCATGAGTAGATATAGACCGCTTTTAAATTTATGATCTTTCCACTTTAGCTGCAGAAAACCGCCGCATAGCGCATCATCTATTGCTAGGTAAAAGCAGTCAATTTTTTTGTTGCAGACTATACTTTGAAAAAATCTGTCTCGAAGGACCATGTCTGATTTTATAAAATAAACAATTACCTACTGAAAAACTCTTGTTGATATCTTTTTATTTTACATTGTTACTCTAAATTAAAAATAATTGAACAGGCCCCCGTGAGAATAAATGGATGTCAGCGGCGGGCAGCTGCGGCTCTCGCGCGCGCGTCACTCGCTCCACTCGCCTGCGCGAGCACCGCATGTCCAACATGACCGTGTCGGTCACTCCGGCACCCCCGCACCCTCACATGACCTCCCCTCCCGACGATCCGGTAAGTATTCCAAGTATAGTGTATCATTATCTGTGCAGGAAGAGAGAGAGAGAATACTGTTTGTATATACCCTGTCTAATGATAACATGACGCACAGGGTTACCGAATTCTTAAAATTTACATCACTTAATATCATTTTGTTAAATGGGTAAATAAGTAAATTATTCTTTTTTTGTTGGAATTTTCTGTGTAGTGAAAGTGTTTATGACTATAGTAGAATTATTTTGTCCGTGCAGTTTGAGTCATAAATAATCGGAGTACTTCGCTCTCTCATCCACTCACGGGCCTTATGGGCGGGCATAGTGATTGCGCATTATTGTTGTCGATAAGCGTTATCGATAGTGTATTTGGTTTTGTCATTTTGTGGGTTAGTGATAAAAATGAAAGAAAAAATATAGATAAAACAATGTATGTATTAAAATAAGAATAATAATGATTTAAAATAAATTATTAATTAGGTATCTATGTATTAAAAAACTATAAGTTCAAAAGTTAAGAATGTGACAAGTTATATTAAAAATAAATATAAATATTTATATCTAAGTTTAAAATTAACAGCAAAAAAGATAATAATGATTTTTATAAGAATGATAATCTTTCTTTGATAAGAATGAGTTTTTATCGATAATGGCGTTGTGCCCGCGCAACATGCTCACCGAGTTTGATTTATGACCGAAACTGCACGCACAAAATAATTCTACTATAGCTTTAGGTGTTAATATTTTTGGTTGTTGGCAACCCTGTGTGTCAAGTTATTGTGAAAGGGGAATAACAATATTTCTTAAGTTTTTTCATAAGTTTTTACAGTTATGTCTGCTGTGCCTTAGCAATAGAAAAAAATACAATTTTGATATAACATATAGTGCATTATACCATTGACGGGGTTGCCCCGTTGATTGGCACACTGTTGATTTATTCAAGACACTTATTAAAAATATCTTAATATGTTTATTTTGTAGATATACTCTAATGTTAGCTATCAGGATTAAAATGACAGCTGTGAAGGACCTTTTTGAATGTTGCAAGTTTGAAACATAGTGTTGTAGTATTAGCATAACTTAGTTGTGCAAGTTGTTGATTCAACTCACGCAACTCACTTATGAATGAGCCATAGTACAGCACTACACTCTAGCTAGCAACATAAGAAAAGATTTCCCGCATATATCCATTTAGTTCACGTAATTAAAAATCAGAGTATAGTCAAAACTTGGCTCGGACCAAGGGCTTTTAAAAGGAATAAATACTATGATTGCTTCAAATCTATGTGACATATATCTAACACAATGATAAACACTGAGATATGTCTGCAGGCCTTACGCCAGAGACAGCTTACTCAGCAAGTGCCTGCAGGTGTATAAGTCTATTAGCCCACTAGTCCGATATGTAAGGTCGGTATGAGTTCATAACGAGCTATGCAATATTTGAATGAATGAATGAATGAAAACACTTTATGGTTCACCAAAAATTAAAACTATGTTCTTAAAACTAGGTACACTAGATGTTGAACAAAGAGTGGTCTCATCACTTAAAGTGATCTCTTCCAGGCGACCATCTAAAGTCTTTAAACTAAGGAAAATATGAAGACAATAAATAATATGAAACATTTCAAGAATAAGTAGAAAAAAAATAACGTAATTTATATACTATACTAAAATAGGATATCACTTTTTTCTTTCACCATATCCCAATTAATTGTGGTCGGCACAATATGTCTTTTCCTTCCACACTCCTCTATTCTGACATACATCTTCTGTTTCACCACAAATCATCATATCCTTCACACAATCCATCCATCTTTTTTTTGGTCTACCTTTACATTTGTACCCATCCATCTTGTAGTTTAACATTCTTTTTGTCACTTGACTTTGATCCCTCCTCATTATGTGCCCATACCAACTTAGTCTTCGTCCTCTCAATTTTGCAGTCATGGATGCAACTTTCAAAGATCCCCTTATGTACTAATTTCTCACCTTATCCATTCTTGTAAAACCACACATGCATCTCAACATTTTCATCTCAGCTCAGTGGAGACGTTTAGACGGAAGATATGTCAGTGTTTTGAATGAATTAGTGTATTGGGCTGTTGTTGTGTGCGTCAGCTGGCGAAGTACATGTGCCACGTGTGCGGCCGCGGCGACATCGAGGAGCAGATGCTGCTGTGCGACGGCTGCGACGACTCGTACCACACGTTCTGCCTGGTGCCGCCGCTGGCCGACGTGCCCAAGGGCGACTGGCGCTGCCCGGTCTGCCTCGCCGAGGAGGTGAGCGTTGTTTATGGATCAACAAGAATTACCGAAATGACGAACTACTTTCTAGGAGTACCTTTAAATTCAAATTCAAAAGTTTTTATTCAAAACTTGCTTCCGGCCGCGACTTCGTCCGCGTGGTGCGGTTTTTTAACTATCCCACGGGAGCTCTTTAATTTTTCGGGATCAAAGTATCCTTCCTATATGTTGACCAGGGATACAAGCTACCACCACACAAAATTTCATTTAAATCGGCCCAGTCGTTTCGGAGATTAGCCGGTACAAACAGACAGACAAACAGAGAAACAAGAAAAATTAAAAAAAACTAAATTAGTTCTGTTTCACTTCTTACATCCCCCTGACTCGGTTTTAAGCATTTTTTTCATTGTACAGAAATTCGACCTCTACAGTTTTATTATATGTATAGATAAGTTCCACTGGAGAACACTTTTTGAAGGTCATACATGTAGGTTAAAATTTTAATTTTACTTCCTAGTCTATGTACACCGCAAAAATCTTACAAAATTCTATCCCAATACCCGGGATGTAAACTATCCCTTGTCCACCCTCGATTAGTTTTTCTGTAAAAGCGTAACAAAAAGAGAGACAAATCTATTTTTATCCCAGAAGCTATCCCAGTTTTTCCAAATTTTTCAGGTTTCAAAACCAACCGAGGCGTTTGGGTTCGAGCAAGCGTCCCGCGAGTACACGCTCCAGCAGTTCGGCGAAATGGCCGACCAGTTCAAATCTGATTACTTCAACATGCCAGTGCATGTAAGTACACAGCTTTTTTGAAAAATATTATCAAGCTTAGATATGTATTGAAAATAATCTTAGGGGCCTAAGGTGGCCACTTTCGCAGATTTGTATTCGTATTATTCAATTATTTTATCAGCAATTACTTTAATTTTTATTTATTTGTTTCCTTTCATCTCTTTTACTTATTACACGAATTTAATAAGCCACTCATCACCTTGAAATCAATGATATATTTTTATATATATAAAATATGACTTGTTTGCCGGCGTTACAATCGTAAACCCAAGTGGAACTGACATTCGACCCACCTCTTGACATGTTGTGAGAGTTGTGTGATTGAAAATGGTGGACGTCATTAGTGACGTTTTCGCCACGACCACAACGACCGCGGTCGCCTTGTGGAACGGCTAACGGAGCATTTTGGGCGTTGTGAGCTACTAATGGAACGCGCTGTCTGTCATGTTGTGCACCGACGATCGATGACGCTTTTGGTTCGCGTATGAGATACGTCGTAGCAACAAAGCCAAATATTCACTTAGTTAACTATTTAGACAACTGTCTAATGAGTGAATATCGGTTTAAATTTGGTTTTATATTTCTTTCTCCATATTAGATGGTGCCAACATCAACGGTGGAGAAGGAATTCTGGCGAGTCGTGTCTTCAATTGATGAAGATGTGACAGTGGAATACGGAGCAGATCTTCACTCTATGGATCATGGATCAGGTAACTATATTTTCAACTAATATATGCCCGTGACTTTGTTCACGCTTGACTTGAAATACCTATTCGAGTGAAAACTGTCTCGGAATTAGCTAACTTTTATGCACCCGGACAACTATTAACCACTGCTGGGAAAATTTAAATTTTTTTTAAAAATAATAAATATCGTACAACTATTGTCCACACTGTTCACTTTTAGGTAACGTTACGTTTCAAGTTCCCGCCAAAAAAATCTAGTGTTATCGTAATGGAGGTTATGTCAATGTCAAATTGATGACCTAATTCTATTTTCAGCCAAGTTTTTGTAGATAATGACAATCACACATGGATTTCAAATTAAGTAAGCTACCGGAAATCATTGTAAATATTATGCAATTAAGTAACCAGCCGGAACACTCCTAAGAAACCCCCCCCCCCACTCTTCATAACATTGTTACAACCTAGATTCCAACAAAAACAAATTCCACTCGTAATCTGTAAAAAAACAAATTTTATTATTATCCCCGCAAATTGGTAATGCGCTGGAACTTTGTCAAATTAACATTCACGTGACGTCATCCGCACCTCGATATGTACGCGTACTCGCCGGCCAGTGATGCTGACTGTACTGAGTGTTCGGCTACGGTTACGTCACCAAAATGGCGGCCAGGCGCAGTAGCAATTTGCGGGGATAATACCTGTTGGCGTTTGAACTCATTATAATCCTTTTATGATAGGATTCTTTTGTTTACTAATTTTCGGGAATAGTGTCGGACTTTGCGCGTATTATTGAATTACGACCTTCTGCATTACATTTGGATTTGTTGTGTTCGGTACCTGTGTTATACATGTTTGTATAGTTCTAATAAATTCTATAATAATAAATAACAATTTAGTAAGGCTTACCAGTATGCAAGTTGTACCTAAAAAGAAGGGTTTCCAAATTTCAGCCTTATACAATCAACTAGTTTGTTTTATTCACAATTTTGTCCTTTGTGTAAAACTGCACGTTTGTCTGTACGCCCATTTGTATTAGTTATAGTTCTTGACCACGATTTCGTCTGCTAAAAAATTACGATAAGAAACCAAATGTGGTATTTTATTGAAATAAATGGTATTTAATGGTATAAAAAAAATGATTGAGTCGATCTGTTGCAGGTTTCCCAACAAAATCCAGCGCTCACCTGTATCCAGGTGAACAGCAATATGCGGAGTCTAGTTGGAATTTGAACAATTTACCAGTTTTGGAAGGGTCTGTTTTGGGCCACATCAATGCTGATATTTCGGGGATGAAAGTGAGGAGATTTTCATAATTTCCATAATAAGAAGTACCCACGTTTGGACAATTTTAAAAATTATACAGGCTTGCTACTTCTTAGTTTTTTGCGACATGATATCACACCTTTAGCTAACGTCGTGTTGCTTGCTCATTTTTGGGCAACGGTCAAATCCTGAATCCTGCCACTGGTTACGCTTCCTGTGACTATTTCACACTGAAAAGATTCTTTTGATTTTTGAAGTGAAATATCTTTAGAACTGTTGTGATTTGAAACTTGATGAAACGAAAGCTACACTAAAAAGAGATAAACACAAATCTGTAGGTCTAGGTCTGCGAGAGAATGAGATAGAATACATTATATTTAATCATTTAAACACTGCTCACATCGAGTTGGAAATGTTTTGAAGTGTTTCATGTTAATACTTCAAATTTCGTGTTTTAAGGATTAATATATGAATTGTGACGTCATGAAATTCAGAATCCCCCACCCCTTGCTATACTTTGTTTTTTCTTGTACTGCGTGTGAGCTGCTCACATGCACACATTTGTTTTTAATGAATTTTTTTATTGACCTCATTTTAGGAGAAAAAGTCTGACAGTCCAGGTGTGTAATGGAAATGTAATAAATTTAGTTTTAAATATAATTATGAAATGATGCTAGGTGCCTTGGCTGTACGTCGGGATGTGCTTCGCGACATTCTGCTGGCACAACGAGGATCATTGGAGCTACTCAATCAACTACTTGCATTGGGGAGAACCAAAGACGTGGTGAGTCATGTTTTGGTCAGCAAATGTAATTCTAGGGCGAAATTTTGGAATGCTTTAAGGCCATACTAATATACCGACAAAGAAATGCGCACTTGGTTTATTACCCTTCCCGCATTCGGAGTTCTTTTGTTTACTTCATGTTTAAAACTTACAATTAGACAATAGCCTATTGTTATTGTTTTCGACTTTGTGGACCGTTCGCAGGAATAATTAACCAGGTGTCCAGATTACGGTTTCTCGGAAACCCCAGTCCAAGCGGTCGATTTTTGTAGTGTATTATTATACTGTACATTATTATATTGGTGAGGCAGTCAAGCGAGGATTACGATACGAGCAAGATGTAAATTTGATGAGCGATATAGTGACGGAGTTTTGCGCGTGTTATTGAATCGTGCAGTTTGTACTAGTAGTGTCTAGTTATATATGTACTTATGTTATACGTGTTTGTATAGTTCTAATAAATTCTATAATAATTTCAACGGCATTTTAATTCGAGTCCTGCGTAACTCATAACAATATTTATAAAAATAGATATAACAAAAGGTGTTTGCCAGAATCATGGAAAGTGGACGTTTCTACATATAGTTATCTATATATATATATAATGAAAATGGTGTTCGTTTGAGGCTCAATCACGCTTAAACCACTGATCGTATCGACATGAAACTACCACCATTCGATGCGAAATTTTTCCTAGATGGTTTATGGCTATCTATTATATATATATAAGCAAAGTTTGTTCTCTTTGTCCGAGGTAAACTCGAAAACTACTGGACCGATCAGCATGAAACCACAACCATTCGACGTGGAATTAATCGTAGATGGTTATAGGCTATATATATTTTTCAAATTCTATGAGCCCTTTGCCATGTTTTCTCGATTTGTTTGTTTATTAATTTATTTGAATAAGGCGGTACGAAGTTCGCCGAGTCAGCTAGTTTTCTACATATAGTTAGTTTATATAATTTTAAGTATGTATTAAAGTGGTTGAATTGCTGTGTCCAGGTATGGAGTGCCGACCTCGAAAGCGGAGCAATTCGAGGCGGCGATGAAGGCGGAGGCGCCGGAACTGTTCCAGCTCCAGCCTGATCTGCTCCACCAGCTGGTCACGATCATGAACCCAAATATCTTGATGAAGGCCGGTGTTCCAGTCTACAGGTAAATTATACTTATCCATATTTATAGACACTAGTGGTTCGACCGTAATAATTTGTCGTCAAAGACTATATTTCTATAATCGCAGATTTCGCCAAGTCAACAAAGGCAATAAACATGAGTGTATATGCGTGTTGTGTCAAATATACGGTAGTGTGTGTAATGCTTTTTTTTTATTGATGTAATGTATTTTATATGCATAAATTAAAAAAAAATTATTAGCATTCGTCGCTTGTCTATTAAACTATAAATGTGTCAAATTTCACACTAATTCGTCCGCGCAATTGTCGTAAATAGGGGTACAAAGTCTTTGTTTCACATGTTAATAATATATAGACTATTTACGCGAAAGATCGCAATAATAAATGTAGCGGACGGAATCACCCCCCTGACCTCTCCCCCGGAAATCCCGTACCCCCACGCCCCGCTTACCGCGAATATGTTGCTCGCTACGTTAGCTGCTAACCGTATGCATTTTGGTCTGCACCTTAGTAAGGATGGTGCCAGCCTGCGGCACGGTCAAGTATATATGCAAATCAAGTATACACACAACATCAAATATATACACACGCATGGAAAATAGTCGAGTATATACACACAAGGAAGACTAAGAATAACAGGAAGCAATCGGAAGACTGCTGCCATCGGACTCTCAGTTTGTCAACGTGGATCTTGTGGACTAACGGTGTATTGTGATTAGTGCCACTCCTATTGGTCGGTGTAATCGATACAATTAGTGTCTTTGTTTAGTGGAACATCCGGGTTCTAGTGCTAAGTTGTGTTGGTTAATTGCAACTGTTGCTGTTGTAGCACCTATAAATAAATACAGTCCACTTGCTAAGGGGTGTTTTATTCAGGGCGACCCCCTGCGCCGCCGCACCCAACAATAAAAATCAAATAAATCGCCGCGCTTAAAACCGTTGAAATATAGTTTTATTATGTGTACAAGTCGCGAAAACTTAAGAAAATATTAAGGTACTTATATACTGTGCAGGTTGGACCAGCACGCCGGCGAGTTCGTGGTGACGTTCCCGCGAGCCTACCACGCCGGCTTCAACCAGGGCTACAATTTCGCCGAAGCCGTCAACTTCACGCCGGCCGATTGGGTATGTTTGCACTTCATTTCATCATCATCACACTTTAACCAACTTCAAAAAGGAGCAGGTCCTTTACTCGATTTGTCTGTCAATTGTGGACCGATTCTCAAATATTTTTTTTATCGTAAGTTTACACTCCCGAAGTGGTCCCATTGCCATTATGTCAGGATCTGATGAATGGGTCCAAGGGAAATCGAGAAAATTGTTAACTGTCACAAAGTATTGTTACACGATATCTCAGTCAATTGTGCACCGATTTTAATTTTGTTTTGATTACAAATGTACAAAGGCTATGGTAACTTCTTTTCATTAGGTGATCAGTCTGCTTGTTTGCCGAACTAAAGCAATAAAAAGTTCGTTACATAGGTTTGGTTGGGAACAAGTCGGTTTTGAACAGCCTATTGCCACACACCATTAAAACGAAGCCATGTGGTAAAAAAAAAAGTCACTCGCGCTTAATAAATCGGTTAAAGCATGTTTCACTCTGAACGAAATAGTTGACTAAAACCAGTCGTATTGTTATAACCTGTTTAATCGGTATTAAGATTGGTTAATTTTAAACCAGCTGCATTGAGTTAAAATTTAAGAACAGACTAGCGTGCATGACAAGAGCTATGAATATCAAAGAAGCAAGTGAGGTGTGTAAGAATAAGCCTGTATGGCGCTCTGTTGTCCGTGCCTACCCCGCAAGGGACCTGGCGTGAAGTTATGTATGTATGTATGGAGTTAAAATTTATTTCTGTATCCACAAATAATCTATACCTGTTTACCCTGGATGTTGCGCAGTTGAAGATGGGCCGCGAATGTATAGCGCACTATTCAACGCTGCGCCGCTACTGCGTGTTCTCGCACGACGAGCTGGTCTGCAAGATGGCGCTGGAGGCGGACGCGCTCAGCCTCGGCGTGGCTTTGGCCGCCTACAGGGACATGAGGACCATGCTCCACGACGAGAGGAAACTCAGGAAGGGGTTGTTGGACTGGGTGAGAGATTTCCACCTATATTATCTCGATTGTAAAATCAGCATCACCGTCCGAGCGTTAAATCCCGGTTGCGTTCTGAGCGATCACTTCGACGCCCATGGTCCGCTTTCCTACTCTTTCTACTCCACTTCAAAACCATTGGTGTGCATGTCATCCCTCATAATGTCAAGCCAACATTTCTTGGGTCTTCCCCTTCGACCGGGATCTGGTGGAGGCGGCATGGCTAGACACTTGTTCCCCACGTAACTAGCCGGTTTCCATAAAATGTGGCCGTATCAGCATATAAACGACTCGATTGTAAAATATATGACTTGAAAGTAATGTGTTATTGAATTTGTAGTTGAAGATGACAAGCCATAAGAATAGCCTGATATGTTGAGACTCTTTCAAGAATTCAATCTTAATGTGAATTACAGTGGTCGTGATATTTCTGTACGTACTACAGGGTTGTACCGAAGGACATCTTGCTCAGTAGGGAATGAGACCAAAAAGAGATAGGTTATTGTGACGAATAGCAGGAGGTGCTGGGGATCTAGGATATGGATACAAAAGGCAGGCACTCACGCAGCAGTGCTTTTGTAACGCCTTTGGTGTTGCCATACCCAATTTTTAGCTAGACGTGTTGCTGGGGAGTTTGTTGCCGCTTCTTCTCCTTAACAGCTATACCACGTTGCGAAGCGGTGTACATAGACTAGGAAGTAAAATAAAATTTTAACCTATATGTATGACCTTCAAAAAGTGTTCCCCAGTGGAACTTATTTTGAATAAAAACTTTTGAATCTGAATTTGAAGTATATGCGAACTTTCCAATTCGGTAGTTGACAATTTTTGAGAAACAGGTTTATTTTGAGCCTCATGGTCTATTTTAGCCAAAATATTAATATTTCAGCAAAAAACAACATTAACATATTTAATTTATCAATTTTATAAATATTTTGACATTTCGTCACAAAAACGCGTCAAGCTGGCATGGCGTCTCGCATGACGTCACAGTGTGCGAAACAAACATCTGTTTCGTTGAAGTGTTATCTGAGAAGTCATTGATAACTTCTCGTGTTTTGCACACTATGACGTCACGCGCTCTGATCGGCGTTCATTGTCACGTGGCTAATGGCTGCAACATAACAATTTTATTTCTCAAAAATATCACTTAATATTTAATATTTTAGTTATAACAATTTATTTTTGTGATATTTAGATCGTAATCTACGATATATATTAAAATCAGCCTATATTTTTCATACTGTCAACTACCGAATTCCGCTTAAGAGTCCCTTCGAAACCCCCGCGACATCCTATAACCCCTCTATTACCCCCATTAAGGACAACCGTACTAGGTGCTAACTCTATCTCTAGAATGTGTAGAATTCTCAACAGCAGCAATGATGTTACTGACATTCACTTTGACTCCAAAAATTCAGGACACTTATTAGACAGACCGACGGACAGACTAATTTCAATACCCTATACATTTTTGTTATATTTAGTATTACAGTCTTAAGTAAATAACAGTGAAGAAATTATGGTGCAAGTTGTGTTCACCTATAGTTTTTACATCGCATTGTAAACCTTAGTCATAAGTAGACATCGGATTATATGCGTTTGCATATGCCAATGCATATAAATCTATTTTTATAGCGTTATTGCATATTTTGGTACTTTTTCATTGTCAGTGCTTATTTCGGTAGTTATGCGTGTTTAGGCGTCTTGTATTATGCCGACGACACGTCCGCCTGGCAATATAAATGCAGTTTTGTATAAAAACCCCGTTCATGAAAAAATAAAGAAAATTGACGCATTTATCAACGGCACCTGACAAACCTGAAGAAGTCTCTGCAGAAATGACGCCAAATTTCAAGATCTGTCCGGTGACGTCAGTTAACGTCGAAAGGTCATTTTCAACCTATAAATTAATATTAAGTGACAAACGTCACAAGTTTGCTGCAGAAAACCTGGAAAAATATGTTATTGTTTACTGTCATAAGGATTATAATAAGTAAATTATTATAATAATAATTTACAACTAATATTAAGATATAAATATAATGTGAAAATAAACTTAAATTCTAATTAATCTAATAATAAATGGTTTATTGATTATGCATATTTCGCCCCTTTTTAGTGCATATTTGCATGCATATTTTGCCATTTTGATAGTGCATATAATCCGATGTCTATAGTAGAATTATTTTGTCCGTGCAGTTTGGGTCATAAATCATAGCTCGGCCTCAGCCCGGCTAGGGCGGTGAGCATGTTGCGCGGGCGCAACGCCATTATCGATAAAAACTCATTCTGATCAAAGAAAGATTATCATTCTTATAAAAATCATTATTTTCTTTTTTGCTGTTAATTTTAAACTTAGATATATGTATTTATATTTATTTTTAATATAACTTGTTACATTCTAAACTTTTGTACTTATAGTTTTTTAATACATAGATACAGATACCTAATTAATAATTTATTATAAATCATTATTATTCTTATTTTAATAAACACGTTGCTTTATCCATTTTTTTCTCTCATTTTCATCACTAACCCACAAAATGACAAAACTATAAATACACTATCGATAACGCTTATCGACAACAATAATGCGCAATCACTATGCCCGCCCATAAGGCCCGTGAGTGGAAGAGCGAGCGAAATACTCCGATTATTTTATGACCCAAACTGCACGGACAAAATAATTCTACTAAAGTGATAAGTGTAGTAAGTGATGAAATGTACAAAACGCGTCGGGCAGGGCGTGACCGAGGCGGAGCGCGAGGCGTTCGAGCTGCTGCCGGACGACGAGCGGCAGTGCCACCTGTGCAAGACCACGTGCTTCCTGTCGTGCGTGACGTGCGCGTGCACGCAGCACGTCGCCTGCCTGCGCCACTACGCGCAGCTCTGCGCGTGCGCGCCGCACAGGCACCGGCTCAGGTGAGACCTCTCGTTCACACGTTACACGCACACACTGGGCCTTACTTATAGTAATCTCGTTGAGAAGGTGTCTTAGGGCGCGTTCACACGTTCACCAAGCGTCATTACTTACGGATCGAAAAAATCATTCGTGCACGAATGGACACACCCGCATTGCTTTACATGCACACTTCACATATAAACCAAAGACACACAAAGAGCCTAAAAATTAATAACCCAGACACAGAAACGAAAAAACAACAAACATGGCACTAGTTAGGTTAATATATATAGGTATAGACATAAGGTACACACTGCACATGCACTTCCTCACAACACCAGCATGTAACAGATACACTCTACATTAGTATAAGTTTAGTATTTAAATTTGAATAAATTAATATAATGAGTTACTCGTAAGGTACACCACAATACCAAAAACACTCAATTAATGTCATTTGTGTGTGAACCAAAAAAACCAATAAGCGTGTATAAACTCTAAAAATTAAGTTGTAAAAAGGGTACGGAACTCGAGTCCGTAGAGTTGTTAAAAAGAAAAGCAATCCACAGCCAAGTGGTAGAGTATTTGTCCGTCTAGATGGCTACCACCCTTGGTGTATACCCCTGGCCGCCATAACAACCTTCAGCTGTATTCCGGCATTAATGGCCAGGTTCCAGTCGCTCTTTTGAGAGCAGCGATGCATTTGTAGCACCTTCAGTGTTGCATTTCGTGTCCCCAGATTGCTCTTGCACAGCAATTGTTTTTGTGTTGTTGTCTCACTCTGTTTATATAGGATTTGAATGAAATGGGTATACATTATTGGTATATTATGAGATAGTATACCCTAGCCTGGCTGCTTTTTATTGATAATTTGACAGATTTGAGCATAAGGGTTATAAAATACGAATCTGAAATAATTAATCATTATGTTTTTCATATGATCTTATCTATCGATCACAGCCCTGTGAGATTTTCTTCATTTTTTTGATTGATCGTTTTTTGCAATTAATCTTTAATTTCGATTTTTTTATATTAAATTATAAAATTGGGTACAAAATTATAATAAACACCTATTGATGTAACATTTTTGAAAAAAAACCGAATCGTGATTTACACGATCCATAAATAATTAATAGTCAGTGTGTGAATGAGCCCTTATACATTAATTTGTTTAAATATTCGTTACTAAGAACAACCGTCTGTTAGGTATCGGTATACGATGGACGAGTTGCCGGCGATGCTGGAGAAGCTGAAGAAGAAGTCGGAGCAGTTCCGGGAGTGGGCGGAGGCCGTGCAGAACGCGCTGGACCCGGACACGGCCAAGACCTGCGACCTGGACGGGCTCCGGGCGCACCTCAAAAAGGCGCACGACCTCAAGGTGAACTCACCTTTTAACACAACCACCACAAATTTGTGGTCAAATACAGATAATTGAAACGAACGTTGAACTGATGCTTATCATTATTTAAATAAAACGCAGTGGTATTCGATTGACAAGCCATTAACACTTTATTCGAGACGGAACAACATGGACGCCGGAACCACAGACAATACATATAAAAACTCATAGTGTTACTATTTGGTCTATGAGAATATCATCTATATTTAATGTATACTTTCTCCCTCTAACTACTATCTAGTTTTATTAGAGTAAAAGAGGCGATATAATTCTCTTGGTTTTAAACGCGGCAATTTTGATGGCAACTGGCACATTGTGGACAAAAATAATATTAATTTCGGCCCCTTTTAAGGGTTAATATTAATACTATAAAAAGGTGACTGGAGCCTGACCACTAATAATACATCTCCAGATTGTTATGGCGGCGTAGTCCAGACCAAAGTAGTGTGACAGAGGACGTATGGAAGGAAAAGACATATTGTGTCAACCCCAAATAATTGGGAATAGTTGAAAGCAGAGGGGTAGCCATCCAGACGAGTAAATACTCTACCAACTGGCTGTCGAGTTTTTTGTCGTTTCATACGATAGTCTTTTACGTAAATCTCCTGGTGTCGTCGTCCCCCCCCCCCCCCCCCCCCTCTTCCATTAGATTTATTATAATGAAGATAAATATCATTATAAAAAGCTGTGATGATGTAAATGATTTATTGAATACTGGTCACAGATGCACAAGACCGAACTGGTCCGCGCCCTGGAGACGGCCATAGAGGACGCGGAGAAGTGCGCGTCGGTGATCCAGCAGCTGGACCTGAACAAGATGCGCACGCGCACGCGCCACCACGACCCCAAGTACCGGCTCACCATCCACGAGCTCACGCTCTTCGCGGCCGAGATCGACGGACTGGCCTGCGTCTTGCCCGAGGGTGAGTTCCCCCCTCTCATCTATCTTTTATCTCCTGTTTGTCCCTTTTGTCCCATCCCCTACATCCCATCCGCTATATCTCATCTCCTATATCCCATCTCCCCTATATCGTATCTCCTATATCCCATTCATCGTATCCCATGCCATTTAAACGCTGGCAACTCATTGGCTTCGCTTCTGCTGTTGCAAATAGACGACGGTAACCATATGCCGTTATGTGGGTCATGTGCCTGCATGCCAGCTTCACAATTAAATAAAAAGAACCTTGGTTTAACAATTTTAGACCATAGCCTGAGATTATTTTTTTAAAAATAACTTTTATAGCTTTCTATATGGCATTACTTTCTCGTTATATATAATTATATGCTAGTTGCATGTAATGTTAAAGTTGGACACATTTGTCTGTTACTCAGTCAATCTATTGATTAGTTTCCAAGTTTTGTGTCTATAAACATCAGTATTTATTTTGATAATTTTGCAGGCCCAAATACTGGTATATTTTGTGCCTTTTATATCTCCCATTGACTATTTTATAGAACAATCTAGTGTTAAACAATTTATAATGGTAAATTTGTTTGTAATAGGCTCGGCGGTGAAAGAGGTGCTGAGACAAACGGCAGAGTTCGAGACGCGCGCAGCGGAGTTATTGAACACGGACCTGGAGAAAACGGAGGCAAACTATGTCCGAGAACTTGAAGAGGTTAGTTGTTGTTTGTATACACTATCAGGGGACCAATTGTGTTTTTGTTTTTTTTTTTTTTAAATTTACACACTTGCGTTTGTAGTAGAGTACAGTCGGCATAGAAATAAATAAACTATTACTTTTTATATATTTTTATAGGCAAGTACTTTTTATGAAACGAATAATATTAAACTGTATTAAAATTAAAAAGTATTAATATTACATATAATTTTTGAATAATAAATTGTTGGTCCCTGTTCTGAAGAATGATATTTGCTTTCTGATAGCACCTTTCCGATGGAAGTCAGTGAAATTTCGGTTGATTAAGCAACTAATTGAACGGGATTCATGATACTGCTCGGATTGCTATTGCACTTATTTTTGAAATATTGGTAGAAATTATACAAAGCCTAGTTGGGAATAGTTTGGGAAGTCAATAGCTTACCTCGACCACATTTCAATTTCAATGTCGGAACCATTTTTAATCAGCAATTTTTATATCAAATAACAACTACAGATAAAATAAATTAATTCCCTTCTCACACACACCTCACAACAATTAGCAATGTAAATAATTATTATTTGTTCGAACATCACCGTTGACTTTTGGTTGTAAATATACAAGTATTTTCTTCTTAAAAATGTAACCAACCTCTTTTTGCTGATGGTACAAGGAATTTTAAATTTCTAGTTTAGAATTCCTGTAATACAAAATACAAATAGAAATACTACTGCAAATGCAAAAACTTCTCAAAGCCAATTTATCTATAAAATAATAAATAAAGAATTACTTTTACACATAATAAAAAAAAAAAAGATTTATCAATATGTTTTTCTTCACTATAACACCTTTACCTTTATCCACACAAAATCACAAATACACAACCAACAACAAAACTTACACACATACTCACACCATTGCCCACTACCATCGCACTGCATTACACGCACACTTCACAAACAAACTAAGGCATGCAAAGAGCCTAAAATTAATAACCCAGACACAGAAATGAAAAAACAACACACGTGGCATTAGTTAAGTTAACATATATAGGTATGTCTATAAGTCCCACACTGCACATGCACTTCCTCACAACACCAGCATGTAACATACACTCTACATTAGTAGAAGTTTAGTATTAAATTTGAATAAATTAATGTAATAAGTTATTCGTAAGGTACACCACAACACAAACATCATACAACAAATGTCACACACAATAACAAATAATGGTCTTACTTATAAACGTTGGTTAAATTTTAAGCAACTGTTTAGCAGCTGATTAGTGAAAATCTTACCCATAAACTCCTTTTAAGTATAAAAGGTGGTAAAGCAACTCATAAATAACTGTCAAATTTAACCAACCTCGAGAGGTAGTTTAAATGACTGCTAAAAGGCAAAATGGCTATTCACATTTGAAACAGCTGATTATCACCGAGTACGGAAATAAGGGGATCGAATCTGTGTATAAAAATATATCAATAAAAAGGCATTGAATTGGTGTCGCCACCTACCGTAGCTAAAGGGCTATTTATTAAAGAAAATGCTATTTTTTTTATATAAAAGCAAACAATATAAAATCACTATTATGTATTAAAAAGGAATAACAATTAAAATAACTAAAAAATATTGTTACGTGCGAGCGGGAGTACGTAGGATTGGAAGGAAACACCAGTTTTTAACTAAACGCTTTTATTAACTTAGATAGCCGTACGTGATTCCGCTCCGCAGAGTTGCCCCCACACGCACAACTAACAACACACTGTCCCGACAATTATGTCTCACTCATAATACCGTCGCCGATATTGCGTAGACCACCTTCTGCTGCTGCAGTGCCCACATTCGAATTTAGCCCGTGTAGCTCGCTTCTGGATCTTTTAAACTACGCTACACTCCTCCTTCACTGAACTGTCCACTAAACTTTTCACTAAATTCACCACCAAACTCGTCACTGTCTTCGATTAAAATTCTCTTCCAACTCTTTCATATCGCATTCGTCGCTTCACTGTCTTCAATTGAACTCTGAACTACCGGTAGGCGCGCCTTACGCTGCTTATATACCCGCAAGAATCTTCTGGAATCCATACTTTCAATGTTCTTTTCGTTATTCTTTTATTTACCATCTATCCCTTTCTAAACTATCTTTAACTTTCTATCTACCTCTGTCTTTTCTTTCCCAAACCTTCTATTCTACAACTTTCGCTCATCATCTATTCCGTTCTAAAATGTTGTGTTTTCCTTCCACAATCTTCTACCTTTTTCTAAAAGTCTTGAGAACGGCTTACGCTGCCAGAAAGTTCTACCCTCGGTCGCCACAATATTAAATATTTTCACTCGGCACATAATTCACTAACTTCATTATTGTACCATTTACCGACACTAGCGCTATTGTCTATTGTGGTTGTTTCTTGGACTATGACTGCTCTCTCAGTCAGCTCTACGCGACAGGCTGTGTTTATTATGTACCACAGTTAATACTGGTGTGTGCTGTTGTTTTTGTTTTCTTGTTTCTTGGTATAAAACATGGAATTCGACAATCTCCACGATTTTATACATGATATCGAGGAGCTGCATACTTTTGCTGCGACAAGAAGACGGAGAAAGACATACAGAGCTCGTTTCAATCCGTTGCATGATTTAACAGATGATGAGTTCTGGCTACGATACAGACTCAGTAAGAAGAATATGTGCAAAGTAACAGAAATAGAAAGAGCTGATCTGCAATTGGATACCCGAGGTGGACATACGGAACAAGGTAGCAATCGCGTTCGCTTCGAAAAGTTGGCGGTACATAAAAATGCCCTCAAATTTAACAGAAGAAGTCAATGCAATCTTATTCAAAACACAGGTCGTTGTGACAAAAATTGTGACATTGTGGTCATTGTAGAGGCAGCACACATGATGCGAGGATATACTGAGAAAGCTCAGTCAAGAGGAAATTTGAAGGAAATTTGTTATCCAAGGACTTCTCACCTTGTAACACCACTGCTGAGGCTCCACACTGCAGAAGAGCTGCGTTACAATCACTGTCATATCCAAACTTGTAATGTTATTCAAAGATGTTTTGGTGTATGGAAACAATGGTTCCGAATATTATGAGAAGCCACGATAGGCTCATACACCTCAATGCAGGCAACTATTATTGCTTGTACAGTATTGCACAATTTAGTGATCGAGCTGAATGAAGAACAAGGTGCATATTAATATTCATTTAATAATATTTTTTCATATAATAATAAAATATGACCTTTGGCCAGTTCCTATATCTTACTTATAGTTACTTCTAGTCCTATATCTTACTAATATTTGCCTTATTACTGATTTTTTGTTTGTTTTCAGATAAAGAAAATCTTCAACCTGAAGGTATTGCTGTATGAAGGTTTTAATAATGATTTAATTTTATCATTCTTATTTGGGTATAATGGAGAAGATAAAGAATAGCCCTTTCTATGACATGATACTGATCAACATTAGCACTGTCCTTAATTTTATTGAGTGCAGTCTATTACAATATTAATTCTACACAAACCACTAAACCTAAGCAAATTACCTACCTCATGGCGGCCTCAATATCTAAGGACTCCCATCACTTGCAGCTCAGATGATTGATATTATTGATGACCATGTAGAACAGATAAAAAGGAACATTTTTAAACAATTAAAACACCTCAAAAAATTTAAATGCACAATTTTAATAAAACATTATGCACAATTATGTATTTTTAATTATTTTTGATAGCCAGTAATCTACTTCCAGAGACATTATTTTCAATCACTTTTCATGCAACTCTTATCACACCTCATCTTGTACTCTTTCTCTTTTACACTTCATTCCTTCTTCCTGTGATGCTTTGGCCAACACGAACAATGCTTGTTCATGGCTTCCCTTGCAGCAGTCTCCCGTATGTCTGTGAAAGCAAAAGCCATAATAATAACAACCTATAAACATACCAATATTGGGCTTGAATGTCCCATTCAGATAGGGAAGGAATTGACAGTATACGCAATATGCTTTGCCAAGGCCGATTGGCAGGTTTAACACATTGGTTATACCGACCTGCAGGATTCATATCAATGTTTTCCTCCACTGTTAATCACCTGAGTGATGTATGCTTTCCAATCAGGATTCGAACCTGAGCACTTTGCGTTTAGGACACATGAACTAACCTTTTTATTTAAATGGCCCGTATGGCCAAGTATCCCCCTATGTATACTATCCATTAATCTACAATGGCTTTGTGTGGCAATAAAAACGAAAGCAATACGAAAATATATATCATAGAGACAGTAACTCTTTGTTTTTGAATGTACTAAATAAAAACTTGTAGTTACCTGTTTAATATGAATAATATCACTGTCAAAATTGTTGGAATCCACAGTAAACTCATGGGATATGGTCTCCATCAAAGTCTGATCTTCAACAGGCCGGCTACATAGGCGGAAAAACTCCTCCACCAGTCATTGTTCTCGTTCTTATAAATGCCAACTCAGATTGTAAGCCTTGTTTTTCATATTACCAAAGCGACCTTTTTGGCGACATACGCGTTTGTGCTCGTTTCTTTTTCAATAATATCCGCACACTCAAGTACCAGCATTTCGAGAATTTGCTAAAAAAGCATAAAATATTATGTTACCGTGCATTAGGCACTTGTTAGTAGAGTATTCAAAGAAAAATAAGGATTAATATAGTTATTTTACATATTGTGCGCCGTATTACAAACTACTATGGATGCTACGTATGCTATGCCCTATAACGCTTACACTTGCTGTTCACTCAAGTTTTTTTGTATTCTTTTCACATGGCGTTCCGTGGTGATGTATTTAAAGATTATTTTTATCCATTTCTATTATTTTCTATTTACACACGACAGACATAAACAACTCAGCTGTCAGTTGTTAGTGTCAACAAAGTCACTGGATACAGACTAAAAAACGTAGTGCTACGAGAAATTCGCTCTTTTTCCGTTCTTTAGTCGAATATTTTGGGTACAACCTACGTGAATCATTCAATTCGTTTATCTGTGCTCCTCTGCGGTAAGCAACAGGTAATACACGTTTATAAGTGAAAAAAAGATATTCATTGATTATTTATTCTTATTTAAAGGATGGCTAAACCTATTTAAAGGATGGCTAAACCTTTCTTAACGAGATTTTTATAAGTAAGGCCATAAACGTGTATAAATTTTAAAAACTTTTTCTAAATTAAATTGTACAAAAGGGTACGGAATTAGAGTCCGTAAAATTGTTAAAAAATAACCTTTATTTTTGAAGTAAGTTGAGGATTTGGTTGTGACTAAGTGGCACTTACTTTTTTCTATTTTGTTTTGTGTGTATCGCAGGTTGTCGAGGTTGGTTCTCGGCTGTGCATAGTGCTGCCCCAGTTGGCGCCGCTGCAGGCTCGCCTGCAGCAGGCCAAGTTCATAGAGGAGGTGCAGAACTACCGCGACGACTGCTCCACCCTCACGCCGGACGTGATCGAGCGGCTGCTCCAGGACGCCGACAAAGTGGTGCCCCATCACAGGGTCGAAGTGGAGAGAGCTGCTTTATACAAACTTAAGGGTGTGTTTTATATATATTTATTTGCGGAAACTTGGATAGGTTACTCTACAAGATTTATCTTTTAATCTATAAAATAGTGAAACTATTTATATAAATTTGTGGAATTGTATGATTAGGGTAAGATGGGACTGACATGGTGACATTATCACTAAAAACCCTAAACTAAATAAATTAGATAGTAAAAAAGTGTGTGTGTACTTATGTACACGCATTAAAAGTTATACTTCTTTGGCCTAACAAGATAAAAAACGACACTAACAATAGAAAAACTAAAATGTTGACTATAGCTAACTTCATGGTGTAGGTTTTTCGTGTGACGGTGTGCGCGCGCATCGTAAAAATTTATTCTCATCATTTTTCCCTAACGCGCCTAAAGAAGTATAACTTCAAAAAAAATATCTTAAAAATTCACAACATGCTGTACTTTTGTGGGTAACTGGAGCGGTATTCTGTCTTCTCCATTTTCTGGGGAGGCCAGAATGCTCGTTCAATTATTATATCTGTGTACTTATTTTGAGGAAGTAGAAATAATTGTAAGATTGGATGGGGTGACATTATCACAAAGTGACAAAACCGCATTTATGTAATAAAGGTTTTAAAAAAATTACTGTATTTTATAAGTAATTTTTGTATCCAGTTCCTTGATAATACAGATTTATTAAGAAGACTTAAAAAGACAAAATTATTTGAATTAGTGTTATAATACTCTCATAATAAACTAAAAACTTAGTGCTATGTGCTAAACATTAACAAAGAACACATGAACAAAGTGTCTTCTCCTTAATAAAGGCAATAGGAGACGTGTTATTGGACACCTTCTTAGTCTAAGTTATATGTAGTTATTTTAAGTCAAACAAATGACTCATTAGTCTTATTTCCTAGATTAGATTGTAATTTTAATGATATATCATTAAGATACATAATTTATGGAAAAAAAATTGCCGCGCTAAAGCCACGGGAATTACATCGTCTCTTTTATTCTAATACAAATTCTATATAGTTAGAGGGAGAAAGCATCAGTTCAACGTTCATTTCAATTGTCTGTATCTGACCACGAAGTGGTGCTTACCAATCGGCCGTCTTTTAAGCAAATAAATGAATCGTTTGATGTGTGATTTGTTCCTCTCCATCAGCCCAAGTGGAAGAGTGGGAGCAGCGCGCCAGGGCGGTCCTCACAGACACCTCCAGGCCCCGGGGCGAGGAGGAGCTGGAGCCCCAGTACACGACGCTGGCGGAGCTGGAGGCCCTGCTGGCGGAGGGCGACGAGATCGAGGCGGCGTTGCCTTCGCAGCACGCGCTGCAGGCGGCCGTCGCGCACGCCAAGGACTGGCTGCTGAAGGTCAGTACGGGAGCCAGACGCCGGTTGAGTTGTGAACACAGTGGGTGTGGTTCACAAATTGAAGGTCGCTATGGCTATGCTATAGCTATGTCGGGAGGATCTCTTATGGGTAGAATCTTAAATGGACCTACTTATGCAAAATGTGTTTATTAAAATTTTGCATACAAAAAGTATTAAATATTTTGAATTAAAAATATATTTAGAATATTGTACATTAGAATATAGAATATTCTAAATTTTTTTTTTTGCAAAAAGTTAATAAAGACGGCTTTTTCTCAAAACTGTCAGTGTGTGGGCTACAAAACAACGTCATAACAAAAACAGGCAAAGGAACCAGTCTATATAGCCTTCTTTTTACTATAAATAAAATAAATTTATGCCAGAACACACTCACTTCAGTGTGTTGCTGGAGTCTTGTTTGTGACAATTTTTTTAAGCAAAAATTGATGGAATAGTTTCAAATGCGGTAATTTAAAAAGGCTGAAAGTGGCACGCTGCCGTTTTTCAACGCCGTGCACATATAGTTACACATGAATTAAGTAGGTAATTTGACAAAATTAAAGTTTGTGTTAAAATTAGGGTCTATTTCGCAGAAGTTAGCTCCCTTTTCAGCTCATATGGATTTCAAAATATTTTGGGGACAAGCATTCTCACACAGCAGAGCTCGGAAACTGTTAAAAATCCAACTGGTTAACGCTAAGCACATAATAATATAGCAACTTTTCGGTCTTGTTCTTTAACCTCAGTTAAAAAGTTTTTTAAACCGGTTTTGAAGTGGTTAATTGTAAAGTTCCTTGTCACGAGTCACATTGAATGGAACTTTTAACTCGGTGCTATTCATCACCCAGAGTAATCCTAGCTGAATCGAGAAATCTATCCTATTTCTTATTTTTTTTGCAGGTGGAAGAGATGCAATCGAAAGACCTGTACCCGTACATGCACAGCGTTGAAGCGTTGGTGAAGCGAGCTCAGCAGATCCCGTTGGCACTCTTCGAGAAGGACCAGCTCGCCTTGGCACTGCAATCGGCCAAGAAATGGAAACAGGGCGCCGCTGAGATGTTTCTTAAACAGGTAACGTTGAGATACTAAAAGGACAGGTCGTAGTGTTTTTGATTTGATTAATAAATAACACTGGTACGCGAAATATAGAAAATGTTTATTTGGCCTACCGCATACTTTAACAATAATCATTGACACTTGACACTTTTGTCTTCCGTGATCACGGTTCCTCAAAAGTGGCCGTAACGTCGGAATAATAAAAATCAAATATATCACTGCGCTTAAAACCGTTAAAACGTAATTTCATTATGTATCGCTAGTCGCGGAAACTTAAGAAAATGATTTATCATGCAGTTTTATTTATATTGCCCATTTGATACGGGCATTGTGTAAACAGACCGGTCATTATTCATAGTGACCGGGAAAAGTATAAGGGTGGGGAAAAAGTTGTTTTGCAATTTATATAAAAATTCAAAAGGGTTTTTTTATAAAGTTTATTTACATTTGACTAAAGTATGTAGGTGCCATTTTGTTGGATAACTTTTTGCCATCTTGTAGGTAGGGACGTTTTGCTATAAAAATTTTGGGGCTTCTGATCAAAAAACTGCGACAAGTGGTTTTGGCAGTCCTCTCGTGATGTTAACCTGACACTGCCTAAGGAATTCTGCAGAGACCGAAACAGGTGAAAATCTGAAGATGCAAGGCCAGGACTATACGGCGGATGCATTACCATTAACACCTCCCAGACAAATTCTCGTAATTTTTGCTGAGTGGCTAAAGATGTGTGAGGTCTAGCGTTATCATGGTGAAAAACCACACCTTTTCTGTTGATTAATTCCAGCCGATTTCTCTCAACTTTTTGCTTTAATCTCATCAGTTGTTCGCAGTACAGTTCAGAATCGATGGTCCTGCCTGGCGGTAACAGCTCATAATGAATAATGCCTGTTCCGTCCTTGCCTAGTATAAAGTATGTAAAACATCGCTCCATCAATTTTGCTGTCTACCCTCTTTTCTGTGCGAGGCGACGGCTAACGCAGCAGGGTAAGGCAGCCATTTTAGTCGGTTTCCGTCAACGTTTGATAAAGAACACATTGCGCCGTGCGCTCATCTTTCCTAATTAACTATTCTAAACTTTATGAAGTGTTAGCTCCAAGGTGTAATCTAGTGCAGTGTGCTGTTCCCGTGTGTACCGAGTAACCGAGCCAGGAGAGGGCGGATCTCAAGGTTGGTGGAGCTTCTGCTTTACTAGTGCAAGGAACTAGGTCATATCTCTCTCATACAGTCCATATAAGTCGAACCATATTCAGTGTAGGCTATAAGCGTCCCACAATGCCCTTCCAATCCCATCATACACACAGCATCACCTTGTTGCGAATTAACCCGGGTTTCGCCACAGTCTGTGAAGCCTGACCAGCCTTTGATTACGATCTTTTTCGCACGTTTTTGTCGTACGTGATCCACTTTTCATCACCAGTTATTCTTCAAAATGGTTCGGTGTCAATACGTCGTAATATAAAGAATCACAAATGAGTACACGGTTCATTAGGTTTCTTTCAGTGAGCTCATGAGGCACCCAAATATCGAGCTTTTTTGTGTACCCAGCTTTTTTCAAATGCGCCAAAACCGTTTTAGTGGTCAATTTCCAGTTCTCCAGCTACATCGTAACTACTAATATGCCGATCTTGCTCCACTTTTTCAAAAATGGCATCAATGTTGTCCGTAACAGGGCGACCAGAGCGATGTGCATCTTTGATATCAAAATTTCCGGATTAAACACGCTTAAATCAAATTTGCGCTAATCTCACAGATACTGCATTAGGTCCATAAACATCACAAATTTTTTCGCGGCTTGTGTTGCATTTTTACCTTTTTTGCAGTGAAATTTTAAAATGTATCGAATTTCTTCATTAGATTCACTCATTTTAACAGTAAGAAAACAAATGAAAGTCACACATTTTCCTAATTTGAATTTGGAATTGTCTTCTTTAAAATTAAAACTTTTTAATGATACCAAAACCAGCCAGATACAAATGGTATAGCCAAAGAGATCTTATTACAAGTTCATACATACTATATGCGAAAAAACTTTTTCCGCAACCTATTATTTAATCGTGCAGTTTTATTTATATTGCCCATTTGATACGGGCCTTGTGTATACAGACCGGTCAACATTCATAGTGACCGGATTTATCAAATTGCCCGTGATATATGTATATGTACAATGATGTAGTATTATATAGCAAGAGTGAAATAGGGCTTTTCGTTTTGTAATGATTATAGTCGTGTGTATGAAACTCGTAGAGCTGGCCGCACTCGCTGCTGGAGGCGCTGTCCCCGCGGACGGCGGGCGGCGAGGGGGGGTGGGGCGCGCGGCGCCGCGCGCGTCCGCCCCCGGGCGCGGAGCCGCCGCCCTCCTCGCTGGAGGCGGGCCTCTTCCTGCGCAACTTCAGCGAGGACTCCACGCCCACCGAGATCGTGGCCGCGTTCAAGCAGGCCGAGCACCGCGAGCTGCTCGCCATCAAGGAGTTGAGGTATGCTCTCGTGTACATTATTCAAGGTATTATATATAATACTAGAGTTTACCAAAAAGGCCAAAACGACCAAAAAGGCAAAACGACCAAAAAGGCCAAAACGACCAAAAAGGTCAAAATGATCAAAAAGGCCAAAATGATCAAAAAGGCCAAAATGACCAAATAGGCCAAAATGACCAAAAAGGTCAAAATGATCAAAAAGGCCAAAACGACCAAAAAGGCCAAAATGACCAAAAAGGTCAAAATGATCAAAAAGGCCAAAATGACCAAAAAGGAAAAATTACCAAATAGGCCAAAATGACCAAAAAGGCCAAAATGACCAAAAAGGCCAAAATGACCAAATAGGCCAAAATGACCGTAAAGGCCAAAATGACCGAATAGGCGAAAATGGCCGAATAGGCAAAACGACCAAAAAGGCCAAAACGACCAAAAAGGCCAAAATTACCAAATAGGCCAAAATGACCAAATAGGCCAAAATGACCAAAAAGGAAAAATTACCAAATAGGCCAAAATGACCAAAAAGGCCAAAATGACCAAAAAGGCCAAAATGACCAAATAGGCCAAAATTACCAAAAAGGCCAAAATGAAAATTATCCTTTGTCCATCCTCAGTATTTAATTTACAAACGTACCGAATTTCAGCCAAATCGGTCCAGTAGTTTTTCCGTAAAAGCATAACAAACAAACAGACAAATATCATGTTATCCCGGAAACTATCCCATTTTTCGGGATAATAAGTATCCTATGTTCATCCTCGGTATCGAAAATATATATATACTGGGTTTCAGCCAAATCGGTCCAGTAGTTTTTACGTGAAAACGGAACAGACAGACAGACAGAGTTACTTTCGCATTTATAATATTAATAGGGATAGGGATGTGTAATATGTGCCACACAAAGAAAGTCTATAATATTATAAAATTGAAAAAATGTGTAGTCTTTTGTTTTTTATATTTTTTTTGTATTTGTCTGTTTGTTCGGGATTCACGCAAAACCTATTGGGCTGATTTGGATGCGGTTTTCTTTGACGGACAGAAACGCCCGTACTTAAAATCTGCATTACTTTCGATGCCAGGAAACCCGCGGGAAATTTCTTGGGAGCAATTTAAAAAATCTGATTCCGATGCAATATTTTCAATGGTTCAAATTCTAAAACAACTGTGATCTATGCTACCCATGCAAACGGGGACGAACCCTAGTGTTATTCTAAAGATTTAATCGAGTTGTTTCTAAGTACTCCATACCGGTCCCATTTATTCCTCGGGATGTTCTCAATCACACCATAGAGTAGCAGGTAAAAAGGAACACCAATGGGTTTTTTTATGTTGAAAAAAAATCTATTATTTTTGAGTGTTGTAAGTTAAGTGTTCCCAATTGCACGTACTTTATTATTATACCAAATCTCAGTGTAGCTTGTAAGTAACATTCTGTGATGGAATGTGGAATGGCAAGCGAATGTAATAAGACACAGAGGTAATTGATTTAAAAAAAAAAAGATTTCGTCAAAATAGGCCCTGAGCCTCCTCTGAGCGTTATTCGCCATTTCATATTGTTTTCGATTTGACCCTGAAGGCTTCCTTGAAGAAGTTACTGTAATGTAAACATAGTCTATGTTTTGTATAGAACCATAGAAGATAGTATTTTTAAAGTTTTTGCGACTTGTGCCAATAATAAAACTAAATTTTAACTTTTAACGATCTTAAGCGCGGTATTTTATTTGATTTTTATTCCGACGTTTCAGCCATTTATATGTAGCCTCAAGAGTAATTAGGGATTTTAATGTTACTGTTTGCTGAACAATTTCTTACGCCGCGTCTTCTCTTCAAGTTACAACACGTTGCGAAGCGGTGGTAGATTAGATTAGGCTCCTATAGAGTAAATAATAACCATAAACATTAATTAAAATGAACAAGTTGGAGGTAGGCTAAATGAAAAACTTGAACATTACTACTAATTGACAGTTGGCATCTTGGTCTTCCGTGATCACGGCCATTGAAAAGTGACTGAAACGTTATAATAATATATTTAATTGTAAATGACATGGTACAATAAATGAGTTCTTATATTATGTATTAGAGATAGTGAATGTCATGGCATCACCATTCATTGGGCGTACTAATAATGGAATTTAATTTAAATAAATATACTAAAATTAACAATATTTTCTTAAGTTTTGCGAGCGACTAGTATTCATAATAAAACTACGTTTTTAAAGTTATTAAGTGCGATCAAATCAAATTAATTACCATGCTTAAATCAGTTACAACATAGTTTTATTAAAATTACAAATTAAAATTTTCTTTATGACTGAAGACATTTTTAGATTAAAGATTATAGAAGTTAAATGTTGTCAGAAAGATTTATAGGTTAAAAATCGAATCTAAAACTTATTTTTTTTTTTCACCATAGAAGATGTTTCCATAAAAAGGAGTTAAGTATGCTTTATGTATGTTTTTAAAAGACATTGTAATAAACATTCAGGGCCCGCAACATGCGCAAAGAAGTGCGAGGAGCGCCGACGGCGAATGTCACTTTCTGCGTCTGCCAGAAGAGGCAGTACGGCGTGATGACCCAGTGCGAGCTCTGCAAGGATTGGTTCCATGGTGAGTGCTTTGATGACTTTAATCCAATCAAGAGGTCCATAGAGTATTGTATACAGGGAGGAAGTGCTGTCGCCTGCTGTGGCAAAAGACTGACGCTAGACCCATATTATTAGACACATGTACAAGCCCCAGGCACTCATTGTGGACATTGTGCATTGATGCTTTTCCATCTTATCCCGCCGTCTCTCGTCCATCATCGGACAACCAGACGCACTGGCATGCGTCACCATTATGGTGACCATATGGTACCACCTATGTGAACAATGCGCTTTGAGTCCACCTTCAATGTGCGCACCACAAAGAAGTGGAACTTACTGCCGGATTCAGTTTTTCCCGAAATCTACAACCTGGGTGTCTTCAAGTCTCGTGTGAATAGACTACTACTAGACTAGTTAAGCGTGCTCGATCTTAGACCATATCTCCGCTCAAATTGAGCGAGATAACGGTCAAACGCGAAACATATACAGTGATTTAAAAAAAATGAACATTTTAGATTTACAGTGGCTATGACATTGTTACGATTTAACGGGATTCAAATTAAAATACCGTTACAATTATTATAGAGTTTAAACTATACAAACACCTATAACACAGGCTCGACTGACCCCCTATCAATCAGGCCGTCGTTTTATACTTCACAAATGCAAATGTGCCTGCCCGGCAACGTTGACACAATTACTTAGAATTAGTTTGTGATTGTAATCCGCAACACCTGGCCAATGATGCAGCCTGCCAGCGGCCGTAAACGATTACAGTAGAACAATAGGCCGTTCTCCACAATAACTAGAAACGTATGCTAATGAACAAGTGAACAAAAGAAAACGATCATAAAAGGATTACAATTAGTTCAAATGCCGACAGGTAATAAAATGTGCTTCTACAGATTTGTACGTGGAATTTGTCTTTATCGGGGCCTAAGTTGTAACAGATCACATCTATACGCAACAGGTGTGATAACAAACTAGTATGTATGTAAACCTTTTATATATTCATTGTATAAGATTGAAATTTTCAGCTTCGTGTATAACAGCGGCGAAAGAGGAACGCGAAGAGTCACCAGATCGCGTGGACATGCCTTTCCCTAATGCTGAACCCAAATTCCTTTGCCCCGATTGTATGAGGACCAAACGACCGAGACTGGACAGAATTCTGGCTTTACTGGTAAAAAAATCATTTTTTTTCTATCTCACAATCAGTTCTGTTGGAATCTCCAACAAAAAGTATTTATTACTTTGGTGTGGCATACTACTGGCCACCAATACTAAATATTTGAATTTAGAACGTTGGTTTTTTGTTTTATCTGTATATTTTTTTCCCTCCGTTGCTATAAAAATCGTTATATATTACGCACGTGCAGTTTTCATAAATAATTAAAATATCTACAGTCCACAAACGAATTAACATTTAAATAAGTGGGGTTGGGTTTACATATATGTCCCCGGATGATTTCCTGGGTGATTTTAATGGTTAATGTGTTTAGGAATATATTTAAGACTTATTTATAACAACTGAAATTGGTTTTGAGTGGACAAAATACATATTCAATTAATTATCGAAGTTTGAAATTCACAACAATGATTTGGTAATTTTGTCGCCGAGACGTTTTTTTACGTTTTTTGACGGGATTTATCGAAATAGGAGACTGTATGTACAGAACCGACTGTAACCTATACTATTTATTTTATATATTAGTGAAAACCAGAAGTGAGGTTAGATTGACAAAAACATTAATAACTCAGGAACTATACATTTCCGCCACATGGGAGTTGCAGAAGGGGTAACTTTTCCTCCCTCCCCCTCCCCCCTTCCCCCTCATTACTTATGATTCCGGGGACATATATGTAAACCACACCCAATAAGTGTTTAACAAGTTCAAAGTAAAACATAACATGTGAAACGAGCCCAAACACGACGGCTCTATCTGGTTTAGTACAGGAGTTCCTATGGTCACCTGCCGACTCCAGCATCAGATCAGCTCCATGGTACCATATAATTGCATTGTCACGCGATATACATATGCGTACAAAATGTCAGCTCAATCGGAGACCAGGTAGTTGGTCAAATTTAATTTGCAAGATTCATGCGCAGTGGCTCACCCGCAAACTAAATATAGGAATGAAGTTTGCAGTTTCTTGCGGTGTGACAGTTGAGAAGAACAAAACCACCGACCTTATACTTTAAAGTTTAATTATTTTAATTCAAATGCATATAAAGTATAATTACTTGTATAAATCATTCAATATTGTAACTAAGTGCAATACAAGGGTGGTTGCGGACTGTTGTTTCTTTTGGCTGTGCATCTAACAAGACTACATACAATACATCTATGTCCCCACATATCGCTAGTTTGTCGGTATTCTATAGGATACACTTCGGGGAGTGTGCCTCGGAATTACACGAACTACTCCACCGATATACGGGGGCAATACCAGCGAAGCGGACGAAACGCTATGCTTCCACATTCATCATTCGCACCGCTCAAGAATGGACCTCTTTACCCTGGTCTTTTTTTCCTGAAGAATACAATCTAGGTGTCTTTAAGTTGCGCGTGAACGGGTATCTTCTAGGTAAGCTTGTTCGACCTTAGATTGCATTTCCGCCTGACATAAGGCGCAATGTCGGTCAAACGCGAACCTATTTCATTATGGAAAAGAATTGATATGTTTTACGTCGAATCAGGTGTGGCTGCAAAATCTTCAAGTTCGCTTGGCCGAAGGTGAGGCGCTGCAGTGCGTGACGGAGCGCGCGATGGCCTGGCAGGACTCCGCCAGGGCCATGCTGGCCAGCCCGCTGCTGGCAACCCTGCCGGCGCACGAGTACCTGGACAGGGCGCAGGTAACTCACTTAATCTTCAACAGCCACTTCCCATATCTCACCGACCTGTCATTTGCCTTACTATCGGGCAAAATATGACATGCCAAAATTCAACCGATGGTAGGGCTAGTGAATGAATAGTTGGATATAGAAACTAGCCACAAGTAGAGAATTCAGTCCCGGGAGCCTGGCAGATTTTTTAATTGTATGAGTTCAGCAGACAGACAGACGGCCCACTTGATGGAAAGCGGTTACCATCGCCTATGGACATTTGCAACACAATAGGTGCTACAAATGCGCTGCTGATGCTCTTAAGGGAGATTTGAACCTGGTCACTAATGCCAGAACACAAAGGTTGTTATAGTGGCATACTCTAAACCAGAGGTGGTAGCCATCCAGTCGAGCAAATGACTGTGGGTTATTTGTCGCCTCTTACGACAGGTTGCAGGAAATTATATTTTTTCTTTGTTTCTGCACAGATAAAACATAAATATGTTAATTGTTCTCCTTATCTCTACTTTCTATAAACTAATAGACAGATATCTGTTAAAGTGTAATATAATGTTTATAATGTATGATTGTACTATATGTGGTATATACTATGTGATATAGAGAAGGATGTAAGGAGATGAATAAATGTAGCATGGCTAAGTAACCGGTGTGACGTGCTTCAAACTAATGCCACAGAAACTAAAAGGTCAAATATATAAATATGTCATATGACCAGTCATGTTGGGCCACTAAAGTGATAAACCACAAACGTCTCCACTCAGCTGAGATGAGAATGTTGAGATGGATGTGTGGTGTCACAAGAATGGATAAGGTGAGAAATGAGTACATAAGGGGATCTTTGAAAGTTGCACCCGTGACTGAAAAATTGAGAGGAAGTAGACTAAGTTGGTATGGGCATATAATGAGGAGGGATGAAAGTCACGTGACAAAAGAATGTTAAACTACAAGATGGATGGGTACACATGTAAAGGTAGACCAAAAACGAGACGGATGGATTGTGTGAAGATCGACATGACGATTTGTGGTGTCACAGAAGATGTATGTCAGAATAGAGGAGTGCGGAAGTAAAAGACATATTGTGCCGACCCCAATTAATTGGGATATGGTGAAAGAAAAGAGAATGTATTGTAGCAGGGAGAGGTAGAGGTCAAATGATACTTCAGATGGCAGAGAGAAATATTCACTGTCGAGTGCTAATGTCAACTGAAATGAAGGAATTTATTTTGGAAACGGTAACATTAAGTACAAATATTAACAAGTCAGCAGCAATGTACACCTTGACCGATATATAGCACAACGTGTGAGTGAGATAGAGCAACTATTAATATGTGCGCCAGTGTTACCAATCCTACTGTTTTAACAGTAGATTTGCTGTTATCACATTGATTTCCTGTTTTCTGTTTCATTCTTAATTTTTACTGTTTTTTTCAATTAGCGTTCATTGCCACCTATTACACTATATTACTAACCAAATTACGCAACAGAATATCAAGTACAATTATTAAAGGAGTATTACATACTAAATCCGAAATAACCGATTGCTACTCATTCGAAGCCACAGAAAGGCACTTGAAGAAATTTAATAAAAATGTGTATCATTAAAAAAAAGAAATGAATGAGTATGAAAATACTGAAGATGAGGCAATTGACAATAAAATTGGGAAATAATTTTACTTTGATTTATGTTTTTTTATTACATATTATTGTGTTGTAATTATTAATATAACAATGTATGTGAGTTCTAGCAGCTAAGAAGGCGGTTATTGTTATTATTAATATTGGATATTGCTTTAATTATATGACGAAAGTATGAAATTGCCTTCTTTACTTTACCTACTGTTTTCTCCTGTTTTTTTATTGGCGAGCTGTTGTTTTTTAGTTTATTGGGGTTGGCAACACTGATGTGCGCTCCCGCGCCAGTAGTTCGTTGTCCGCTGCGATGACTAGACGTATGCAGCACCCATAGTATGATTGTACTATATTTCAGGCAAACAGAGAGAAAGCGGATAAATTGAATGCGGAATTAAAGAAGGCCACTGGACGAGCTCACGACGCGCACATGTCACAAAATCCTAGGTACGTATTTAAACCGTGATAGCTTAGTGGTAACACGTTTGCGTCTCAAATAACATGGGTTCGCATCCTGAAGATCCATTTAGACAGTTTTTTTTGATGTGCATATTATTATAGAAACAACGAAAGGAAATATAGTTCTAATCAAGTAGAGTTTACTCAGCGGGTCAACCTTTGGTGCGTACCTCTTGTTTAAAGAACAGATGTTGATACTAATACAGGTTACATTGTATTAAATTTTTATGCAGATGCTATTTTCCCCCAGAAGATTCACTTCGTTCTATATCGCAACTACATTTAAATGACAACATAACCGTTCGAGTACTCCTAGTAGGTTTTCCGTGACATTTTTACAAAAGACAGATCGAGTTATTATCGCATTTTTTATACATTTTTAACCGACTTCGAAAAAAGGAGGAGGTTCTCAATTCGACGGGATCTTTTTTTTTTTTTTTTTTTGCTTTTTTTATGTATGTTCGCCGATTACTCCGTGATTTATGATCCGATTTACGTGTTTCTTTTTTTGTTCGACGCGGAATAGCTTCCAATTGGTCCCCTAAAAATTTTACATAGTTTGGCCCAGTAGTTTTCATTTTATGAACATTTTTTATGAAGAAAATTTCCTTTTCTTTCCATATGTACACCGATTACTCTGAGATTTATGATTCGATTTACGTGATTCTTTTTTGTTCGACGCGCAATAGCTGCCAAGTGGTCCCCTAAAAATTTGACATAGTTTGGCCCAGTAGTTTTAATTTTACGATCATTTTTTTGTTCTCGTTTCTTGGGACCTATATTTTTTAAGAAGCGCGGCACCATTCGTAGGTCCACCCATACATAGCTAGACACTAAAAAGTAACAAATAAAAAATAAAAACTTCGTTTAAAAAACCGACTTAAAAAACTAAAATGTATAAAATAACTTATTTCTAAAGCTATTATTATTAATATATATTATCTAAAACATCTTGAAGTCGGTGCAAAGTAAAACAAAATAAAAATTACTATATTTTGCAAATTACTAAGCACCGACTTTAAGATGTTTTAGATAATATATATTAATAATAATAGCTTTAGAAATAAGTTATTTTATACATTTTAGTTTTTTAAGTCGGTTTTTTTTAATATATACATTTGTGGGGGCGAAGAGGCCAAAGGCCCTCAATAAAAAATGCGGATTGGCGGTGAAAGAGTGTAGCCACGTCGTTATTGTCCACGATTCAAAAATTAGCAGATCAAAACAGTACTCACGGTGGTCTCGTCGCCACGTAGCCTTTACCAGGCCTGGTATGATGATTCGAAGGTGCTGGATACCACTCGCGAATGAAGTCTGTGTGAATTAGGGTTGCGCACGCGACACAGGTTTTAGCGGGAACGTGAGAAATGCCACTGAACTCGTCGCGGGGGTGCAAGGTGCGTTTAACCTGCGCGTGCAGGCATCCGCGGTGAAGTGCGGTGGGGGCGGGGGGTGAGAACATACCAGCGCACGTTTGTCTGCCTTTCCTTGAATAGGGGAAACGTACGAAGTGGCCCAAACAACATTGAAAAATTATTGGTCTCCCCTACAAACTCTCAGCCCGTTCTAGTGTTATTTATCCATTCCCCGTCTATCTGTAAACTACTTAAATGACCAAAATGATGAAAATAACGTAAGTAATGACAATGACCAAAATAACGAATATTGCAAATCACAAAACCAAAATCTATCCTTCTCTCTGGGATAACCTTTACATAAATCTATACCATTATCTGGGATGAAAAGTATTCCTTGTCCACCCTCGGTATTAAAATTATATATGTATCGCATTTCAGCCAAATCGGTCCCGTGAAAGCATAACATACAAACAGTTATGAGTTACTTTCGCATTTATAATATTAATAGGGATAGAGATGTGTGAAATCCGCCAAGCTACCTAGGATAGGGCCAGTGAATTATATTCTCCGTATACTGTCAGTTTCTCTAAAAATAGAACTTGAGTCCAACATTGTGATTTTATGGGTTTTTGGTGTGGTTTTAAACAATTTTCTTTGTTCAGGTCATCAGCGAGCGTGGAGCATGCGTACAGCGCTACCCCCGTGTCGCCAGGAACAAGAGTGGCTCCCGGTTTATTACAGAAGTTAGAAGATCTTATGCTGGAAGGGGATTTACTTGAAGTAAGGCTTTGTTGTTTTTTCATGTATTATTGTAAACCTGATAAATAGGCAAACGGCCCACTTAATGGAAAGTGACTCAGTCACCAATAGACGTTTGCTACACCAGGGAAGAAGGCAAAACGTGACTAGCCTTTAAGACAGGATAGAAGGGTTTGGGATGAGAGAGATGGAAATACAGGTGATATTGAGAGATGATATAGATGTCAATATGGGTTCCGCCCTAGTTTTTGCCCTAAGAATCATAATGGAGAAATACTGCATTTACTGTTTCTGGATTTGCACAAGGCTTTCGACTGTGTTCCTCGTGTGATGATCTGGTGGGCACTGAGGTCCAAAGGGGTGCCAGAGACCTATATTGATATTATTCGGGACATGTACCGTCATTCCGAGTCCACAGTTCAGACCGCTGTTGGAGACACTACGCCATTCTTTATAAAAGTCGGAGTGCCCCAGGGATCTATACTTAGTCCGTTTTTGTTCAGCGTGATATTAGACGAAATGTTTTATACGCCGCGCGCAGGTTTGCCATTGACGACTTAGTATTATTATTGTATATACTTATATACAATAATGTATATGTCGGAGGAAGCTATGAGTCGGATGGATTGTTGTTTGGCTGTATAACGCACAATATTATTTGTTTACATTTTAATTACTTTTAAAATCTTTAATTTAATTTAATTTGATTTGTTGAACATTTCTATAACTTAAAAATCATCCTAACCTAATACAAATTATGAATATTGTAATTTAATAAGCGACCAGTCAGGGCAGAGCATGTGTCTCAAGCGGGGTCGAGGCGCCATCTGTACTTAAGGGATGCGGGCGAGTTTTTGGGACGCATTTGCACGATAGTAACAAGTTGAGAATTTATAAAGGAAGGGTTAATGTAAGAGATGAATATGAAATATTGTTTAAATTTAAATTAAAAGTGTATAAACCGTGACTATTGTGTTTTGTGCTCGCATTTTACCTGATGATGCCCACTAAATCCGCAACCACTAATGACGATGTCAACGATAACGATGCTTCTTCGAAATATATATACATCTAGCTGCGCCCCGCGGTCTTTCCCACGTGGTGATTGGTCGTCATAATTCCAAAATAAAATATTTTTCTAAAATAAAAGTAGCCTAAGTTAGTCCTTATTACATCAGCTACCTGCCAATAAAAGTCCCGTCAAAATCGGTCCAGCCATTTCAGAGATTAGCCGGAACAAGCAGACGAACAGACAAAAATTGTAAAAAATGTTATTTTGGTGTATGTACCGTATATATATTCACATGCATGTAGTAAAAAGCGGTTATTTCAATATTACAAACAGACACTCCAATTTTATTTATGTGTATAGATAATAAATTTATTGCGACAACTTTTATCCGTGCAGGAACAGAGAAAGAATACAATTTCCTGCGTTGAGGCGGCCTGTCGTAAGAGGCGACAAAACAACCCACAGCCAGGTGGTAGGGCATTTACCCGAGTGAATGGCTACCATCCCTGGTCTGAAGTATGTCGCCATATCAACCTTGAGTCGTGTTCCGGCATTAGTGACCAAGTTTCGGTCTCCCCTAAGAGAGCGGCAGCGCATTTGTAGCACCTTTGGTGTTGCAAATGTCCACTTTCCATCAAGTGTGCCGTCTGCCTGTTTGTTGAAGTGCAATAAAAAAGAAAAAAGCAAGAAATGATGTGTGTCGCGATTGGTGCAGGTGCGGCTGGAGGAGCAGGCGTCGATGTGGGGCGCCGTGGTGGCGGCGCGGGGCGCCGACGGGCGCCGCGGCGCGCGCGTGCTGGACGCCGGCCGCCGCAAGCGCCAGCGGCAGCCGCGCCACCACCACCAGGTCAAGCGCACGCGCACCAGGCCGCACCACGGTAACCACCACGCCGCCACCTTCATCCATCACTATCTCATATACGGCGTCGTTAACAATAATAATTGTCATGTCACATGTCATTACCCATAGGGCGTGCAAGTATTTTTTTGTTGTATGTCGAAAGATAATTTTTTTTTTTTTTTTGGAAAACCTACAGCTAAATACATTTGATTAGATATCTAAAATTAATACAAGAAATCTAATGACAGGTATTTACGACTAAGCTATGGCTTAAAAGTAACATGCAAACATAAAAAAGGCACCAAGATGTCTAATCACTGTTGAAGAATTTTAGACTTAGACACAGCTTGGCTCCTGAAATACAGATTGCAAATGGGTCGATGTCCTCGTATTTACTTACATTGTTTAAATAATTACTTGCTCGCACTAGAAATGAATTTTGTCTATAATTAGTAAAACTTAAAGGTACATTTATGGGTTGATTAAATTGTATATTAAACGATGGAATATTAAAATAATGTCAAATAATAAAATTCACATAAATGTCATACAGCCTCGTCTATGTCTTGTTCCAATTAAATAACCATGCTAGGAGCTTGGTTATTCAATTGGAACAAGACATTAAACGAAAAGTAAAAACATTTCTTTAATAACCAACTGTGAAGACTGACTTTGAATAAATTCAAATGAGCACTTTTTAAGTAGTTTAACCCCCATAAAATTAGATATTTTTGCAAATTTTGCTGTCAGGTTGCACGAGGGATAAACTAAAGTCCTAATCAGTGCACATACAATTTTACTATCCTAGTTTAGAATACACTTATAATAAACACAAATAGTGTTCTAGATTACAATGCACTTTGGAAAATGGAGATTTGTTACGGGCTTGATGCTCTTACGACCACACTCCTCGCCCAAAACGTGTCCCCACATATATGTCCATCATTTGGATAGTAGCCTCCTTTCACAGATGCAACGCTCCGCTAAAGTGACATTGACAACAATGAAACTAGCTTTTATCCCGAGTTGTGACTTGGGATACTTATCCCAATAAATGACGTCGTTTCCGAGGAATAAACGCAATTAGCGAAAAAAGGGCGCTGCAATCGCATCTTTTTTAAAGAATACTGAACATATATAAATAAAACTCGAGATAATGCTGAGTAACTTACACTTAGGATACATTTTATCCCGGTACATGAAATAGTTTCCTTAGGTTAGACTGATTAGCAAAATAGATGGCGTTGCAATGGCGTTTTTTCAATTCACTAATAAATGCCTATGTTGTCATAAATAACAGGTCATGCATTGTATTACTTCAAATCAGATTGGCTTCAACTCACCTCTATGTTTAGCTAGGCAGTTGTGTGGACTATAATATATGGACTTAGTTTCTTTGTTATTATTATTGTTAAAAGGCAAATATTTATTTAGATATTTAATTCCCAATCACACGCTTTACACACTTTTTAATGCTAGATAGCAATTTTAGTATGTTGTCAGTACAATAGCTTCGCCGGAAGAGGTAGGAGCTAAGTTAGAAATCAAAAATATTTGGTGTTGCCGCTATGATGTTTAAAAATACCAAAAATATTATCTGTTTAATTATTAAACAATTATATGTAAAAAATGTAATTCAATCTTTGTAAAATAAGTAAAATTGTGTCAAGTAAAATAAAGCTTCTGCCCATTTTTTGACACGCAAACTCTAGTTATTTCTATAATCTTTCTATTCTGTTCTATTTTTGGTTGGAATGGCGCCAACGCATAGACATTGATATTGTCAACGACTCAGTACGGAGTAAAGCGACAGGTAATAGTATGTAAAAAAAAGTATGAACTTAAATCTTTTGCAAACACCTTCTATAATTCTGTGAACAAAACAAACGTACGTTTTAACGGTTTCAAGCGCAGTATATTGTTTGATGATAATGAACAAATTGGCGGTAGTGTAAATAAAATTTAACAATACTCATTAACACTTGACATTTTTGTCTTCCGTGATCACGGTTACTGAAAAGTGGCAGAAACGTCGGTATAATAAAAATCAAATGTATCCTGTCCTAAGAGGCGACAAAACAAAGCCGGGTGGTAGGGTATTTGCCTATCTGGATGGCTACCACCCCTCATCTAGAGCATGCCATCGTAACAACCTTAAGTTGTGTTCCAGCATTAGTACATACTCCGTTTAGAAAGCTGTAGCACCTTGGGTGTTATAAGTGTCCATAGGCGATTGTAACCACTTTTCATCAGGTGGGCCGCGTGTCTGCTGAACTCACGAAATAAATAAAAAACTTGTTTCTAATAAGATCATGTTCATCCAAACACATCATCAACACCATTTTGAGTGTTTATTTTTGAAGATCTCAGTGGCTCAATGTGGCAACATTGTTTCCAATACTAATTTATAACTGGTAATATTGTAGAAGTACTATTTTTTTCAGGGCCACCACCAGCAAAACCTACAATAAAAAGAGGTTCAGCGACAACCACGAATTATCTTAATAGGAAACAGGTATGCATTATTACTATATTATATTTAACGACTCCATCAAATCTTAAAAAAAGACAACAAAAAAAGAGTGCGTGTAACGTTCACACGCGATTGAAGTAAAACTTTTTACTAATTTTTTTTTGTCAAAAGTATTTGATTGATTTGTATATAAACTATCTATTGACAAAAAAATATTTGAAAACCGGATGGTAGGCCATATTGCGACGCCATATTGCCGTAACGGATTTCCGTTGCATTGTCGTCCAGTTACCTCCTAGTCGCGCCTAAAGAAGTTTTACTTCAATACAATCATTAATAGTTACACTTGTCGTTGGAAAATTTCTGGGAGTTTCTCCAAACATATGATTGGGTGAAATCTTTAAAGAAACACCCGGATTCTTGTTCCGAATCTGTAGTGTATATATATGACTAGCTTCTGCCCGCGACTTCGTCCGCGTGGAATAGTTAAAAAAAGTAAGTTAAAAAACCCCCCGAATTTGAAACATTCTTCATTGGTACTCCGCTCTTGTGGTCTTGGCGTGTTGATATATAGCATATATCCTTCCTCGATAAATGGGCTATCTAACACTGAAAGAATTTTTCAAATCAGACCTGTAGTTCTTGATATTAGTGCGTTCAAGCAAACAAACAAATTCTTCAGCTTTATATATTAGTATAGATTTAAATTACTTAATAGTCTGGTAATACTCATGAGGTATTTTTACTTAAATACTTTATTTATAAAAAAAAATCGTGTAGCAGAACTGTAAATGAATTCATTGGAGAGTTTGTAATTAATGAATAAATCTTATACTAATATATAAAGCTGAAGAGTTTGTTTGTTTGTTTGATTGAACGCGCTAATCTCAGGAACTACTGGTCTGATTTGAAAATTCTTTCAGTGTTAAATAGCCCATCTACACCAATGATCACGTTAAGACCAATAGGAGCGGAGCACCAATGAAGAGTGTTTCAAAATCGGGTGGTTTTATAAAATGGTTCACTATATGAAGGGTGCATGTGTTTTTTTAATCTAACAGTATGGTTGTATGTATTTGTTTCACAATACATTCATAATTCAGCAGGTTACTAATGGTAACGGTTCAAATATGTTTTGTGTTGGCTGAAATATTGTTTGTTTTACAGGGTATGTCTTCGGGGTCTGGGCTGATGATGCGCAAACATTACATGGCGCGACAGGAGAGGCGCAAAAGGGGCCTCACAGCACCCACCAGGGGGAAGCACCCACGACAGACCAGATTAGGTAATGATCACCATTTTGCATACTACAGATCGCTGAGTCGAATTCAAAAAAAATACAATGACCTTCAATTACACTCTATAGAGTTAACACTGTATCTTGTAATAAAGCACGAAATTTTGAAAGTAATGATTATTTAAATAATAAATCTATCTTATATATAAAATTCTCGTGTCACAGTGTTAGTTACCAAACTGCTCCGAAACGGCTTGATCGATTCTCATGAAATTTTGTATGCAAATTGGGTAGGTCTGAGAATCGGACATCTATTTTTCATCCCCCTACATTTTAAGGGTAGTCCACCCCTAAATATATATTTTTTTATTTTTAGATTTTTTTTTAATTTTTTATGATACAGCACTAAAAAATACATACAACCCTAAATTTTTAACCATCTACGATCAATCCCTATTTTTAATAGCGATATTAGTATTTTTATAATTTTCTACTGGGATGATTTAGATTTTAGTTTGAACCAGGTAGATGGCGCTGCAATCGGGCAATTTAGGTGTTCTTTTTGTTGTTGTATGTGTTGAAGTTTATCCCGGAATGGTTTAAATAAACGATTGGACCCAGTAGGTGGCGCCGCGATACTCCTCCTAAACGCTGGGCTTGATTTTGATGATATATTTTGTTTGTTCAAGTGAATTTAGATTAACATTAGGTCCCGGTAGATGACGCTGGAATCGGGTTCTAGATTTTTATTTTTTAAAGGCAGGAAAACGTCTGCCGGGTACAGCTAGTAATAGTATAAAATGCCGTGTGTGTACATTGAAACTATAAAAAAAACCAACTGGATACATTATATAAACGATGGAGAACATGCTTTAATTTTTTTTGTTTGTTTGTTTGGGATTCACATAAAAACTACTGGACCGATATCGATGCGGCTTTCGCTGATCGACAACAGATTCTTAGTCTTAAAATCTGCGCTACTTTTTATCCCGGGATGTATAATGTCGCGGGATTTTTTTCTGGGAATTATTTAAATTGATCAAATTAAAAAAAAAAACGAATTCCAACGCAATTTTTTTCACTGAACGATAGCAAATTTTATATAATGTATGTTTTTTTTATTATCCCGGTAGCGGTTTGAAGTCATTCGGGTGCATAAAAGTTAGCTATTCCAATACAGTTTTCACTACTGTCTGTACTTTGTGCCCTGGGAATTTCGGGGGAATCGCAAGTCAAGCGTGGATGAAGTTGCGGGTATATCCTAGTTATACAATAAAATATATAATGAGAGAACAGAGAATATTCGCTAGCAGAGATCATGGGAGCTGCATACATCCTGTCATCGCAGCGTTCAGCCAACAACTGGCTAGCGTAACGCGAGAGCGCCGCATATTAATAGGTTGCTCTATCTCCCTCGCACATTGTTTGTCCTGTTCACACACTCGCTGTGTCGTATAAATTTTAAAGTCAGGAATTTCCTTTGAGTTAGTCAAGTTGCCTGGAAGCGAACTCATTTAGCGATGTGTGTGTGTGTGTGTGTGTGTGTGTGTGTGTGTGTGTGTGTGTGTGTGTGTGTGTGTGTGTGTGTGTGTGTGTGTGTGTGTGTGTGTGTGTGTGTATGTGTGTATGAGAGAGAAAGAGAGATATATCACTTTATTGCACACCAAAAATATACAACTACAAAATCAGACCATATTTACAATATTTTCTAGGCGGCCTTATCGTTCAAAGTGATCTCTTCCAGGTAACATAAATTTGAATCAGGCGATATAGGTGGTGCAGGAAAAAGGCAATAGATACATAAATACTCAAACTCATTAAAGTAATAAATATACAAATATATACATAGTCGTGTATATACAATAATACATAAGTTATTATAACGTATAGTGTGTATATGTTTGTAAGTCGTGTTTCGGTGTGCCGTCCACAGCGGGGCAAACGCGAGCGGCGGCGCGCTCGTCGCAGAGCGCGGCGAGCAGCTCGTCGTCGGCGTCGTCGGCGGACGACGAGGAGGACTGCGCGGCCGCCAATTGCCTGAGGCCCACAGGTGACGCCACCGCCCTCCCTATTCAGGCGACGCCACTACCCTCCTCATCCAGGCATGCCTACTCCCCGGGACGAAGGACGGAACACTGACGGGGTTTACTGGGTATCCGTGTAGCATTTCTTGCTGTCGGTGCTTAGAGCCACCCCCCCCCGTGTAAAAACTGTTTAGCTAGAACTACACGAGGCACACGTCGATCTGGACACGTCAAAGCCCATACATTTTATACAGGACGGAAACTTTCAGCGGGGCAGTAAGGGCGAAGCATTTTAAAGTTTTCACAAAAATGTCATGTCAATTGATCCTGTTTTTAATAGTGATAACTTCTATCGCACCAACCGTCGTTTGAGTAGTAAAAGAGACAGAAGTCGCAAAAATCTATACTCTCTCACACACACACACACATTAACTCGTAACACACTCTCACACACGCTCTCACAAACACTCACTCAAACACACACGCACACACACATACATTTAAACTAGTAGTTACCTTTGTAAATATTATTAACTTAAATATAGTCCGATATTGAACATCGAGATTTTATTCAACCAAGCAACTGCCACCAATACCCTGTATAGCGGCTAGTTGTTAATAGCTACATACACTACATTCAGGCCACATGCACATTTGATTGGACAATGAACTATTCAAAAATGAATTACTGCCTATTCGACGGCTTTGTTGTTGGATTCCATATGGCAAGAAATAAAGAGTAGTTGTTTTGTGCACTTTTTTCACCGAACTCTAAACTAGCATGGCCAACGCCACTGTAATTTATAAGCGCAGCAGCGTTGCGGAAACCGAACCATACCGAAAGCTCGCTGAATTCGTTCGTTGTATGCCGCTCCTGCATCGATATTTGTCCGGGCAGGAAAGGAGAAAATTAACAATTTCCTGCGTTGGGACGGTCTGTCGTAAGAGGCGACAAACAACTCACAGCCAGGTGGTAGGGTGTTTGCCGGACTGGATCGCTACCACCCCTGGTCTAGAGTATGCCGCCGTAACAACCTTGAGTTCCGGCATTAGTGAGTAGGTTCCAGTCTTCTTTAAGAGAGTAGCAGAGCATTTGCAGCACGTTTGGTGTTGCAAATGACAATAGGCGATGGTATCCCCATATCCATCAAGTGGGCCGTCTGTCTGCTGAACTCATGCAATCGAAAAATTTAAAAAAAGGGAACAGGCGAATTAAGAAGTACTTGGTAAGATTTCGGTACCACCTATACCAAGCATACCAATATCAAGTACAAACTGTGTACATTATATGAATATCTGTTCGAATTAGTTTGCGCCACCGTACATATGAACAATATATTTTTATTTTTAACCGACTTCGAAAAAAGGAGGAGGTTCTCAATTCGTCGGGATCTTTTTTTTTTTTTTTTTTTGCTTTTTTTTATGTATGTTCGCCGATAACTCCGTGATTTATGATCCGATTTACGTGATTCTTTTTTTGTTCGACGCGGAATAGCTTCCAATTGGTCCCCTAAAAAGTTTACATAGTTTGGCCCAGTAGTTTTCATTTTATGAACATTTTTCATGGAAATAATTTTCACTCCGTTCCATATGTACACCGATTACTCTGAGATTTATGATTCGATTTACGTGATTCTTTTTTTGTTCGACGCGGAATAGTTGCCATGTGGTCCCCTAAAAATTTGACATAGTTTGGCCCAGTAGTTTTCATTTTACGAAAATTTTTTTGTTTCCGGTTCTTGGGACCTATATTTTTTAAGAAGCGCGGCACCATTCGTAGGTCCACCCATACATAGCTAGACACTAAAAAGTAACAAATAAAATTTAAAAACTTCGTTTAAAAAAACCGACTCAAAAACGAAAAAACTAAAATGTATAAAGTAACTTATTTCTAAAGCTATTATTATTAATATATATTATCTAAAACATCTTGAAGTCGGTGCAAAGTAAAACATAAAAATTACTATATTTTGAAAATTACTAAGCACCGACTTTAAGATGTTTTAAATAATATATATTAATAATAATAGCTTTAGAAATAAGTTATTATGTTCCGTACTGTACATCCCACCTAACAGTAAAAGTTCACTGGCAAAACGCACACAGAAGAATTAATAGTAATTAATTAAGTAAGAAGAAGACAATGTAGTATGTGTGCCGCGCTATCGTATTGGTGACAACTGTGATGGTAGCGATATTTGTTGGTTAATAAATAAAAATTTGCATGTATTAAAAATCTTTGACTACGATGTCAGCATATATTTTTTGACATCATTGTTTGTGTTGAAATGTTATTTATTTTATTATATTTATGGCTTGGCAACTAGGCCTTTAAGCCAGATCTTAGTTTATAATATACATTTGGTTTCTTCATTTTCTTAAGCCTATGTGTAGCACAGCTGAACTGTAGGTAATCAGCTAGTGGCATTCAACGGAGTTCTTGTGACAACTCAAAAGGCCACATTTGACTATGCAGTTCACATTTCTCACAGAACACATAATCACTACTCAAAAACTATCAATATCCTACAATTGCTGTTCATTTTGGAGTAAATTTACACATTTTTAGGAAATAAAACTGCACAGCACAACGTCACCTTTCAGTACCCGCCAAGAACTCCGTGTTGGAATGAATTGAAATGTGTTGCTTTTCCATGGAAAGCAGGCAAGGTGGACTGGGTGCAGTGCGACGGCGGCTGCGACCAGTGGTTCCACATGCACTGCGTGGGCCTGAGCCGCGGCGCGCTGCGCGACGACGACGACTACGTGTGCGGCAACTGCGCGCACCGGCGCGCCGACCGCCACTGAGCTCGGGCCCGTGCGAATCCACCTTGCGCGTCGACATCGGAACGGTGTAAATCTGCCTTGCGTGCGGTGAAGTTTTTCCCGCGACCGCCAGCGAAATCGGAACGGTGTAAATCTACCCTGTGAGTGGTGAATGTTCGTTAAACGTATTACTGTGTCAGCCGACATCGGAAGGGTGTAAATCTGCCTTGCGTGCGATAAAGCTTATCCGCTACTGCCACTGATATCGGGACGGTGTAAATCTAGCTTGTGATTGGTAATTTTTAATTAAGTGTATAACCGTCTCAGCGACCGCCACTGGAATCGGAACGGTTTAAATCCACCTTGGGAGCAGGGGATTTTCGCTAATTGTACAATTGTCCCTATCTAAGTAATTGATATCGGCAAGGTGTATGATCCTTGCGAGTGATAAATTTTTTGCTAATTGTATAACAGTCTGCAATCGTAATTGATACCGGCAGGCTGTAAATCTACCTTGGCTAATGGTAATTTTTTTTTGTTAAGATGTATGCATGTTATTGCTCCATCGGATTGTGCGAAGGAATCTATGTATTTATATTGTCTTGTGTTTACGGGTAAAATTTTATAAACGCATCTAATGTTGTCTATGCACTTTGTAAGTCTGTGGTCAGTTGTAATACTCATGTCAAAGGTTAACAGCTTCATTGCGTAACGGGGTCTAAGTCGCCCCGTACGTGTCTCGCATCGCATGAGATATGACTACAATTTAGTTCAATATAGAAAAAAAAGTATCTAAGTTTAAACCAAAGTATTGTGGACAACACAAAAATTCGTAAATTATTTTATATATAAGCTAAAAAAAATATTTTAGCTTTTTAGTCATTACCGTGCCGTGGTAGTTTAATACAAGGTCTAAAAAGCCTCGTACCGCAATCGAAAGTACAGACAAATCGGTCCCCCTGTGAATGTGTTAAAACGGACTACTATAGCGGTTCCCAGTGACACCCAGACGCGAGCAATAGGTCTGACCACAACTTGAGAAACATTGATTGCATTTATTTGTTTTAACTGTAAACAGACCCTTTGTTGATAGACATAATTTTCGGTGGTTTAATACATTGTGAAATGCGAGATTTGTAATATTTATATTGTAAAAAAAATACAATTTGATCGGACAGTGTAAAGGGACTGTATTGTGTGTTTTGTAAAATTAGACTATGCTGTTTGTAAGTCGGAATGGTTTCAAGATGGACTGTGTTTTTTAACAATTGATGATATTGTATAGAGTATGAAACGATTGGGGTCACTTGTAATAAAATTTTAAATGTGTAAATCATTGTATTCGAAATGAAATTGTATTATAGGCATGAAAGAGTGCTAGGAATCGAGATCGCCCGAAAGAAAACATGGGGTTACCTGTACCAGTGTTGACCCCCTCCTATCTGTTCTTGACGTTTGATTACAAAATAAGAAAATATTAATAAAAGGGACTGTGCATTTTATGGCGTTATATAGAGTTGTCTGACTATAGGATTCAACTCACCACTGTTGAGTTGAATAACGGACTCGCATAACTCATCTATGAATAAACCACACTACTATAGTATGCTCTAAGCTTGCAACACAAAAAAAGTCAATTGGAGCTGTCATTTTAGTCGGTTCTTTTTCAATTTTAAAGATGAAAAAACAAAAATGATGTTTATTGTAATCTGGTTAATAGAAGTTCTTTGCGATGTTATACCAAATTATTTGGAATATATTAGGCGATACTAAACTGTTACACTAAGGCTGGTGTGCACCGAAATTTAACCGACGGTTAACCAAAAATAATCACTGTTTTTCCATACATTTTTGGCGATTATTTTATTTTAACCATCGGTTAAAAGTCGGTGCACACCAGACTAACACCAGACCTAGTCTTGTGTGCACCGACATTTAACCGGTGGTTAAAATAAAATAACCGATCAAAATGTATACTTATCAGCGATTATTTTTTTTCACCGTCTGTTAAATGTTGGTGCACACCAGCCTTAGAGTCGGTTAATGTTTCATTATTTTTGATTAACCAGTACGATAATTACTGAGTTTCACTTCAGTTCCTTTCATAAGACTTTGCTAAATTCAAATTATTTTATTCAAAGTAAGTTCTACTGGACATTTTTGAAGGCCATATAAGTTAAAATTTTAAATATACTTCCTATTTTATGTACACCGCTTCGCAACTTGTCACCGCTGTTTAAAGAGAAGTATCCGCAGGAAACTCCCAAGCAAAACATGTCTAGCTAATTATTTCTTCATATTTATCTATCGCGGTCCCTTTTTTTTAATAAATAGAGAAGTATCTTATACAATTACTTTTTGAAGAATTAATCAAGCTGTAGCAAACAGTGATAAATAATATAAGTGGAACAAAAATATAAGAGGATTTGACAAGACATACTAAAACATCACATGAGTAATGGACGACCACAGTGCTTTGAAAGCACTGTTAAAAACTATCAAAAAAATAATTGTACGATGAAGTGCGCTTCGATGCTGAAGTCAAAGGGATTTATATAAAAATTTCTTTGTAAATACTTTTTTTTATTATTATTTTATATGTGAACGGAGGAAACTGCAAGACGTAAAAAACTGATCGTTTTGTAAGTAGTTATTTATGTGTGTGCGCGCGTGACGCTCGGTTGCGTATGTGTGTTCGCAACTTGGTTCAGTGTATAATATGTTTTATGGCTTGTCTTTTAGTTGTGGATACCATATTGACAATTTTCAAATGTCATATGTCAAACTTATGCCAGTTTGACATAAGTTTGACATTTGCAACTGTCAATAGTTTAGTATCTGCAATTAAAAAACGTCACTCACAAATGATGAGAATTAAATGTTGCTTTTGTATTTTGAACTGGTAAGTGTTGTTAAAGTTGTTTATAAAAGTGAACGCTTCACTTTGTTGTAGATAGTCACATTGACAAATAACCGTTTAGTGTGCTTGATACGTGAGAAACTTGACAAATGGCGCCAGTATCTATGTAACATTAATAAGAGTTAATAAAGGAATGTTTTTTAAAACAAAGATCATTTTAATTTTTATTTTGTGCTGTGAATGAATTTTATTTTGCTTGATGAATTTTTCTATGGGCATTTCGATGATTTGATTTTTTGTATTATTATCGTTGCACTGAACTGGGTTGATATTAAATCGTTCACATTCAATGAAGCGATGCAATTTTATGTACGTGTTCTCTATTTCTATCCTTGCACATCGTCGTCTTCAGTACAGGAATAACTACATATTTTCGTTACATTACATAAAATTTTGATGAAAAAAATAATGGCAACAAAAAATGTGCATTACTATATAGACAAATATTTAAATATTTTAATATTTAAAATATAGACTTTCTCATACAGACACTTTAGATTTAAAGGTGTTCTTACACGAGCTACTAAAATTGCCTCAACCCAGTACATCAAGCATTAGGGCGATGGCAATATGTTGCAAGCCATTGCTGAGATATGGCCACAAAATACCATGCAATATGGAGCAACTTAAAAAACGAGACAGTTATACTTACAAACGAGATAGAAAAAAATGCCTATTTTCCAAACCAATTGGATATTCGGGAACTCATATGGTGAAGTTGACGTTGAAGCATTATACCCGAAATGATTGCAGTATTTTATTAAAATTGCTGCACTTCATTACTCCAGATTGATCCATTGCTGTTGCCAAGCAGTAATTGCTCAAAAAATTGCCCGTGTAAGAGCACCTTTACGACGAACCGGTCTTCTTCCGTATATCTAAAAATATGTGTACATAATGAACTTTCCAGTGCGAAACTGCGAAATAAATCTTTGGTCGGATATTTTGTGTGGGATAAAAAACTAATCCGCGTACAACAATGATCTGGAGGGAACTTCCCGCCACGGTTTTCCCCTCGCGTTATGATATGGGGTTTTTTAAGTACATTATGAATTTTCTTAGAGGTCGGCACACGTTGGCGACACCCCTGGTGTTGAAAACAGCTATAGGCGACGGTAACAACTTTCCATCAGGTGCGCCGTCTGCCTACTTCAGGCAATAAAAAACAATTTTCAAAGTCGAAGGTTTCGAATTATCTCTTGATTTTTTTCAAATTTGTAAACGCATTTTACAAAGTCAAATTATTTACAGATTTATCTAATATATAAAATTCTCGTGTCACAGTTTTCGTTGCCATACTCCTCCGAAACGGCTTGACCGATTTTGATGAAATTTTTTGTGCTTATCCGGTATCTATGAGAATCGGCCAACATCTATTTTTCATCCCCCTAAATGTTAGGGGTAGTCCACCCCTACATTTTTTTTTTTAGACAAAATTTTTAATTTCTATTTTTTTATTATACAACATACAAAAATACATACAACCCTAAATTTTCAACCCTCTACGATCAACCCCTATTTTTTACCGGGCAGGACGACGTCTGCCGGGACAGCTAGTATATTATAGATATATATAAAATCACTTGTCGCCCAGAATCGTTTTGCCATCTTTATATGAAAGGGTAGTTCCAAAACCTCTCAGAGCCTCTGGTTGAGCAGGCTAAGCCTCCAGGTGCGATTTCTGGCATGGGAAAAATAAAAACGATTTTTCTCAGTTATTTATTGTGGTCTAGAATCGGCCCTAGAGTTGTTGTATATTACCCATAATAAGCATAACATGTTTAATTTGGGAATATATAATGTGTGAATGAAAGATTTCGAACTACACCTCTCATAATCACACAACACAACTCACAAGGCAATGAATTTACTCGTAAATAATGTCTATTTTGCATAATACATATTTGTCATATGATTTTATGCACACCTGTACAATACCTATTGCGATATGGAAGTTGGCGATGTATGTAATACGCGCCGCTTTGTGTGTTTCCTAGATGTAATACAAATATATTATTTCGTGTTTATATATTATATTATCAAATTAACGAAATATAGTAGTTTAATTAAATTTCTAGCAACAATAAACAAATCTATATATTTAAAATAAATTTTGTTCCTTAAAATATTCAATATAATCTATTGTTTACAAAATGACGAGAAACTGTATACATAGTTAGATTGTTACCATAGAGAATTTAACTGTTACAAAATAAAATTTAAATTATCACTACTGCAAATTCGTGCATACAATTATTTTAAAGTCATGCGTGTGTTTTCATTCGTGTCGAAACATTGTTATCAAATATGAATTTCAACAGTTTTGATACTTAAATAGTTTTTGAAAAAGAACGAATTGAATATAGCGATACGTTCAGTAAGTTCATTCCTTTGTAGTCGGTTCCTATATCTTACCAATCGTTCATTGGTCTTATACTAGTTAAAAATTTGCAGAAGCCTCATAGAAATTGTCTAATTTCTACCGACATGGTAAGGCAGGTGAATTCCATATAAGTTTCATTTGAGAACAGTTTTTGAAAGTCATATATATATTCGCAACTAATATACATAATAGAACTACGTGTCAACGGTTTTAAGCACGGTAATTTATTTGATTTTTATTATCCCGACGTTTCGGCCACTTTTCAGTAGCCGTGATCACGGAAGACTGATAATTGGCCGAAACGTCGGAATAATAAAAATCAAATAAATTAACGCGCTTAAAACCTTTAAAACGTAGTTTTATTAGTCATACATATAAGTTAAAATTTAATTTCACTTCCTAGTCTATGTACACCGCTGCGCAATGTGTTATTGTTGTGAAGGAGAAGCGGCAAGAAACTCCCCAGAAACACGTCTAGCTAAGAATTGTTTTTCTATATATTTTGAATGAATGAAGTATTATAGGACCGAAACCGGTCATTGAGAAGATATAGGAATTCGCCATTAATAATTTATGATTGACAGAATAGGAACGAAATCAATGAAATGATTCGTTCAGTGCGTTCATTCGTTTCATGACCGGTCCTTTATCTTACTACTCTATCACTTGGAACTTACGTCAAATTTTGTTGGATAATAAGGCCAATGAACGGTCAGTAATATATATGAATCGGTCATAAAACAGTACCAGATAATATTTATTTTTGGAGTTATGATCAAAGTTGTGTAAGAAATTACATTCCCCATTTATTGTGAATATTAAAAAAAATATTAAAGTATTTCCACTTAACACATATGTGAACGAAAGATATCGTGTAATTTATTAAATACAGTGTAAACTCTATATAACGACACTAAAGATACAGTGCATTATATGACGTTATAGAGAGGTGTCGTTAAATGGAGAGAAGTCTGTTTTTTGACGTCTTTTGCTGCATCAGTAATTTTGTTGTATTTTTTACTTACTTTATTCATATCTTGCGATATTCAAGCATCTTGGTGATAAATTTCCGTATGCATGATGCCGATAGTCTAGTTTATTACGGGCTAGGGTAGTAAAACGATAAAAGATCGTACACAGCTGTGCAGTTTTTACTAATTTTAGCAACTTAAAAGGTAATTTTTATTACTTAAATGTTGTCGATATTGAGAGTGGGTGTAATGCTATATAGAGTGAATCCTTGTATGGAAGACGTGCTAAACCAACCAAAGCGAAGTGATTTCGACGCTTAAGGGAGTTTGTCCTTAAATCAAATGGCGTGACATGCAGTTAGCACTGTATTTATTTTAAAAAGTGTATCATTAATATTTATTGCGAAAAAAACCCTGATTCGTTTTAGGACTTTGTATAAATAAGATTTCAATATCCATATGGTGGTAATTTGCAAGGGAACCCATCGTGCATACATCGTGAAAGAACGTAGTAGCAAGTATCATACAAATCTGTGTATATGCAACCTCATGAAGATGTAACAAACGTACTTCATTCACAAGTAAGTATAGATTAAGTTGTACCCTTCCAAAAGCTATGACAAATTGTTATGTTTAAGCATCTAATACATAAGATATAGTTTTTTTTTACACTTTATTTATATTTTTAATGCCGGGATATTAAATGCGATGCTCCTTTGTTAGTTAAGTATCATGGTTTTTTTTATTTTTTAATCATGCCATTTGGAATGTTATATTTTTTATTTTATTAGTATGACTTGTTGTTCAAAACGTATTTAAAGTGGGTTTTTTTTCAATTTTGTTAATGATTCTAAAATCACGAAATGGTGACCCTGGATTGGGATAGAATACATATAAGAAGCTGAACTGTGCAATTGGAAAACCTTTCAAATGCACTCAAGAAGTTCAAGAAACCCAAATTTTTTGATGAAATATTATAAGTTTTCGCGACTAGTACACATAATCAAAATTACGTTATAACGGTTTTAAGCGCAGCGTTTTATTGGGTTTTTGTTTCTACGTTTCTGTTTCTTTTCAGTGACCATGATCACGGATGACAAAGGTGTCAAGTGTGACTTATCCATTTTAATTTTTGTTGATGATTTACTCTATTTATAATAACCATATACAAGAATTAACATTCATTCATCATTGACACGACGTCGTTGTCTTTAGTGATAACGGCTACTGAAAAGTAGCAGAAACCTCAAATAAATATTAAGAAAATGCAGCGATTAAGACTATTAAAATGTGGTTTTAAAAATGTCAGAACTTCCGCTTCCGAAGTATACTGTATAGTATACTGGACGGGGTATATGATTAACATGTAGCGCTGTTGTGTTTATGATGGAATGACAGTTATTTTTACAACCTACGAACGTATTTTTCATCTTCTTAATATGATGTAAACTCTATATAACGACACAGAAGTGACTGCATTTTATGGTGTTATAGAGAGTTGTCGTTAAACGGAGAGAAGTCTGTTATTTTGTCTGACGTCTTTTGCTGCACCAGTAACTTTGTTGTATTTTTTTACTTATTTTATTCATATCTTGCGACATTGAGGCATCTTGGTGATATAGGAAGTACTTAGAAATTTCGGTATACATGATGCCGACAATCGAGTTTATTACGTACGGGCTAGAATAATAAAGCGATAAAAGAACGTACACAATGCACACTAATTTTAGCAATTTAAAAGGTACTTTTTATTACTCAATTGTTGTCGTTATTGAGAGTTAGTATAATTCTATCATTGTATGGAAGACAAGCTAAACAAACCAAAGCCAAGTGATTTGAACGCTAAAGGAGTATGTCGTTAAATCGAGTGACGTTACATAGAGTTTACACTGTATTACGTACTACATTACTATGATGTGTATAAACATTTCAAATATACAGGAAATTAGTTGGAAAAAATAGTGTTTTTCTTACATTTTTTTATGATCTGTATTAGATGATGTTACGGCTGGTTATATAAGTTTTATTTGCCGTAATAATTGGTACAGAATATATTTATTGTACATTTGATCTCTGAACCACGCTGTATGCGAACAAGTCGTTTGTGACGCGATCTGAAGTGTTTGTTTTTTAAAGGTATAATAACATTGTACTTTAGGTTCATTTTGGAAAATTCGTAATAACTCTTAACCTACTATTTTCAAAGCATGAAAGTTGCATATGTATGAAATTTGAATGTTTTTCGCTATATTTATGCTAGTCCAAAAATTAATACCAAATTGTGTGAAAGATGTCATCAAAAATATAAGGGATTAAATGAAGGAAAGCTTATCTTTATAAAGAGGTTTTTTCAAAATGAACCATCGGCACGTTTACTCCTTTAAAGCTTAATCGACGAGCCCTTTCCATAAAGGAACCGCAACGGGAGTTTTATTGTGCTGTAAAGGTGACTATTCACTTGGAAGAGAATAGATGAAACTATAAAATTGTATACTGTATCTTATAAAATATTATATGATAAATGCATAAAGTTTCATGAATTATTACGAACATTGGTTTTACGAATGTACGACTGTAGAGACATCTATTTTAGATGAATGAAATCCAGGCTTGTCTAATGAATGACAAAATGGGTATAGGAAATTGTTATTAAATTAAAAAAGACTATTATGGTTTCCTGTTTATTATACAGGCATGTAACATAGTTGAGTTTATTAAGAATCTATTTTTGAAGATATAAATTAACAGCGTTTACTTACGTTAATACATATTACATAAATTCTAATAAAATTATGAACGTTTCACGAACAAAATAATTTGAATTCGGATAATAAGCTTGCATTCATAAAAAAGCACTATAATTAATTTTTATATATAAAAATGTAGGTATATGAATTTAAAATCAATGTTTTCTGTGATACATTCACAATTTTGTTGCTAAGATTTATGTGATGCGGATTTATCGTAAGTTAATTTTTTTAATTGGTATCTTCAAAAATGTGGTAATGAGGGAGCGAGATAGCGTATATATATATATATATATATATACATAATATTTATTTTATGTAGATAGATAAGTGTCTTTCCAAGTTTAGTTCTTATTTTCTGATCTACTCTTCGTCCAAGTGTATATTCACTCTTAAGTGTCGAATTGTGTGTATGATTGTACAGAAGTATATGTTTAAGTGAGTCGTTTGTCCAACAATACAGGCGTTATAAGCGAATTCGTATTAGAAAATGTTGTTATAGCTGTAAACTTAATATAGAGAAAAAGTGATTTTAAGGAACAATTGATACGCCCCGTATGGTTGGACATGCCGAAGAAATATCGTGTACCAAATAATAATAGAAAAAATGTTGTATCTTTTATTTTTATTTCAACCCCAATAATCAAAATTTTCATTTCATATTTTCAGCTGATCTTAATACTAATACTAGCTGTCCCGGCAGACATCGTCCTGCCCGGAAAAGCTTCAATCGATATTTAACAAATAAAACATAGGGATTGATCGTAGAGGGTTGAAAATTTAGGGTTGTATGTATTTTTAATGCTGTATCATAAAAAAATATTTAAAAAATCTAAAAACTAAAAAAATAGGGTTGGACTACCCTTAACATTTAGGGGGATGGAAAATAGATGTCCGATTCTCAGTCCTACCCAATATGCACACAAAATTTCATGAGAATCGGTCAAACCGTTTCAGAGAGGTATGGTAACTAACATTGTGACACGAGAATTTTATATATAAGAATATAAAGCTGAAGACTTGTTTGATTGAACGCGCTTATCTCAAGAACTACTGGTCTGATTTGATTTTTTTCTTCAGTCTTAGATAGCCCATTTATCTAGGAAGGCTATAGGCTATATATCATCACGCTAAGATCAATAGGAGCGGAGCACCAATGACGAATGTTTCAAAAGGGTTTTGAAAACAAATTCCACGCAGACGACGTCGCGGGCACCGCTAGTCTTTTATATGAGACTAAAGTGTGGTTTCATTTGTACTTGACCCTTGTTATATTTTAGCCAATTTAAATAATATCGCCGTAAATTGTTAAACAGGCAGACGGCTCACTTGATGGAAAGCGGTTACCATTGCCTATTGACACTTGAAACACTAAGTTGCTAATGTGCTGTTGGTCTCTAAATGGTGACTGGAACCTGGTAATTAATGCCGGAACACAGCTCAAGGTTGTTATGGCGGTATACTCTAGACCAGGGGTGGTAGCCATCCAGACGGGCCCTACCCTACCACCTGGCTATAGGTTGTTTTGTCGCCTCTTACGACAGGCCGCTCCAACGCAGGAAATTGTATTCTTTCTCCGTTCCTGCACGGATCCTGAAGTTCATGCGAAGAGGCGAAAAAAAAGTTGGAAAGTGGACCCTGGGCGTCGGAGCGAACGCTCTGAAGTTTTAAAGAAATCTTTCTTGTTTCTTTCTTGTATCTAAACCTTCATCGACTCTTTCAAGCTGATCGGACGAAGGCGAACAATGAAAAACGTTTCAGCGTGAACCTCAGTATACTTGAATATTAATGTAATTTACTGCAGCAACAGTAATAAAAATAAAAGACCGAATAACTTTCAAATTATTATAATAACATATTTTAATATTATTCACAATTTTAATACAATATTCAAGTAGTACGAATATGCAATAGTAGTAAGAATATGCTGAAATCTACAGATTAAAAATAATACATAGGTATCTAAAATAATATTATGTACACTTGTATAACAGTTAATAATGTAGCACCTATATTTTTGTTTAATTTTTATACTGCGGATTTCAAGGCCGAATTAAGCATATTAGGTAGAGTTGTAACGGAGGCCTTCTTAGCGGATGCGGAGGCGACGGGTTTCACCTCCGCGGATGCGGAGGTTAACGGAGGCGGAAGTGAAAGTGGATGTAGAAAAAATAGTAGTTTATGGTTTATTATAACTATTAATAGTACAAAATATTTATTTTAAATTAAATACGTATGTACTACGTCTAACGCGTCCAAGCAATTCGACAGGTTGATTCCTGTCGCGTATCATTCATTTGTCAAATGACCTTTGCATGCCCCCCGCCTCAACCCAACCACGTTCCCGCCGCGCACGCGTTGATTCAACTTTATTATTGGTCGTCGCGAGCCTCGCTGCTTGCGTATTATAAATAAATCAACCTCCGTTATGACTCCGCAAAATTTACACGGATGAGGAGGCGGAGGTACGATTTCTTGCGTAACTTCCGCAGTAACGGAGGCGGAAGCGAAGTTCCGTTACAACCCTAATATTAGGTACCATGAATCGGAAATCGGTTGGCTAATTTGATTAAAGAACAAAATATTTTTATTTCCAACGAATTAAAGTCAATAAAATATAATACATTCGAACGTAGCTTAATAAACGTTATCTAAATAACAGCATTACTTTGCAAATGTTTGTAATCATATCATATTTCCGCTTGCCTACACGATATCTAGCATAATAAATGACGCAGATATTACTTAGGTATATTAGAAATTCCCAAGATAGTAAAGAAATACATCTCCTAAATACAAACATATACGCACTTTAGATAACATCAATATTAATATATAAAGCTGAAGAGTTTGTTTGTTTGGTTGCACGCGCTAATCTCAGGAACTACTGGTCTGATTTGAAAAATTCTTTCAGTGTTAGATAGCCCATTTATCGAGGAAGGCTATAGGCTATATATCATCACGCTAAGACCAATAGGAGCGGAGCACCAATGAAAAATGTTTCGAAATCGGGGGTTTTGAAAACAAACACCACGCGGATGACGTCCCGGGGACAGCTAGTTATTGAACTACAATCAATCATGACTTGAAACCAGAATCAATTGATTATTTATTTAGGCTGGTGTGCACCGACATTTAACCAATGGTTTACATAAAATAATCGCATAAAAATATATGGCTAAACAGTGATTATTTTATTTTAACCACCGGTTAAATGTCTGTGCACACCAGCCTTAGTTGTGATAATGCACATAGAAATCATGCGTGAATATTGTTCTATCAATGTCAATGTAATATAGGACTGCTCAATTTTCTCGAGGACATGCTTCTCTTATAGTTTAGAACTGGGCACGATTGCAGCGACATCTTCTCTTGCAACTCCACTGGGTTTAACGGCCTGCCTCTAAATTCATCTTCGATTTGCTGTAATGTTTTCCCTTTAGTCTCTGGTAATAGCAGCCAAATTATAAATAGACAGTAGGACAGAAGTCCAGCGTATACTGTATAAGTTCCGTATATGCCAATAGACTCTATAAGAGTAAAAAATGTTTTAAGAACCAAAAAGAAAGACACGGACATTGTTGCTAAACTTATTGAACCTCCAATGCTTCTGAATTCCAAAGGGAATACTTCGCCACCTATGACATTTGGCATGGGCAGCATGCCCGTTGCTACTGTGAAAAATTGTAGGTTTATCAAGAGAGCCGGTAGCCATATTGATTCACTAGTAATGCTACCTTGCTCTTTTAAATATGTATAAACTGCTATCGCCAATTGACTCAAAACACAAAGTCCTCCAGTAGTAAATATCATAGTGCGTCTCTTAATTTTGTTTATTACGAAAACTGCTATTGAATTTGAGACCAGTCTTTGTGTATCTAAGAATATCATCCAGAAATGTACTTCAGCGTTGGGTCCCATGATCAGAGATATTATTGTGGTGGAATAAGCAGCCATTGTTGTACCACCAGCGAACTGTACCATTACATACGCGTGCATCATTAGTATAATCGGTTTATAGAATTCTGGCTTCCTGGCTGTTGTAATCATTTCATTCAACCTACTCTTTTCTTCAATTTTCTTAGACATCTCAGCGTTTTCAAAAAGCATTCTCGCTTGAATCAATTCTTCTAATTCCGCATCTTCGCTGTCACCTCTCAACCATCTGAACACTTCCCTACATTCATCATACCTGCCTTTAGATGCTAGCCAGCTAGGTGATTCCGGTGAGTATATGGTCATGACAAGACTGGTGAATGAAAAGAATACGGAGACCAAGGCACTCTTCTGCCAGCTGAGGAATGAACCGACTAGATGTACGAAGAATATTCCAAATGCTTGTGTTAGCGAAACGGTGGTTAAGAACGCTCCGCGATTCACTGGGCTGGTGTACTCGCCGATGAGTACTGAGCGGAGAGGGGACAGCATTCCTATTGAGAGGCCCTGGAGTATCCTTGCGATGAGTAAGTGCTGAAAAATAGCCAACATTGTAAATAGTGCAAAATATTTTCTAGAATATAATACAGGTAGTGCATCAACGTGGAATTTCTTTTATTTGTATTTTTATTTCCGCATTTATTGTATTGTTTCCTTTGCGCGATTTTTATCATTATATTAAAGATGGATAAAGTGTTAGATAAGTCTTAGCAGTAGATGTTAGCATCCTAGTTGTAAAATCCTGTTGCACCCAAGACTGTTTCAACAAGTATTTTTTTTAAAATATAATACACGGCGAACACATACATTGGATATTCCCAAGGTAAACAAATTACGCTTGTGTTATGGTTGATATACAACGGACCACTCTGGAGGCAATTTCAAACAACTGGGACTGTAATAAATAAAAGAAAGTTTGTTTCCGATATTTACCACACCAGGAATCAAACCCGGAGCCTCTGCGTCTCAGCGAGTTTGATCGGCATAGACTTATCCTACTCAACCATAGGTGCAGTCTGTGTGCTTTTGTATCCCTGTTAATATAATATATATGCGAAAGGAACTGTCTGTCTTGTCTTGTCTTCATGTTGCTTTCATGGAAAAACTACTTGACCGATTTGGCTGAAACTCAGTATATATATACTTCCGACGTCAAGGATGAACATCATGATACTTTTTATCCCGAAAAATGGGGTAGCTTTCTGGATAAAAACATATTTGTCTCTCTGTTTGTTACGTTTTCTCGGAACAGCTAACTAGATCGATTTGGCTGAAATTCGGTGTATATGTAAATTTAATATTCAGGCTGGACAAGGGATACTTTTCATTTCGGATATTGGGATAGATTATGATGATGTGTAAAGGTTATCCCAGAAAGTAGCATAGGTTTTTTTCTGATTTGTCATTTTCGTCCTTGTTTGTTTTTGTAATTTTGGTCATTTATATAATTTACAGATAGATAGGCGGAGAATAGATAAATAAAATTAAATTAGAACGGGTTGAAATAAAGGATGAAAGTGTGTATGGGAGACCAATCATTTCTCAACTTCATAGATATAAAATATATACCATCTATAACAAATGCGATAGTAATTAGATCTGTCTATTTGTTAAGCTTTCACGGAAAACCTACTAGCGAGTACTGGATCTATTTTGGTGTAATCTTGTTTAAATATAGCATAGAATTAATTTAACGTAGTTTTATTATGTATACAAGTCGCGAAAACTTAAGAAAATATTATACGTTTTAACGGTTTTAAGCGCGGTAATTTATTTGATTTTGGTTTGTCCGACGTTTCGGCCGCTTTTCAGTGGCCGTGGTCACGGACGACAAAACGTCTGGCAAACCAAAATCAAATAAATTACCGTGCTTAAAACCGTTAAAACGTAGTTTTATGTACTAGCTTCTGCCCGCGACTTCGTCCGCGCGGAAAGTTCTTTTAACTATCCCACGGGAACTCTTTAATTTTTCGGGATCAAAAGTATCCTATGTTACTTCTAATGCCTCCAAGAATATGTGTACTTAACACTTCTTTTATTGGCAAATCTTGACACACTAAAAAAAATATTACTTGTAAACGCTCGTTAAAAGACCAAAACACTGATCACCCCGCTTAACTACACGTTAAAAACGCTGCTACGAATACACCAAGAGAGAAATCCGTACGTACTGAGTAGTCGAGCGTGCACGCTCAAAGCAACGCGCCGCTGCACGCGACGCCGTTCTGAAATGGCGGCCTAAGAAATACTCACTTCAGATCTGGTGGCACAAGTCATGATGAACCATCCAAATAAGACAGGAAGGGTAACGGCGAAGTGGGCCATGCGCCGCCCGCACCGGCTCATGATGGGCGGAGACACGAAGCTGCCTATCAGTTGGCTGATGCCCAGAACGGACGCTGTGATCAAAAACATACGGCATAGTTTTAAAGTCTAGTAGTCTAAAAGTGTAGTACATAATGTATTAAAGGGACTAAACTGTAATATAACTAATATATAGATAAGTCGAGTTTGTTAAAAAAAGGGGCTAAATAGGACCAGAAAATTTCGTCCGTTAGAGCATCACGCTAAAACTACTTAACAGATTTGAATGTAACTCGGTATGCCGGAGTTAACTTATATCCCGGGTCAACGCTTAATACTTTTGCATATGCATCATAAAACTATGTTATTTTTTTCCGAAGTTTCGGCCACTTTTCAGAAGCTGTGATCACGAAAGTTTTTATTGGGCCTACCGCCAACTTGTTCGTTTTAATTTATAGTTATTATTTAATCTATGGAAGCCTAATTAGCCTAATCTAATTTACCAATGCACCATTGACACTTGATGACATCTTTGTCATCCGAGTTCCGTGATAATGGCTACTGAAAAATGGCCGAAATGATACTTATTGAAACTTCTTTGTCGGCGTTGGAAAAAAATTTACTGTCACTTTTTTCGGTTACGCGCCATCTTGTTTTCTTGGTCGAAGCGACCGTGGTAGGGGCTTTATTTATTTAGCCAATTTCTGTAAACTGTAAAGTTGCATATAGTAGATCATTTTTCAAAAATAAGGTCATAAAGAATAGAGATGTGTAACTCAGGAGTGATTGATTTAAAAGATGTATAATCTTTCAAAATTCGAAATCACTGTTTAAATCTTTGATTTTAAAAATACATCTTTAACTCACTACGTTAAGATTGATTTTAGTCACGTGGAATGATGAAAACTAACAAATCAGATACTTGGATGTAGTTTGAGACAGTAGATACAGGATATTGTGAATTGAAATGAGATAACATGCGCACTCTAAGAAATACAATGATGATACACAGTAAATTAGACTCTCTTTTGCGTTATTTTAAAGCTTAAAACCGGTCAACTAAATGAATTATGTCATTCGAAACCAAAGATTTAAAAGAGTTAAAGATTTAAATCTTTCAAGGGAAAAGATTTATAAATCACTGATCTCATTGGTGATTTAGTTTGCGCATCGCTAATAAAGAAGTTTCACTTCTTACTAGGCGTGAGGCATATTTATGCCAACAGTTACTAACAACAGGTATTCACAGACAACAGATAACATTTGTTATTTCGAGAACGGAATACCTGTTGTCTGGATAACAGACACATAACATAACAGGCACATAACATAACAGGCACATAACATAACATAACATAACAATAACAAATTCCTATTAACGTCTTTTATAAACTGTTCTATTAATTACTATGTTTCTCTCGTTCTATCTAAGCAAATCGTTATTAAGCTAAAAAGAGATGCACCTATTAATTTATTCATATCTGTGTCTCATTCACACTTCAAGAACTTATATGGGCAAGAACGAGACGCACCTAATAATTATAAGGTAACAAAATTTAAAACATTTAAGATGCGCATACATTACGGGACGCGTGAGACGCGTCCGGAAACAATGTGCACGCCAAGAATCGGACGCGGCTTTTGTGCTGCCAATTTTTCTTAGAGAAAACATGCTATATTAACTCATTTAAGTGTTAGATTGGCGCGAATTTGTAAAAAGCGCTGAAAATTACTGAAATTATATGTGAACCAATTTAGAAAAATTTCACTGAATAACAAATGCTACTCAAACTGCGACTATCGACCTCGCAGATGCATGAAGATATACATAGACAAAAGCTTTTTGCTACAATAAGATTCCTGTCAGTTAACTTTTAAAGCTTTTCCACATTCTTGCGAGAATGTCTGCGAGATCTTGGAGCTGAGAAGGCAAGAAGTTCTCGCGAGAACTTTATGCGAGTGTAATGTAGGCTTTACCGCAAGCCGCATAAAGAAAATTCGTTCCAATAAAAACTAAATAACAGTATGTTATTTAATAACAGGTAATCAATGCTGTTATTTTTGGATAACAGTAACAGGAGTAACAGATAATTAAATTAACCTGTTATAACTCACCTCTACTTCTTACCTTACGTGTGTACACTAGTACACGCACACATTTTTTTATTATCCTGATAGTAATAAGTAACTTACATATGCTAAAAGTAAGAGACAGTTTACATAGAACTTCTTGAAAAACTGTGCGAGATCTCGTCAGCGCGATGTATTTATTCAACGATATTGCACAGCGCCATCTTAAATGAAATTAAGTGAACTAAATGGAAACTAATTATAGTTTGTGATGTTCCTGGACCACTTGATGGCGCTAGTTTCTGTACATTTTTTATTTTTCCATTATGTAGGGGAGATCCATTGGGATAACATATTACGTAATTCACTGACTACTTTGTCAGCAGTTTTTTATAAAATAAAAAAGTAACTTCAACTGACCTATCCATGAGGCTACAGCAGGCGTGAGCTTGATCGTCGATTGTGTTTGAGCCAGTTGTGGTAGGAGAATGGCTGGGTAACCAATCGCACATCCGTGGCCGATTATATTGCTGCCTACTGCCGCTGTAACGAAGCACTGAAATTGAAAAAGGCACGGCGTTAACTCAGTGCGACCAAACAGTTTCTTTTGTGTTTTTGACTGGAACTTGAAGAGTCAAATTCAAATTCAAATTTTCAAATTCAAAAGTTTTTATTCAAAATAAGTTCCACTGGAGAACAGTTTTTGAAGGTCATGCACATAAGTTAAAATTTAATTTTACTTCCTAGTCTACGTACACCGCTTCGCAACGTGTTATTGCTGTTAAGGAGAAGAAACGGCAAGAAACTCCCCAGCAACACATCTAGCTAAATATTGTTTTTCTTTAAGTTTATTATTATTCTATTTATATCTCAAGTTCTCTTTTTTTAAATAAATTTCATATAGTATAAGTATGTTACAGAATTACTTTTTGAAGAATTAATGGAGTTGTAGCAAAGACTGCATACTCATAATTTGACTCCTATATAGAGGTTTTAAGATTTTTTCTGTCACGACAAAGCGTTATGGCCACGTTGGAGGGGATAGACTATGGCTGTTATTTTTTTGGTTCCAGATTGAATTAAGTTTTTTGGTTTGATAAAATTAAAAAATGCATTAATTACAATGTAGGTACATTACCTAACCTAACCAAATCATAATTTGCAGTATATCTACGAAAAATCGAAGTGTGTGCTGAGATACATAGTAGAAGTGAAGCTTCAACGGACAAGTGGCAAAACGCATCGTAACAAAATTTTAACTTGAAGTTTTACTTGCACTCATCCTACAAAACAGTATCCTACCAAAATTAGCTGAAGTATAATTGTTCCACGCCGATAATCTACCTATAATCTAACATTGTAAACATGCCTAGTCTGAACATTAAAGTTATTTAAAAAAACAACTGAAATAGACTATATAAACGATTTAGAACACGATTAATTTTTTTAGATTTTTTGTCTGCTAAAGACTACTTACTATGCCGATGTCAATGAAAAAATCAAATAACTGTAATTTTTTTACTGCTCGATAGCCAATTTAATGTAATAAAATGTGTGATATTTTTATCGCGAGAATCCCGCGGGGATTTTCCCCGGAGTGGCTTGAAGTTTTCAGACACAGTTTACACTAAAACGATAGCTTACATACATCCTTTTTAAATGTTGTTGTTTGTTGTCTGTTGTTTTAAATGCTTTTACAAAAGGTAAAAGCCAATTTAAATTTAAATATCGTACTTAGGTACTTGATAAGCTCAGCAGCTTTTTGCAGAGTATAGGGCGTAATAATGAATATAGGTAACAAAATAGGGACATAAACATAGTCGTTTAAATTACTAACTTTTTGTCTGTCTATGGCCCAAGGGGGTCGCCAGAATTCTTCAACCTGTAAAGGGGTCGTGTATCCAAAAAGATTGAAAAGCACTGCGCTAGCATATCCTATTGAATAAATATTCTGTGAGAGCGTGGTGCCACACCGCTCGAGCAGGCCGTAAGTGGTGCTATCAATGTAATGCTTTTGGCATGACGACTTTTCAAACATTCAACAAAATATATACATTCAATAAAATTATTACGTTAATCCAAGGATCAAAGAAGCCAATGCCTCTATACGCTTTATCAAAGTTAGTTACGAATATCCTAATTTATTGATGTTACGGTTATTGGTGTTACGAATGTTTTAGCTTGTTGCATACCTTTTTGTACCTTTTTGATTCGTTCTCGTTCAATCCTATTTATAATAAAATTTAAAAACTTCGTTTAAAAAAACCGACTTCAAAAACTAAAAAACTAAAATGTATAAAATAACTTATTTCTTAAGCTATTATTATTAATATATATTATCTAAAACATCTTAAAGTCGGTACTTAGTAATTTTCAAAATATAGTAATTTTTATGTTTTACTTTACCGCGCTTCTTAAAAAATATAGGTCCCAAGAACCGGGAACAAAAAAATGTTCGTAAAATGAAAACTACTGAGCCAAACTATGTCAAATTTTCAGGGGACCAAATGGCAGCTATTCCGCGTCGAACAAAAAAAGAATCACGGAAATCGGATCATAAATCACGGAGTTATCGGCGAACATATGGAACAGAGTGAAAATTATTTCCATGAAAAATGTTCATAAAATGAAAACTACTGGGCCAAACTATGTAAAATTTTTAGGGGACCAATTGGAAGCTATTCCGCGTCGAACAAAAAAAGAATCACGTAAATCGGATCATAAATCACGGAGTTATCGGCGAACATACATAAAAAAAAAGCAAAAAAAAAAGATCCCGACGAATTGAGAACCTCCTCCTTTTTTCGAAGTCGGTTAAAAAGTATCTATCATTTTTAGAATGATAAATTAATTTTTAAAAGTAGTTATTTATATATACCAAACTTCATGAAAACGGGTCCATATCGAAAATCGTGAAGAATGAACCAGGGATGGTTCATTCTTCACGATTTTCCATTCTCCGTTATTGACTATAGTCTGGGTGTCTGGGATCGGCCCCAGAATAGTCCGTGTATTACCTATAACAAAAGCGTAACTTGCTTAATTTGGGGATTTTTTTTATCACTGATTAGGTTCACGTTTGACCATTATCTCGCTCGATTTGAGCGGAGATATGGTCTAAGTCCGAGCACGCTTATCTAGAAGTTACCTATTCACACGAGACTTGAAGACACCCAGGTTGTAGGTTTCGGGAAAAACAGAATCTGGCAGTGAGTTCCACTACTTTGTGGTGCACATAACGAAGGTGGTCTCAAAGCGCTTTGTTCGTATAGGTGGTGTGTCCACCATATAGCGGGCCGCATGCCAGTGCGTCTGGTTGTCCGATGATGGAAGGGAGACGTCGGGATAAGATTGAAAAGCTCCAATTCACACTCCCCAAAATGTATCCGATAGAAAACTGACAAGCTGGCAACCCTGCGTCGAAGTTCGAGACTTTTTATTTTGTCATTTAATAGCTGCTTAAATAGCCGCTCAATCGATTCTAGTGCTTAGACTTGGAATTTAGCTGAGCCATCCCAAAGATGAGAACAGTACTTCATACACGCTCGGATTTGTGCTTAATACAGCATCAGCAGCTGTTCTGGAGTGAAATACCGTCTCACCTTTGATAGTATGCCCAATTTTTTAGCCGCAGCATTTACAACATGTTTCTTTGTCTGCCGATTATTATATTCTTATTAAGATGTGTTCGTAGCGGCTTCAATCCGCAATGGCTTAATAACTAACGCACTCGTGTTTCAAACTCGCATTTCAAATGTCGCGAGTTCCAATCCAGTCAATCCAGTTTCTCCTGACACAGTTTTCTGATCTATCTAATATACTCTATTACCATATTCCGAGCCGATAGTAATAGAGAACATCTTGAGAGAATTAGTATTGGGTCCTTTCTCATAGTAGGGAGGGTAAAGTCCAGCAGTGGGGCTTTGAAGTGCTTTAAATAATAATAAAAACTATTTACGGCTTTGAGTACGACGATTATCGTTAAATGTGGTATCTACGCTAACTATCTGTACTTAATATTATAAAGAGGTAGTTTGTGACGTTGTAGGGGGTAATCTCTGGATCTACTAAACTGATTTTGAAAATTCTTTTACTGTAGAATGCTACGTTAACAGGGGGTGTCGTAGGCTATATAACATGATCAACGCAAGGGATTCATCTGCCCCCGTTTCGAAGTGGGGTGTCTTCTCCCAGGGCACACTCCAGGCACTTTTTTGCGCTGGATCGACTGTTGCGTAACTATGTTCTATATCTCAGTCTTTCCTTCACAACAAAAGCGCAGGGTCGACGGGAGGAGGGGGTTTTTAGTGGGTATTGAGGTTGCTCGCCCGTGCGGCATCGCTCTGAGTCTTCCACACTCCTCAGTGTCAAGCCATCGCGGACGAAGCGCAAACAAAGCATACTATTGCTAGCGTTATCGCCCCCGGTGGATGCGCGCCGTTTCCTAGTGACGGCCCTGAGAGTGCGTAAATCGGTTAGCATTTTCCCTAGCCTCAAAAAAAAAAAAAAAGGCTATATAACATGACGCTATATACCACGGGAGCGGGACAGAGCGCGGATGAAACTGCGCTGGGCCGCTAGTATAAAATATGTTTGCAACAAAGACTTTTTATACCGAAAAAATGGGATATTTTCACAGATTACAAAGTGAACGTAAATACTTATGTTTATCACTTACTTGCTTCATAAATGGTGTAATTGCGCTGTGTTTTTTCGGCATCCTGAACTAATTTTAAATATTTTTTATAACGTGAAAGACACTTTTGTGTAATATGTAAATAATCAAAAATGCAGTCCATCCATGGCTTTGTATCAGGTACTGTTATTTACAATGAATTCAACTCATATTTATATTAGTATCTATTTCTTCTAATATTATAAATTAAAGTTTATTTTAATCACTTACATTCAATATAAAAAATCAACTATTTTTTATTATAATATCATAATTTTTAATTGTTATATACTCTCTATACATTGCATAAATTTTACTCATTTATAATTTAATATTTGTATGCTTACTTATTTACTTTTTATATATTAATTTGTATATAATACATATAGCTAGTTAACTGTTAGGATGTTGTTTATTTTTTAAGCTATTTTTTGTATTAGTTTGTACATTATTTAAAACACTAAACCTTACGGTTTTGCTTGAGTTTTCAATGTAAATATTATCAAGACAATAATATAACACCAAACGATTTTATTCTATCGAACACACGGCACTTAATATTGTTTGTCTTTCTGTATACAAACCGCTATCGATTTTTTATATATCTATATCACATTTAAATTGCACTCAAGGGATTAATATAAAAGTAGATGACACAATATTATTATAATTCACATACGAGCGTTTTTAAAACGCGTATTGTATTGATAAAATTTGATATATACAAACAAACACGTGACCAATATGCGTTGTGTAATATTACAAAATCTTAGTGTAACTTATTACACTATTTTTTAATTTTTTAACTATAAACAAATTAACTGCAGATCTTTTTGTGTTATCAAACGAACACTAATTAATAATTATATTTATTTGTCAACACATTTTTCCATACATACAATCTATGTTTCGGCTTTGGTTTTTAAAATTAAAAAAATTATTTGTTGAATTTTGATAGTATCCAAAATTAACAATCTTTAAATAGACAAGACTGGTGACAATTTCGACTTTATGAAAATCATATATTTGATTTTACAAAAAGTATCAGTTAACTAATTTTTCCATTACGGGAACGATATATACATACAACAAATTTAAAAATTAGATATATATTATAAAATGCATATAATATATATAATGTTTAATCTTTCAAACTTTCTTTTTATTACAACATTTTTTTCACATAAAAAATGCTAATGGAATAGAAAACCAAATCATGTAATATCAATATTAAATAATAGGCAGAGAGTAGTGACACCTTATTTGAAAGCAGACTAAAATTGCACTATTAAAAATATTTTACATATATTATCTTTGATTTTTATATCGCAAGAACTATATTTTTTTTAACATGTATCTATTTTATGTATAAAGCGTGTATGATGTGATATTTGAAAAATTATACACAGTACAGACTCTCGTTGGGTCTGGAAGGGTACTGAATAATCTAGATTGGTCCTACGCGTCGGGTGGCTGAGGGTGAGCCACCCTCTCCGTCACAGGGGTAGGCTCTTTTAAACGTGAATTTGTATTATTTTGTGGTTACAAGACCAACTGATTGATATTTTATAATATTATATAATAATAAACATGCCGTGTTTGTACATTGAGGCTATTAACAAAAACAACTGGAACAAACTCGAACAAAAAAACAAGCGACGGAGAACATGTACCATGTAATTTTTTTTAGATTTCTTGTCTGTTTGTTAGAGATTGACGTAAAAACTACTGGACCGATATCGATGCGGTTTTTGCTGATTGACAGCAAATTTTTAGTCTTAAAATTTGCGCTTTTATTTATCCTGGGATTCCCTCTGGAATTTTTCTGGGGATGAACGAATGGTCAGCCTCATTTGTCCAATTGCGGCATACAACGTTTAAAATGTTATGATTCTTTATTAACCTATTATTAATTATTTTGTGTGTTGCCTTTGACAAATAAATGTTTCTTTCTTTATTTGTTCTTTTCTTAGATAAGAAAAACCAAACCGACTTCATACTAAAAGCCAAAAATAAATATTTGACTGACTTCTTTCTACAACATCTAGAAGTTAGTGCCAAGTAAAATATAAAAGAACAACAAAAAATTTACAAAATATCATAATTTTTAATCGATTAACAATTGACGAAGAACTCGCATAACATGCATATAAAAAATCAAGCGCCTGTAGAAAATGTAAAACCTACTCGCGTATACAAGCTTTTTTCCAAGAATTTAGGCGCACGCGTTCTTTAAGGACTATTATCGATTTTCCTGGGATCCGATCCAATCATCAGATCTTGACTTGGTGACACTGGGACTACCTAAGGAGTCCCCTTTCGATTAAAAGGAAAATTTTGAAAATTGGTTCACAATTGATAGAGAAATCGAGTAACATATACAGTATACAGACAAATTGAGAACCGCCTACTTTTTAAGCTCGGTAAAAAAAAAACCAATGTGATTTTGACTTTGATCGATAGCAAATGTTTTGTCATAAAATGTTTGATTTTCTATCCCTGGAATCCTGCGTGACATTTTTCGGGAGCAGTTTGTATTTGTGTCTGGGTGCATATAAATTAGCCTTTTTAAATGTTGTGCCACTTTGTGTCCCGAATTTCTAGTCCAGCGTGGAAGAAGTTGTGGACATATCTTAGTATATATATCGCCATCAGTTAAGAACATTCCCGAAAAGTTGGTCGCATTTCCTTGTTGTATGGCAACACCAAGACGCTACCTTAATATAATATTTACTGATATTTTTTTAAACTATTCCATGTGTATCTGTTTCACTAATTCACGCCAGTAATTGTGAAAGTAATTCTGATCTTACACGGTCCACTTTTATCTTTCAATTCGGATGAATCAACCAAAGTGATCCATGTAAACTTATAATTCATTCAATGTCTTTGAATGTCATCGAATTCCTTTAAGCTCGTATCAGACGGTTCATTTCTGGCTTACAATTTGGTGGAAGTTATCGAAATGATCCATCTAAACTTAAAATAATTAAACAAAAATACTTATGATAACATTAACAATAATGTGTTTATTTTATTTACTTGTTTTTTGTTTACGTATCTATGTTTATATATCTATGTATAAATGTTTATTATTATTATTTCGATGTAAATGTGTCTAATAACCCGTTTTATTTTTATAATTATTAAACTGAACTGATTTGACAAGTTATTTGTGTTGTATTGTCCTCCGTGACTGGACCCGATAGTCCCAGGCGGAAGAACTGCGCTGGCCTTAGCAGCTAGCATTACGCTGAGTCTGGGTCCAATTTTAGGACTTATATTGATGCATTTATCTTTTATTTTACTCAGTATTGTTAAAACGTTTATTTGTCCTAAATAAAATAATTCTTTCTTTCTATTTTTTTTCTTTTTTAACAACTCTACGGACTCGAGTTCCGTACCCTTTTTTACAACTTAATTTCTAGATTTAATTTTTAGAATTTAACACGCTTATTAGTTATTTCGGTTCTTGTGTGCGACATTAATTTAGTGATTTTTGTGTTGTGGTGTATGTAACCTACGAATAACTTATTATATTAATTTATTCTAATTTTAATACTAAACTTATACTAATGTAGAGTGTATCTGTTACATGCTGGTGTTGTGAGGAAGTGCATGTGCAGTGTGGGCCTAACAACTGGTTGACTGATAAATCGCTGTTCTAATCTTTATAGAGAATTGACCGCTCTACAAAAAAGGTCTGATAACATTTTTTGATTCATGATTCATATCAACCAGTCGTTTGAACGGCACAAAAATCAGAAGAAACAATTTTTTTTTCCTGTGTTATTCTTATGGGAATTTAAAAAATGCGATGAGGACAATCTTACAATTAGTATTAAGGGCTCATCTTTTCACAGATTTTTTTTTATACCCAAAAGAAACTTTTGAGCCTGTTTGGAAAAAAAATAAATTTTTTTTTTTTTTGGATCACCCTATACTTATATATATTATCTTCTTTCTTTCTATTATTAATTATCAAATTATTATAATTAAAAACTGCTGCGTTTCACCCGCTCATATACACCTATCATAACCTTTATATGATGCCTTCTTGTCTGAACGCTTATCAATTTTATATGTTTTTTTATTATTTTCTTACTATCTTTATAGATAACGCTTTTCGTCACTTCTATATTCACGCGATGCTCTCATGACGTCGGCAGTTGTAACACAATATTTTAATTAATTTATTATGCTTTAATGCCTGGACCAAGTTATTATCTAATTGCACTAATTTCGGCAATAAATGTGTTATAAAGGCTACAATAAAATAACAATTTTATGAACTAGGATATGCCCGCAACTTAGGTCACGCTTGACCAGAAATTCCCGCGGGATTCCCGGGATACAGAGTATCGCAGCATTTAAAAAAGAATGTAAGCTATTGTTTTAGTTTAGTGGATACTGTGTCCGAATAAGCTATTTTTTTTTTGCATATTTATGCATCCGAACAACTTCAAACCACTCCCGGGTTAAATATCACACATGTTTTACAATACATTAAATTTGCCGATTAGTGAAAAAATCCGCTTTGACAGTCATTTTTTTTTCGATTTGACCCTTTTAAATCGTTCCCAGAAAAATGCCCGCGGGATTACGGGGATAAAAAGTAGCACAGAGTTTAAGTTTAGGAATTTTATGTCGATCAGCGAAAACCATATCGAAAGCAGCCTAGTAGTTTTTACGTGAATCCCGAACAAATATACAAGAAATCTAAAAAAATTGTATCTTTTCTCCGTTTATATAGTCTATTCTAGTTTGCTTTTTTATAAATAGCTTCAATGTACAGACACGGCATTTTTATATATTTATAAATTTTATAGATTTTGTGTCTTTTTGAACCAACTTAAAAAAAGAGAGGTTCTCGATTCGACTGTTTGTTGTTTTTTCTTGTACGTTTGTTACGCGATTTATGAGTCAATTGTGGACAGATTTTCATTATTTTATTCGAACGTGTATACTCCTGAGGTGGTTCCACTGTCACGAAGTCAGGATCTAATGAGTGTATACCAGGGAAATCCAGAGCAACCCTTGTTGAAGGGCGTCTGCACTCATCGGAAGGCACACTTGTTGAAGGCAGACTACAGGCGCTTAATGTTTTGAGTTCTAAAGCTGTTTAAGTATTTGCGTAACTAAAAAGAAGAATATTTTTTTTAACAAAATCAAAATCGTCTATAACTAAAAAGCAAAAAATAAACATATTCTACAACATCTTGAAGTTGGTACTTAGTAAAACATAAAGGAAACAACAACTGCAAAATATAATCATTTTTATGTTTTACTTCGGGTTTCGTTTTTGTTAACTTTTTAAAACTTATTTCAATAGTATCTATACTGTTTTCAAGCGTTTATTTTACTTTTGACGTTTGCACGTCTATCAAGTTACATATTTCTTGACAGTACTGTCCACATGAAACAAATGACATAATTGCCGTACTTCATTACTGTGGGGGATAGTGATGTGATAGGGCGTAATAGTGATGTATTGTGGGTCATGGTAATGCACAGACTATTACACCATCGACACTATACGTAAAGAAATTGAAAGTAATTGATTTTAAATTTAAAAATGTTCTATATTAAAGAAAAAATATTACCGCAATTATTATAAGTCTTTATAAAATGGCTTACTTAATATTGATACGAATTGCAGGACTCGAATTAAAATGCCGTTAGAATTACTATAGATTTATTAGAACTATACAAATAAATATAATAACACGAGCAAAGTTCGGCAATAAATAGATTACCGAATGTAGTACACACGTCTTACTTCGCTTGTGCTTATCGCTCGACTGCCTCACCCCTCCGTTGGGGCGTTGCTTTATACTGTACAAATAAAATATGTCTACTCGAACGCGTGGACTGAATTTTCCAAGAATCACACCTGGCTAATGACTACCATAAAGATTACAAAACACAATGGGCTGTTTTTCCATTCACAAATTTTTAACACAAACTAAACAAAAGAAGACAGTCACAAAAGAGTTTTTATGTTATTAGCTCAAACCCCGGCGGGTAATAAATGTGCTTTGTTAACAGATATGCAGGTGACCCAAATTGTAACGATATGTTCATTGAAATATGAGTATATTTGTTACACAAGGAAGTTGATTTTTTTAACAAATCGAGTCGGTAATACATCAGGACTCATTGGTAACCGAGCTATCAAAAAAAAAATGCTTGGAAAGGATATGTGCCTTGTTTTTTCTTCTATCTATCATTTGAGTGTAATTTAAATTGACTAAATTGTTTGATAACCTTGACATATCAAACTAATCAAGTAAAATATTTATTATAAAATTAATGAAAGAATTTTGTTATTAATCTAGAAAGATAATTATAGTTCATAAAAAATGGAGGTCAAAAGAACGTCAGTAGCTATTGGCATACATTTTTTTTGTATTAAAAAAAACTGCAGCTCAAGTACAATTCGTTGGCACGTGGAAAATTAAATCAATTTATTGCATAAAATGCATGGTAGGTTATAAAATAGATGATATATCCGTGCAGGAATGGAGAAAGAATACAATTTCCTGCGTTGGGGCGGCCTGTCGTAAGAGGTGACAAAACAACCCATAGCCAGGTGGTAGGGCATTTGCCCGACTGGATGGCTACCACCCCTGGTCTAAAGTACGTCGCCATAACAACCTTGAGTTGTGTTCTGGCATTGGTGACCAGGTTCCAGTCTCTCTTAAGAGAGCAGCGGCGCATTTGTAGACCTTTGCTGTTGCAAATGTCCATAGGCGATGGTAACAGCTTTCCATCAAGTGAGCCGTCAGCCTGTCTGCTGAACTCCTGCAATTAATTTTAAAAAAAGGTCTTTTTATAAATATTACATCTTTTTTGAGGATTTAGGGTACAATTTTCTGTCACTTAAATTATTTTAATGTTACATAATTATATTTTATTAAAATTTTAATTAAAATGTAAAAAGATTATACAAATACACTTAAGTATTTTCTAGCTTATCTATATTTATATTGTTACAACTTAGGTCCCGACAAAAACAAAATCCACCTGCATATCTGAAACAAAGCACATTTATTACCTGCCGGAATTTAAACTAATTGTAACTGCTTTATGAACGTCTGCGTTTGTTTACTTTGTGTTTAAAATTTGTGATTGGAAAACAGCCCATTGTTTTATTGTACTCTTTTATGGCAGTCATTAGCCAGGTGAGGCGGATTAAGTCGCCTTAGATACGGGGACATTGCAATTGCGCAGTATAAAACGATGACTTGATGGAGGGGGAGGCAGTCGAGCGAGAACCACGAGCGAAGCGAGAAGTCAAGTACTACAATCGGGAATCTAAGTGACGGACTTTGCACGTTCTATAGAATTACGACCTTCTGCATTACGTTTGGACTTGTGTTCGGCTATATTTGTACCTGTGTTATACGTGTTTGTACAGTTCTCATATACACTATAGTAATTCTAACGGCATTCTAATTCGAGTCTGGCGACTCGTAAAAAAATACTTTCTTTAAAACTGAACACATTCACAAACATGTTTAAATACATTAATAATATAATATTTTGTACTTTGTGATATTTTATATCAAGACACAGCTTGCGTTATTAGTGTCTATAGCATTAAATCATAAAAACGAATTCAAATCCTAGTAAGCCGGTGCGGACGCCTGCCTACATGCTTGTGCGCATGCCTGCATTCCGCATATAATTATATTATTATAATTATACGAAAAATACGATATAACAAAAAAAAGTGTGTGTACTTATGTACACGCGTTAGAAGTTATACTCCTTTGGCGTAACAAGATAAAAATCTTTTCAAAAATTTTATCATTCGCCTTATTCTACGTTTGTAGAAAAAACGACACTAACAATAGAAAAACTAAAATGAAGACTCGTGACGGTGCGCGCGCGCATCGTAAAAATTTACTCTCATCATTTTTCCCTAACGCGCCAAAAGAAGTATAACTTCAAAAAAATATATTTAAAACATCATTGAACACTTAAACGCTCTTGTTAAAAAAATAATCTTATTTTGTATTTGAATGAAGCAAGAGAATAAAAAAATATTTCTGTTTTGTTGCGGATTATGTTACAACCAGTTGTCATGCGGTGTATAGGGGAATGTTGGCCAATGTTGGTCTTGTAGGTAGCTAAGCAAAAAGTTTTTGAACTCGACTACCTACTACCTACTAATGACATTTTTCCATTCGATGAGACCATGTAGTAATTTGATAACTTATTACTAAAGAGTTAATATACCTACACTATAATAGCTTTAGACTGAAATATGGTAAATCTTCTATGCTAATTTTTACTATGTATACTAAAATCAGAAATGCAAAACTTTGGATGTATGTTTTCATGAGAATCTTAACAAAAAGCGCAAGCGCAAAGCATTTGATTCTTTTTCTATAATATATAGTATGTATGAGCATTTTCTTCACCTTCGCCAAGCGAAACCACTCATAGAAAAAGAAAGAAGAATAAAATGTGGTCGGCAAGATTTCGGCACCATGTATACCGAGCATAGCAATTCCGCACCACTGCTGCGCCAACAAGTCGGAAAGCAGCCTACTGGTCGTCCCGTCTTCCATCGTGCAACGAAATCCTGTTGGTATATGGGATGTACACCCCATTTCTTAAAGCTCCCACGCTCAACTACACAACGGCTCTCTAGAACGTTTATTCCGTGTACAACAATGATCAGGAGAGAGCTTCCCGCCGAGGTTTTCCCTCTGCGCTACGACATGGGGTCGTTTAGGAAGGGCGTCATAACATTTCTTAGAGGCCGGCAACGCGTTGGCAACGCCCATTGTGTTGCAAACGTCCATAAGCGACGGTTACCACCTTCCTGGGCCGTCCGCCTGTTCTCCTGCTTCAGGCAAAAAAACAAGAAAAAAATGGTATTTTAATTTCATATCATTTTTGTATAACCTTGTTTTTGTTGTAAGTTAGTTATGATTTTTGAAGTGAAACTTCTATATAGAGGGGGTCTTATGGAGTTTTGACTCACGAAAAGATGTCACAGTCACGTGATCACCGTCACTAATTCTTACATTTTTAAACTCGTGATATCTTTCGAATGGAATGTCCGAATTGAATAATTCAAAAAGTTATATAAAGGTATTGAAGCAGTCTTGAATATGAAGTAATTTATTTTGATAAGGATTAATATCAAGATACAAATAAAAAGCCTTTTCTAGCGGCGGCATTTTAATTAATTTTTTATAATAAAAAAACGCTTATTGTGGCATAACTATAATAGTTAGATATATGTTGTCGCGATACTTTTTGTAAATAATGATGTGTTCTACAAAGTCGTAGTACATTATTTTATTTTATCATCAATAGTTTTCGCAGCGCACGCGATTTTAGGTATTTTTTTTATACCTTGGATTACATTTTTGGAGTTTTAGTAATGATCCCTAATTTTTTTGTAAATATAATATAGCCTATGTCACCCGGGGATAGCGTAGCTTGCCAACAGTGAAAGAATTTTTCAAATCGGTTCAGTAATTTATTTTATTTGTTATTTTATCATCAATAGTTTTCGCAGCGCACGCGATTTTAGGTATTTTTTTTATACCTTGGACTAAATTATTGGAGTTTTAGTAATGATCCCTAATTTTTTTGTAAATATAATATACCCTATGTCACCCGGGGATAGCGTAGCTTGCCAACAGTGAAAGAATTTTTCAAATCGGTTCAGTAATTTCGGAGCCTCTTAATGCAAGCAAAAACCAATCTTATCTTTCCTCTTTATAATATTAGTCTAGATATTCATAAATATATTTATTATAAAATTAATTAGATATTTGCATATTATAAAAAGCGCAAGATTTTGCGCTGGAAGTTGCTTAATAAAATTGGGAGCTGGGTTGCCCTAAAAAGCGCTATATCTAGCTTCGAAAGCGCTAAAGTGGCAGACTTGGTGAGCCGAGCCGAGCGCCGGGGAAGTCCCGCAAACGAGAAAGCGAGCGAGGATATACCTCGTTCTCCGACGACCTCGTCCCTCTAATACCTAAAATCGCATTCTGCGCATCGGAAAGTGGGATGTTCCAATAAGAAAACAAATTAACAACTAGAAAACTTTGCCAACTGTTCAGTTTTTCGAAAGTCATAACAAAAGTGAACGACAACGAACAACAAAAGTGTTGACGTAAAAAATGGTCGGTGCGTGGGTAGCGTATTACATACACCATTAAAATGTACTTAACCTAACCAAATCATAATTTGCAGTAAACCTGCGAAAAATCGAAATGTGTGCTGGGACACATATTAGAAGTGAAACTTCAACGGACAAGTGGAAAAACGAATAGCAACGGACAAGTGGAAAAACGAATAGCAACGGATAAGTGGCAAAACGAATCGCAACGGACAAGTGGAAAAACGAATGGCAACGGATAAGTGGAAAAACGAATCGCAACGGACAAGTGGAAAAACGAATCGCAACGTACAAGTGGAAAACGAATCGCAACGGACAAGTGGAAAATCTTCAACTGACAAGTGATAAAATGAATCGCAACAAAATTTTAACTTGAGTTTTACGGGCAGATTGTTAATGTACTTGTCCAATTTGAAAACCTGCCCGTAAAACTTCAAGTTAAAATTTTGTTGCGATTCATTTTATCACTTGTCAGTTGAAGATTTTCCACTTGTCCGTTGCGATTCGTTTTCCACTTGTACGTTGCGATTCGTTTTTCCACTTGTCCGTTGCGATTCGTTTTTCCACTTATCCGTTGCCATTCGTTTTTCCACTTGTCCGTTGCGATTCGTTTTGCCACTTATCCGTTGCTATTCGTTTTTCCACTTGTCCGTTGCGATTCGTTTTTCCACTTGTCCGTTGAAGTTTCACTTCTAATATGTGTCCCAGCACACATTTCGATTTTTAATTTATTTAATTATGAAATTCATCTTAACCGTGAATTACAAATTAGTTATGTCTTACGCTCACGACCTTCACTAATTAGGAGACTGACTTCAGGTGGTTTGTGAATAATAAATTTATGTGAACATCTGGGTCTTATTCATATTGACGTAGAGTAGGTTTGAAGTCTGGTTTAACTTACTCTGACTCAATATGAAACTCGGGCCTTCCACTGTAGAGGAACGTATAATATACCCGCCACCCTTTTGTTTTTTTTGGCCAGGTGAAATCCGTTTCAGGACTAAACCGCGACAGGCACAGAAACGTCGGGGGATGTTCGCGACCCGTGTGACTGTGGGATTCGCGAGATCGGGGGTGGCACTAGCGTGCCCTGTCAGAACTGGTGCCCGGGGACTAGGCCCCCGACCACAACTAGGTCTTTTCCACGCGTAGGGTGGTCTATAATGCGCCCCACGGGAAGATATGGGTGACGAGATTCCGATGCTGCCCGGTCCAGGCTGGACACTCCTGGAGTGTGTGCAGCGCCGTGTCCTCGTCGCCCATGTCTTAATGGTGGCACCCTGATGTGGGCTGGCGGCCGAGGCAACACAGGTACCTCCCGAAGCAACCGTCCCCCGTGTCAGCCTGAACGTCAGGGTGCCGTGACTTTGTCCAAACCAATCGTGCAGGACGCGCCTCACCACCTCAATGGTGGTGGGGCCCGCGCTGGGGCGTCTAAGGCACTCTTCCTAGACCCCCACGGCAACCTGGCGGAACTCCGACCGGCACGACTCGATTTCGCGAGGCGCGGGTCTGGTGCCCCTGGCCAGGGCCTCTTTACGCCACGTATACAACGACGCTAGGACCCTGGCTTCCAGGTCCCATGTGGGGGATCCGGCGAGTAGCGAGACCATTTCGAAGGATACCGTGCGGTATCCTCTTATAGCCCTGACGGCCAATATACGCTGTATATAGAGTGGAACTCTTCACCGTCGTCTGTTTTTCCTGAAAAATACAATCTAGATGTTTTTAAGTCTCGCGTGAACAGGTATCTTCTAGGTAAGCGTGCTCCACCGTAGACTGCATTTCCACCTGACATCAGGCGCAATGGCAGTCAAACACGAACCTATGCAATAAAAAAGTACAGTATTGAGAAGAAATATAGTAATCAATTTAGGTAGAATGAAGAAGCAATATTTCGATATTTACGTCATAAACGCACGAGCACACCCATCGCCACAAGCCGGGCACGCGGGTATCATCATCCACTCCTTCCTTAGTAAGATAATCTCGCCATTATCGTATCGTTATACAAGTCTTTTATCTTGAAGGGACTATACATGATCAATCAACATCAATCACTCTTGTATATAACTAATCCGTCTAATAAAATCACCAAATAATTTTTGTCTTTGGTTTTGTTTGCTAACCTCTATAATGTCTGAACTAATGAAAAATAAAATATTTTACTGATAATCTTTTCATTCTTAAAGTCTTGAATATTAACTAATTCTCTTTTTAACTGTAGTTAAGTTATATTACTTGCACTGGCGGTGGATGTAAGAGACATTTTATTTCGTAATATGTGGCCTATTGCATAATAACATTGTTATAACGGAAGTAGTTTGCATAGATTAATGTATTCGTATTTACTTACTCTATCTTTTCTTCCACCTAGAGAACCAATTATTTGGAGTCAGCAAAATATACCTCCTTTGTCACATCATAATACTGTGTCACATATCATTAGGTGGGCCCTCTGCGTGTTTGCTGCTGTGGATACTGCCCTCAGTACACCTATCCGCACCTATTGAAGTCCTGATTTCAATCAAACACTATTCTAAAGTACGTGTTCATTTGACTTACTGAGCCGGAGTCTACATACATACGAGTCAACACGCAATTACTGGCAACCCCGTTGCATACATTACATTCACAAAAAACGCAGACGTAACTTGTATATTTACACTAGCTGACCCGGCAAACGTTATATGCTATAAAATTAAAAAAAAAACACTATAGGAGCGTGAAAAATAGTTTACTCCCTTTTCTCATACCTAACAAATATACAATAAATCATTAGAATCGGTTAAGCCGTTTCGGGGTAGTGTGTGATACGACATTTTTAAATATAACATGTTCTACAGTGGCTTTAGGTGTCCAAAAACATTATATTATTTTACTTTTAAATTCTTCGTCAATTCGGTATCAACATCATTTAACAATTTAGTATCAACATCAAATCAAACTTCAAATCTGTAACACTGTACTCGTGCCCTGTTTAATAAGCCTTAAGCAGATTGCTGGATATCAACAGGAGCGAAATTGATACCACGAGTATTTGTTCTTATGATACAATCACCTTCTCTAGTCGTGAATTGTGATATCTTTGATTTTGTAGATTGCTTTAATCTTGACGTATTACAATCTACTATTATTCTACTTGATTTTTAACCGACTTCAAAAAGGGGGAGTTTCTCAAAAATATTTTTTTGGTAAAACTTCTATAGACGGGGGTATTAGGATTTTTTCTCTCAGAAAAAAGCGTTACGGCCACGTGGAGGGGGTAGAAGACATATCGCGTGGTGAGTGGCGGCATAACTTTAGAGTTGACGTGGTGAGAGGTGGCATAACTTTAGAGTAGACTATGGTGTTTTTTTGGTTCCGGATCGAATTCAGATATTTTGTTTGATAAAACAAAATGTTTAAATAAAAAATGCATTAATTAAAATGTACCTAACCATAATTTGCAGTAAACCTGCGAAAAATCGAAATGTGTGTTGTACAGATAGTAGAAGTGAAACTTCAACGGACAAGTGGAAAAACAAATGGCAAGACAGCAAGCGGCACAAACATATAACTCTCACAAGTCACTGAGGGTTGCATATTTGTGTCGCTTGAGTGATTCAGTTGTTTCCGCCGCCGAACTGGCTGACTTTGACGTGTTTGGCAAATGGGATGCGGCCAACGTGTCTACGCAGGTCGCATCCCATACCAAAGGCTTTGCCACGTTACTAGGGAATTAGTCATTCCGTCTGGAAGCCTACCATCGTCATGTGCAATATGAAATTAAACCATATTTGGAAATGTGTCATATATGAAGAGTCACTACAACGCAATCCCACATTCTAAGAGTATCATTTCCATGTTTGAGATGTTAGGAATGTCGACTTTGCGACGTGCCTTACCCCCATAGCCAGCCTGAAGGCGCCATACGTACGCGACCACTTAGATTAATAATCTTAAATTCAAGGGGATGAATGCTTGACACGGATATTGTCTTATAATGACGTGTGGCGTGACGTCACAGCTTGTACTATTGCCAAACGAGGCTTCACGATTATATGAATAAAATTTCATTGTAGTTCGTTTTGTTTAATATGTGGATATTTTTTTAGTTAGAGATGGATGGGTACAGATGTAAAGGTAGACAAAAATAAAGATGGATGGACTGCGTGAAGGTTGATATTATGTTGATTTGTGGTGTGACAGAAGATGTATGTCAGAATAGAGGAGTGCGGAAGGAAAAGACATATTGTGCCGACCCCAATTAATTGGGATATGGTGAAAGAAAAGAGAGATTTTTAATTAGAGATGCCACGAATTTTAAATTTTTAATCGATATGAAATGAAATTAAATATTTATTCTTGCATAAATGTAGTTGTATACGGATGTTATTCCTAGAAATACATGGTTCAGTACATTTTACCAGTTTCACTGGTGTGCAAGTAGGCAGTATCTTAATCGTCATTATTTAATTAGTTATTTATTTTATTAAGTACCTTTTATCCAACTTGAGTCGTATTTATTACATTTATTTATTAATTCATAATATTTATTACCTTTATTAATTATATTGATGTCTGTTTTTTTTAAAATTATTATTTCAATCTGTATATTAGGCTACTTTTTAAACTATTTAGTATTACCGTGTAGTATTTGAATACCGAATACCAAATGGTGAAAAAAACGCACGTTTTTTTTTTAATTCTTTTGTTTTATTTTATCTTAACCTATTCATATACATGTTCTTATATTCTACTAGCTTCTGCCCGCGACTTCGTCCGCGTGGTGCGGTTTTTTAACTATCCCACGGGAACTCGTTTAATTTTTCGGGATCAAAGTATCCTATATCCTGTATGTTGACCCGGGGATATAAACTACCCCCATATAAAATTTCATTTAAATCGGTCCAGTCGTTTCGGAGATTAGCCCGTACAAACAGGCAGACAAACAGAAACAAAAAAAAATGATAAAAATCTAAATTAGTTCTTTCACTTCTTACATCCCCCTGACTCGGTTTTTACCATTTTTTTTCATTGTACAGAAATTCGACCTCTACAGGTTTATTAAATGTATAGATTATATTTATTTATTTACTTAAAATCTAAGGCTAGTGATAGCTACAGTTTATTAATTCTTATTTCTATGTTTACAAATATATTAGCAACATTTTAGATATATAGATGGATAGATAACACTTAATTGCTCACCAAAATAAACAAGTATAAAAACAAAATGCATAATTACAATAATTGGCAAAACGACAGGCGGCCTTATCGCTAAAAAAGCCTTATCGCTTTATAAAGCCCAGGTGAGGCCGCATATGGAGTACTGCTCACACCTTTGGGCTGGAGCACCTGCCTACCAACTCAATCCCCTGGACTCTATTCAACGTCGAGCCGTTCGCGTTGTTGATGATCCCATACTCACAGACGGCTTAGATACGCTTAGCCTTAGGAGAGACTTTGCTTCTCTCTGCGTATTCTACCGACTGTATAACGGGGAGTGTTCCGAAGAACTGTTTAGAATGGTGCCTTCGTCCTCTTTCTACCATCGCACCGCTCGCCATCGGTTGGGAGTTCACCCCCACTTCCTTGAGCCACTTCGCTCATGTACGCAACGGTTCTGTAGAACGTTTCTCTTGCGTACCGTAGGAATCTGGAATGAGCTCCCGGCCGAGGTTTTCCCACAGCGCTACGATATGGAGTTTTTTTAAAAGGGTGTCATAAAATTTCTTCGAGGCCGGCAGCGCGTTGGTGACATCTCTGATGTTGCAAACGTCCATAGGCGACGGTAACCGCTTTCCACCAGGTGGGCCGTCAGCCTGTTTGGTGTACTCCAGCTATAAAAAATAAAAATAAAAGCGATCTCTTCCAGGCAACCTAACTTAAAAGAAACATTTTATTAGCTTTTGTTTTTTTTATAACCTTTTCTACTATTACTGTCGCATACCGTATGAAGTCCTCGATCTCTCTTCTGCGCATGAGTTCTTCAACATTATTTTGCATGACGTCCACGTTTAGGGTGGTCCCTCATAAAAAGGGGGCATTCGAATAGGGCGTGTAGGGAGATTCTTATGTTCCTGGTTCACAGGGACACATAAATCCAGACACATGTATTCTATACATGTGTCTGGATTTATGTATGTATTAAATGTATAAATTTGTGTAAGTATGTATATATACAAATTGTACAGTCCTACATTTTTTTCTGCTCCACCTACATCGCCAGATTAGTTAAGAATGTCTTTTAAGCTATGTTGCCTGGAAGATATTGCTTTTGGCGATAAGGCCGCCTGTTGTTTTGCCAACTTTGTAATTATGCATTTAGTTTTTATTTATTTTGGTGAGCAATAAATTGTTATCTATATAAAATACAATATAAACCAAAGCTATATTAAAAACTAGAACTAATTTAAAAAAAGGTATAATCTAGTATTATAAAATTCTAAGAATGCCCTGTCTGTATATTGCCGTTAGAAAAAAGCAACCGGAATACACTTTAAATCAACACGATGCATTTTTTTAGATTTCTTGTCTGTTCATCTGTTTGTTCGGGATTCACGTAAAAAGTAATGCTCCGATTTCGATACTGTTTTCGCTGACATAAAATTTACACCACTAACAGTCTTTGACTTTTACATCTACATCGACCAGGGTATCCTGGGTCCACTACATTAACGTAGAACGAAATATAATATTTTTTATTATTATTTATTTATTGTTTAACATGTCACATATTAAAAACATTAATTTAATTAAATAACAAAGACAAGGCAATAACAAAGGTAAAGAGATTCTTTAAAGATTCTAAGAAACTCTTTGACAGTAGCCGTGATCAGAAGGCTGGCTCATATTTCGCACAACAAACAAGTATTGCCATACAGCGTGGCAATGCAGCCAGCCTTCTGGGCACGCTCCCTGTTGGCAGTGATCTCCTACATAGTGTATTTTAGTTTCGATGTCTCAGAAAAAAATTATGGGATCTTTTTACATTAATTTATTTTAACTCGAGTGGAACTCCTTAAAAATAGAGAGATGCCACGAATATTGCTCAAAACGTTCCTTAAGGTAAGGACAGTTAGTATTTTAAATATGTTTATTTTTAGTATTCATTTAAATTTCTTATTTTAACATAAAAATAAATAAGTAATAATAAAGATTGTTATTACTCATAGTATGTAAACATTTTAAATCTGTTTAGTTGTACTTAATTATATTTTATATTGAAAACATTACAAAATATATATTATATAAGTAATTTTATTTAATTACAAAGTTAAATAATAGTGTGAGATCTTGGCATATTAAAACATCGAATAAGTATTATATTAGACAATAAGTAATATTACAGTTTATTAATACAATATTAACAACGTTATAAAAATAAAATAAAATAATGTCGTATATGTACCAATTCGTTGATACTTAACTAAATTACTTGTAATATCACATTTGAATGGAATTTCAAAATCCAAAAATATAAATAAAAATATTTCTTAAATAATCTTTGACGCACAGTTGTAACTTTTAAATCATCACAGAACAAATAAATTAAAACAAGGTTAAAATTAAATGATAATTAAAATTTTTAATAAACAGATCAAGTAGTAATATCTTTATGTTCTTTAAGATCTTTTTGTAAACGCTCAGTAACTTCAACATCTTCGTGTATAATTGTTTTCCCTTTAAATTCATCTTCTATCTGCTGTAAGGTTTTCCCTCTGGTTTCAGGTAACAAATATCCTACTACAACCAAATTATATATAAGTACTCCTGCATATACCAAGTACGTACCAGAGAAACCTATAGAATCTACCAAACCTGGAAAGCTTTTGGTAACTATGAAAAATCCTCCAGCTATTGTTACAATACTTATACTACTCCCTATACTTCTATATTGTAATGGAAATATTTCACCAGCTATGACATATGGTAGACTAATCATACCAGCAGCAACAGTAAAATATTGCATATTTATCAATATTATTGGAATCCATATACCATCGTATGTAAACACATCAGTCTTTCTAAAATATACATATCCCGCTATTAAGAAATGACTACTAATACAAATAGATGCAGCAAAAAACAATACACTACGTCTATTAAATTTGTTAATTGCAAAAACTGCTATAGTGTTTGAAACAATTCTTTGTATATCTAACGCTATCATCCAGATATACGCATTTGTTTCCTTACCTGTAATTATTGTAATTACAACTGTTGAGTAACAAGCCATTAGGGCTCCACCAGAAAACTCTCCCATAAAATAACTATGAGTCATCAATACAATAGGCTTATAAAACTCTTTTTTCTTAATCACATTTTTCACGTCTTTTAAGTTAGCAATTTTCGTATCAGATCTGTTGTCAATTTTCGCTTGAATCATATTATCTAATTCATCATATTCATCTTCATCTCTCAGCCATTTGAATACTTTCGTACACTCTTGGTATTTTCCTTTATCCGCTAACCAACTAGGTGACTCAGGAGAAAAGAAGATCATAACCAAACTTGCAAAGGGGAAGATTAAAAATATTATTGCAGTAGTTCTCCAAGGCAATAATGATCCTAGTAAATGAATTAGAAATATTCCAATGCCTTGGGCGACTGACACTGTCGTTAGGAAAGCTCCCCGATACTTGGGGCTGGTGAATTCTCCTATAAGCACAGAGCGTAAAGGTAACATCATACCAAACGATATTCCTTGACTTATTCTTCCTATTATGAGAGCCTGGAAATAAAGCAAATCTTTAATGGCAAACAGGAAATTTGAACATAAGTTAAGTGTTATTATTAGCAGGTACACTTTTCATGGAGTTGTGGTTAAACCTACAATGTGTCATTGAATAACTTGTTATTGACAAACTGTTGGTCTATGAAATATTTGTACGTTGAGTCAACTAATTGATTAAATAGTAATAATTGTTTTAACACTAATTTTAATTTTTGCAATGAGGAAGGTAAATATTATAGAAATGACGACAGACTCCAAAGAAGATGAATCGACAACAATGCAAAAGATTGTCCAAATCTTCTCCTATTAAATGATCAAATTTTGAAAAATTTGAGTAGGTACTTTTGATGATTGCAATCTCACCATAGCTGCAATCATAATTTTGAACCTTAGTGGCATCTGGAGCATCCATCTCACGCGTTTCTCCTATATTGGTGTCTCATCCAGTACTATTGTAGATAAGCTTGGACGACTTGATGTATTTACATATATATATCACAGTAAGTGTGATATATATGTGTATTTACATATATATATCACAGTAGTAAACTTACCTCAAAACTATTAGAAAATATTATAATAATCCATCCAAGAAGTATAGGTGCTGTGACAGTGAAGTGGGCGATCTTCCTACCAAGTCGGCCCATAATTGGTGGTGCGAAGAAACTGCCTACCACCATAGCCATAGCAACCACCGAAGCTGGAAGGTAAAGAACGAAGTATGAAGTATATGAGATATGTTAAAGTATAATGTAAATTAATTATACATAAACAACTGGACCTCTGGCAGTACTGGATACTTAAGAGTAAGTTGATTTGGAAGAAACTTAAGTAATTCCAGGAAATAAGGACGGACTTTCTGTGAACGATACGGAAAGTGAAATGTTATTAACGAATGGCAGATCAAGAAATATTGGGTATTATGTAGTAGTAAAGGTATTTTAATTAGGAAAATAACGAAGTGCTTTCCTGAAATATGGACGAATATTCTGTGAATGACGCGGTTATGACAGTGAGACAGTAGTATCGAATGGCAGAGCAAACAGTTTCTCGAAGCACGAACAGCGCGTTCTCGAAGCTGTACAGATGGTAGAATATGCAAAGAGGGAGATACTATAATAATATCAGCCCATAAATATCCCACTGCTGGGCTCGGGCCTCCCATTACAGGGGGAATGGACAGTATACCCGCCACGCTTGTCCAAGGCGGCTTGGCAGGTTTGACACATCGTTTATCTCGATGTGCAGGTTGCATCACGATGTTTTCCTTCACCGTTGTTAGCACGTGGTAATTGTAACAATATGCACATTAGATCAGAAAACTGACTGAGAGGTGTATGCGTTACGGTCAGGATCGAACCCGCGTCCTTCGTTTTAGGGGCGCGTGCGCTAGCCATTACGCTACCACGACTAACTATACTATGACCACGAGATACTACAGTCTTATTGAATATGCACTGTTTGCTACAACTCCATTAATTCTTCAAAAGTCATTCTGTAACACAATTCTGTATAAACTTTAAAAAAAAGAACTTAAATATAAATAGAACAACAAATATAAAGAAAAACAATTTTTAGCTAGACGTGTTGCTGGGGAGTTTCTTGCCGCTTCTTCTCCTTAACAGCAATAACACGTTGCGAAGCGGTGTACATAGACTAGGAAGTAAAATAAAATTTTAACCTATATGTATGACCTTCAAAAAGTGTTCTCCAGTGGAACTTATTTTGAATAAAAACTTTTGAATTTGAATTTATGTTTTTTAAATTATGTGAATATGCATGTGAATTGTGCAAGCGAAACTTTGTTCGCGTTGCCATGATAAGATGTGTTTTGTAACGAAATTGCATTGCAACGGAAGCACCAGAAAAATGTGATAGCGTCACCTATTAGCTTTACTAATTTACCTCATACAAACACCTTTATTTATGGAGATTAAAAGTAGCCTAAACGTAGATCCAGGATACAAGCTAGCTTTGTGTTGAGTTTCGTTGAAATCGGTTCAGTACTTTTCACGTGATGCTCTAATAAGCACACAGACAAAGATTCCAAAAATTGCATTTCTGGGATCTGCTGGTGCAAATGAATCTTCCTGATTTTTCTCTTCTTTTAATTCATTGTGAAAACTCGACCCTTCTACAGATTTTAGGACAAACTAACTCAAACTAAAGCAGCTCGATTTTTAGTAAAAAATAGATGATAAACAACAAATCCACCATAAGAATTTCCAACTATGTAATGATAGTAAAATATTGGTGGTGTTGTACTTAATGGATTATGTTATTTATTATTGTCTGGGTACTTCCCACGGTTTTGCCCATATTAAGCGGAAACATGCATTTGCAGAATTCATGCAAAAACCACCGCCTATGGACACTTGCAACACCAAAGGTGCTACAAATGCGCTGCCGCTTTCTTAAAGGAGACTGGAACCTGGCTACTAATGCCGGAACACAATTAAAGGTTGTTATGGCGGCCTACTCCAGGAATGGCAAATACCCTACCACCTGGCTGTGGGTTGTATTGTTGCCTCTTACGACGCTCGGCCGCAGGAAATTGTATTAGTAGTGGCCAGGATTTTAGGAGGTGTCTCACCGCCTCTATGTTGGTCTTCCCACACCACCATGGCGACGTCGCGAAGCTGTGACCGGCACGCCTTGGTTTCCTGAGAGACCGGTCTCGTGCCCCTTGCTAAGTCCTCTTTGCACCACCGGGCAGCGGGGTGGCCTGTCGTAAGACACGACAGAACATCCCACAACCAGTTGGTAGGGCATTTGCCGGTCTGAATGGGAACCACGACTGGTCTACCACCATAACAAGCCTGAATTGTATTCCAGCATTAGGCCAAGTTCCAGTTTCCCCTTCGAGGTTGGCAGCACATTATAATCTAATCTAATCCGCAGACGACCACACAAATTGTAAATTCACAAGCTGAGCAAGCTACGCTTGTTTTATAGGTAACATACCACTCTAGGATCGATTCCACACAGCCAGACCATAATAAATAATGGAAATCTCGTTTACAAAATTTACCAGGTCAGGAATCAAACCCGGAGCAAAAAAAGAATATAAGTGTGCAGTTCACACGCAGTAGAAGTGAAACTTCCGAGAATATATTCACAGATAATTCTTCTCTGGAATTACTATAGAATCTATTAGAACTATACAAACATGTATGACACAGGTACAAATATAACTAGACGCAACCAGTACAAACGTAATGCATGATTCACTAACACGCGCAAAGTCCGTCACTATATAGCTTATCGAAGTACACACGTCTTATCTTGATCGTGGTTTTCGCTCGACTGCCGCACCCCTCCGTTGCGGCATTGCTTTATACTGTCAAATATATCTCGACACAATACTCGACCGCTTGGAGGATTTCTTATAACCAGCTTGTATTTTAAATACGAGACACCTGGCAGTGATCACGATACACAATAGGCCCTAAGAGATTACAATACACAGTGGGCTATTTCTAATTATAATTTTTAAACACAAAGTAAACAAAAGAAGTCCAAATGCGGAAAGATAACAAAGTGTGTGTTTTATGACCGGCAGGAGTGCATTCACTTTTGTCGGCGTGTAACGATATACATAGGTATAGTTCCTTTAGCCTACATCCTTCAACATATTATAATTCGAAATAAACTTCTTTAGTATCCCTTACAATTTGTCACTGTTTTAGTCTAAAAAATATTATTATCAGTTTGGTTTCGGTCCAAATTGGACCTATGTTTAACCATCGGTCTTATTGACTCTCTAATCTATGCTGCTCAATGTAAAACTCGTATCTCATTTTCTCGCAAGCTTAGTCCTATACATTTATGTGTTTATCTCTTTTTAGTGTTTTTTCATTTCATTGTGTTTCAAATCACAACGATTGTAAAGAAGTTTCACTTCAAAAAATTTACAAGCTTACCAATCCAGGAGCCTTGTTCTTTGGTTAGATGAAACGCACTGTCAGCCTGGAGCAACTGTGGCAGTAATACAGCTGGAAAGCCAATCATACTGCCATGGCCGATGGTGTTGCTGCATATAGCAGATGTTACGAAACACTAGAACAAAGACAGTGTTAAGACTGATGTATTATCCCCGCAAATTGCTAAAGCACTGGAACCTTGTCAAATTAACATTCACGTGACGTCATCCGCAACTCGATATGTACGTGTACTCGCCGGCCAGTGATGCTAACAGTACTGACTGTTCGGCTACGGTTACGTCACCAAAATGGCGGCCAAGCAATTTGCGGGGATAATAAGTTGGTCCAGGTGCTTGGACTTGGGGAGTGGACTCACTTCAAAATATTCAATAGGGAATCTTGAAGTCTGTCAGGCTTGGAAGTGCTGTACTGGCTTTAAATTAATTTATACAATGTCAGTTCGAAGCTATCGCTGGCTCATCAATGTAAATCGAGTATTACAATAAATTGGTGTTAGTGTTAATTTATTTGCAAAAAATAACAATATTTAATATTCTTAAAAATAAAACATAAAATTAATGCAATAAACAAATATATAAATGAAGTTTTCACTAAAAGATTTTTATGTACAACACACACAATACAACACAAGTACAATTCGACTCAAATAATTACGAGAAAAATTAATACAATTATGAGAAAATTGTATATAATGTGTATGTAAATTATTGAAAATATATCACGAAAATACATTCATAATATGTATAAATTAAAAAAATATCTACAATGATTAATTTAAAAAAGAAAATATAAAATAGGCATTCCATTATTTAAAATTTCTTTTTTTATGTTGTGTTAAAAAATGTATTGCACAGTGTCTCGTGCAGCTAAACTTCGTACGCGTTGCTATGGTGTTTTTTAGTAAAAAGCTACTTCACCGCCACCTTTTTGACAATGTCGGTCTATCCCAGGGAAAAGATGTCATTTATCGGGATAAAAACTATCCCAAGTATATTAACCCAGGGTGTAAGCTAGCTTCGAGTTTTATTTAAATCTGCATTCTGGTCAGAATTTCCGCCCTTAATTTTTTTATTTAATTGTAAAAACTCGATCCCCCTGAATGTTAGAATATAAATACGTAGCGGTCTCGGCAGACGTTGTCCTCTCCTGAAAAATAAAAATCTAGAACCCGATTCCAGGCGCTACCTACCGAGTCTAATTGTGAATCAAAACCACCCCTGGACCCATTCAAACAGACATAAATCAAAATCCTAGAACCCTCCAACTGCGTCAGGAACTCCCGCATTACAACCAGGTTTTACGAAGGCAGTCTGGGGAATAAATTCTAACCATACCGCTTCCACCAGGTCCCGGTAGAAGGGCTAGCCCCAAGAAACGCCGGCGTGACGTCGTAAAGAATAACATGGGTACCAAGTGTCAAAACAAGAGATCTGAGATGAAAGTAAGAAAGCGCACCCGAGGCTCTGAAGCGAATCCTCCGAATACACCTAGGTAGGTAGGTTAACACTCGGATTATGATAGTTTTATTACCCAAACATATGTGAGAATTTTCCTAATTGCTATAACGTGTGTTACCAATTTACTTAATAATATATTCTTTTGACGATTCATATATCTATAGATGAGTAGAATATTGTCTACACGATTTTACAATATTATGCTAATTAAAATTTACTTAGATGCTATGTAAATGATACATATACATAGTAGGCATGAGTATTTATTTTAATTTTTGAAGTAACAAATTATTTTATTGTTAGTTTTATTAAAATGTATTTATTTGTTTTACTAATCAAATATTACACAAGTAGAATTAGTTTAATTATTTATTACTATTTTATTTAACAAAATTGGGTCGTTTTGGTCTTACGCCAAAAGTAAAGTTTGCACTGAAAATCAGCAGTGTGTTTGGGTATAATCCCGGCACAGCAATATGCTGAGTGCAAACCTTGTTTGCTGAAAATGCGGCGTACAAATTTTCAAATTCTTCACAATTGGTCGAGTGGTTTTGGAGTTCACTGACATACACGTGTACAGAAGATGTATATAAATATTGTTATAAAGCTGATGGCCAGAGGAGTGATGTTCAAAAGAAGAATTTTAGTTTATATGAAGGGATACCTGAGTCACCCCTATGTATGTTTTACCATTTTTTTTAAGTTTTTGATTCGGCTTAAATATTTTTTTCGTATATATTATTTGTGAGTTTTTTTTGTAACCAAGTCCTTATAAATTCTATTTTTATACGTAAAATAATCAGCATCCTAATATCAATGCAAGTTACAAATATTATACTTGAAATTGGACAAAAATATTTCGAGTGACCAGACTCGAATTTTCGACTTTATTTTAAAAAAGGGAACTCAATAGTTCCGGTGTGTCGAAAAACAGCGCAATAAACCATATTTTATATACCTTATAATTTGACCATATAGATATATAGTTCATTGAAATCTTACAATTTAAGAACCGAATATTGCATGGACGCAATTTTATTTTTGGGACATGTATGGGGGGTCTATAAAAGCTTAACCTCAAGTTTGTGGGGTCGCTATCCTTGTCCCCCGGCCGCCATCTTGGAAAAAGGGGTGAAAACACTTTTTTCGCGATATCTCGGAAACTATGCGTCTTACAAAACATTTGTAAGTCATAATATGTAGCAAATTGTTTTACCTACAAATATGTTCATATAATTTTTTGCCCAAAATTAAAAATTAAAGAAGTTATAAGCAAAAAAGTGAGTTTTTTTTTATTCATTCCTAACTCTTTTCTTTACCATAGAACTTACCAAATTTAACTTATCGAATGTTAAGTAGGTAGAAAAGGTTCACTGTTTTCCCTGCCACCTATGAGGTAGAGTCCGTAGGCGCGTTTTTTTATGTATGTTCTGGCGAAACATGCAGCAGTATTATGGAGATATCAAAGTTAATGGAAGAAAATGAATATGAAGATGAAGATGAACTTCCAACTATGACTCCAATTTTAACTCCTGTCATTCCTCAAACTTTCACATTTGACGTTGATTTAGATTCTGATCCACAGCCTGGACCATCGAAGAAAAGTCAATTAGAGTAGCTAGCTAATAAGTGTTCAAAAATATTATGATGTCGAGGATTACCTTATAAGCAAGATGTCCGTGGAGTAGGTATACTGGGGATACCACGTAAAAAAAACGCGCATACGGCCTCTACCTCATAGGTGGTGGGGAAAACGGAGGACCTTTTCTACTTGCTTAACTTTCGATAAGTTAAATTTGGTAAGTGCTATGGTAAAGAAAAGAGTTAGGAATGAATAGAAAATTTCTCACTTTTTTGCTTATAACTTCTTTAATTTTTATTTTAGGGCAAAAAGTTATATAAACATATTTGTAGGCAAAACAATTTGCTACAAATTGTGACTTTACAAATTTTTGCGTCCTCTAACAAATGCAAAGCTCATGTAACATTTCAATGAACTAATAGATATACCTTATAATTTGACCACATAGATATAGATATACCTTATAATATGACTTACTTGTTTCCAGAAAGGTGAAATTTTACTTTTCGCCATTACAAAGATTTGATAACTTTTCTCAATTTACACATATATTAACGTACAACGACGTAAACACACTAGCATTTTTGGCTGCCAAAAATATTATTATTTTCGCAATGACCTAAATATATCGCTGCCTGCATCATTCGTTTGACTGAAATATAAAATAAGTGCGTATATAAATATGAAGAAAAAGTTTTGCCAACGACTACCACAGTCAGTCAGTTCGCAGTAACTATTTATGCTATTATAATTATTAAAAGAGAAGACGTAAATTTTCCTGATGAATATATTTTAACAAAATGAGCCCTTATCTCCACTACATAAGGATTATTTTAGTTAAAACTATTCTGAATTGCCTTCTAAATTGGTTTTCCTTGAAATTGTTACGTATTTTCGTATTTATTGAAATAAAACAATTGCGTTGAGTAATTAAGTTATCAATACAATATGGATTTTATTAGGAATTTGTAGTTTTTGACGGATATCGACTAAGCAATAGGTTTGGAATATTAATATAACTAAAAATGAGATAAGAATGACCTGTAGCACCACATATCGCTAGGTCACATATCCGAACATCGTACAAAATTCAAATGGTTGTCAATTGGACTTCACTAAGATGCTCATGTCCTGTTATTTTTTATCCCATGAGTTCAGAAGACTGGCATACGGCCCACCTGATGAAAAGCCTATGAACACTTGTAACATTAAAGGGAGACGGAAACTTGGCCATTAATGCCGAAACACAACTCAAGGATGTTATGGCAGCATAATGTAGACCAGAGGTGGTAGTAATACAGACTGGCAAATACCCTACCATCTGGCTATGGGTTATTTTTCTATAACGTATTGTTCGATCCTAGAATCCCATCTTAGCTTCAAGTAAGTCCAAGATCCTTGATATCGAGAGAAACTCCAGTTTAGGACGTTACTACACACCTACTACGGAGATTTACGCGAAATCTTTCTTTGTCCAGGCCATGAATCTTTGGTAGAAACTGCTGATTACTGGGTGTTCGGCTAATTCTATCTAAAAAGAGAACTAACTGTATAACTTGTTTATTATTTATTGTATATCTACGTATAGGTAAAGTGCCTTCGTGAAGTTTTTGCGTTTGTTGTAGTTTTGTACATTTATAGGAAATCTTTACTGGAAATTTAAATTTCCTTGCACAGGCAGCAAAAAGAGGTTTGTTACGTTTTGAAGAAGAAAATATATTTACAATCAAAAGTCAATGGTGAAAGTCAAATAAATAATAATTACTTACATTGCTAATTGTTGTGAGGTCTGACTATTTGGTTTTAGTTTAATAATTAATTAATTAATTCATTTTATTTGTGGCTCATTCTTGTTTTATATATTATTCAGTGTTATTATTTTTTGCCAATTGTTGTTGTTTGATATTAAAGTTAATTAAAAATCGTTCCGACGTTGAAACGTGGTCGCTTTTGATTACCCAAACTAAAGAAATTATGTATAATTTGTATAAATGTTTCGAAAATGAGTGCCCAGCTATCAGAGTCAACCGGCATGAGTGGAGACTCAGCAAGTTACTTGCCTCTATGTTGAGAGGTCACCCATGAGCCAACAATCCACTAAAACCACCCTCCTCCCATGTGCCCCGCGCTTATGGCAGGAAGAGCGTGAGACTCAGAACGTAGTTAGCCCACGCCGTGCGTGGCGCATCGGTGCTTGAATGCCCCGGGAAGCAGGACAAACTCACTTCGTCAACAGGGGGATGAATCCTCGGTTCCCTAGATGCAATCCACAACGTTCCCTTACCACAAGGTTTCTTAATATATCACTTATTAACCTTACATATACCTATACAATATGTTGTCCGCTAAACAAAACGGCTTATTTAAATAATAGTGTATTTCGTATATGCATCAAAACTGTACAACCGTCTACCAGATGAGCTTCTGAATATAACAACTGTCAATATATTTATTTAAGCGTAAGGTTAAGACATTTTTAATACAAAAAGCAAATTATACAGTAAACGAATATCTAGTACATAAATTACTATATTATAATTAATGACGACTTACATAATGTATAACAATATAATTTTGAAATTAATTAACTGACGATATAATATTGTTACCTGTAATTCACAGGACTCGTAACAAAATTCCGTTGGAATTACTATAGAATTTATTAGAACTATACAAACGCGTATAGCATAGGTACAAATATAACTGGACGCAACCAGTACAAACGTGATGCACGATTCAATAACACGCCCAAAGTCCGTCACTATATAGCTTATCGAATGTACACACATTTTGCTCGTATCGTAATCGTCGCTTGATTGTCTCACCCCTCCGTTCGGGCATTATTTTATACTAAACTATACAATACACGACCGCGTGGACTGAATTTTCCAAAAATCACACCTGGCTAACGACCACCACAAAGGATTACAATACACAGTAGGCTGCTTTTCTAATTACAATTTTTAAACACAAAGTAAACAAAAGTAGACCAAAAGCCGAAAAGGTAATAAACTGCAGGTGTGCATTCACTTTTGTCTGCGTGTAACAATATAATTTATAGTAATGCGACATTGTTTTATACTTCTATAAAGATGAAATTTTATATTAATTAATAATTTGTTTATTGATTAAATAACGTAATTATGGCCAGGCACCATAACAATCGCCCGTATTGTACATCCGAAAGGACAAACTGTCGGTCTAACAAAAAACTCCAACAACTTTGTAATTTTATGATTGTGACAGTTTATAGAATAAATGTTTATTCTATTCTATTCTATCACTCAAAGCTCTCATTTCAACTGCGTTAACCCTACTTTCATGCTTCTTCTGCCGTACTCAACTTCCACTGCCATACATTAGCGTTGGTACTAACACACCTTGATGGACAGCCAGGTGTGCTTTTACAGATATCTTCCAGCTGTTCATAAAAGAGTTTAGCGCTCTATTCACCGTATTACCTGCTATTATTGGATTGTATGCAGGTTGACTAAATGATGTATGACAGAGGATGTATGAATGAAGAAGAGAAAGAATACAATTTTCTGCAGCCGGGCGGCCTGTCGTAAGAGGCCACAAACCAACCCACTGCCAGGTGGTAGTGCATTCGCCCGACTGGATGGCTACCACCCCTGGTCTAGAGTATGCCACCATAACAATCTTGAGTTGTATTCCGGCATAAGTGGCCAGGTTCCAGTCTCCCCTTAGAGAGCGCCAGCATATTGGTAGCACCTTAGGTGTTACTAATGTCCATAGGCAATCTATTTTCATCAGGTGAGCTATCTGCTGAATTCACACAAAAAAAATATCTAATGACGTGGTTCCCGTAGGATAAAGTAATATAGCCGTAAAGATGACGCTGCGTCCGTATTATTTTGATGACGTCATTGCAATTCACTAACCAAGACATCGTCATGCCAACGCGAACGAAGTTTTGCTTACAATACTAGTTATTATTAAAATTGATACCTTATCAATCAATATATCAATCAATCAACCTTCAGATCTTCAATATAAAGGTGGGGTGGCTGAAGCAAAATATGTACGCAGCGTCTTGGCCCATTGGCCACGTATGGGCATTTCATCAAATAAGATTGTTTGATGGGTAAAGCGGAGGTTACACTATTGGTTCGTTAGATATTTTTCTACTAATTCTCGTAGTTTCATCCGCGTAATCTTCTTACCAACAGTTCAAGATAGATATGTATATACAATCGACATCAGTCACCTAGACTATATTAAATAACGGAGAGTTTGTTTAGGAGAAAAAGAAATCGAACCCGTAGTCTTTACGTTCTAGTAAACCAGGCCGGCAAAGGTTTAGCCCACTTGACCATAGAGTCTATCGTATAATGATACAATCAAAAAACTTAAAATATTTCAATATCTGTTTTTAATGATAATATTCCATTGTGATCAATACTTTACCCTTAACCTATTTGTAATGATACATATCGATACAACATATAGCTTAGTTCCTGCCATAAAAATTGTAAAAAGAACGGTGGAGTTGCTTTCGAACTAAAAACTTCATATGGTGTCACAATTTATTTATTGACAATTTACAAATTACATTTTAATTAAGTGCATCATTATTAATGCAAATTAGTATAGGGACATAACTTTAATTTTGTCTATGTTAGCCTTTTTTACTTTATGTCGGCAGCTAGTCCCCAGCTATAACAAGCGTCTGTCATTTACTCACTGTGCTTTACATGGTTCTCCATCATTAGTAGATTAGCCAACGTATTCTAGAGTCTTATTTGACTTATATAGATAATAAATATTGTTGTTCATATTTATTTAAAAAAATTCATGGACATAGAAGGGAAATTTTCATCGCAATAAAAGGCTAAGTAATAAAACTTGAGAAAAATAATGACTGTTATTACAATTCGAGATAAGGCAGAAGTAGAGTTTACATCTAAACCCTTGATGTATATAATTCACTGATTTAAATCTCTTTTTTTACACAGAGGTATTGCAAGAAAAATGTTAGTAATAAAACATGAAAAATAATCATTTACAAATTACGTGGTAACCTGTTTAACAGATTTTTCAACCAATTTGCAGTGGTCATGTTCACATATTGATTAAGATATAATTTTACATTTTTATTTTATTTTATTGCAGGAGTTGATCGAAAGCGGTTACCATCACCTATGGACACTTGCAACACCAAAGGTGCTACAAATGCGCTGCTGCTTTCTTAAAGGAGACTGGAGACAAATACCTTACAAGTGGTGAAAAGTCACAATATACAATAAATACAAAATTGAAATCAAACACGTGTTTTAAGTCTGTCAAGACATTTAAATCATTTTGTAAAAAATTTGAAAATTCAAAAGAATATAGTTATAACTCGACTCTACTCAAGTACTTTTTTGTAAGAATCAAGGAGTGGCCGTGCACGGCTCAGTAGGCATCAGTTAGCAACGAAAAGCCGCAGCACACGTCCGCAACAGGCATTCACAATATGTCCTTAGTCGAGGGTGCATCAGACACAGAACAGAACAGGCCCCAGGATCAGGAGGACGAGAAGACCAGCACTAGTGCGCCGGCGCAGAACAAAAACAACGAGGCCAGTAGGCGGGTAAGTCTTATTTTACAATTTTTATTTTTTTGAATTTTTGTCAGTCTGTGTGGATGTTCCGGCTAATCTCTGAAACGGCGGGATCGATTTGGACGGGACTTTCACTGGCAGATAGCTGATGAATACTGGCTACTGGCTACTTGTAAAATTAGGGTTCCGCGGAAAAATATTCCACGTGGACGAAGTTGTTCCGGTGGCAGATGCTAGCCTATTATATATTTTTTTATTTAAAGGTGGATTTGGATACAGACCAGTGCAATTGGAAACCTTTATAAAATTATCTAAGGACAATGAATCTCTCTCTCTCTCTGTGTATAACAGTGTATAAGGAATGTAATTACGCCGCTATTTCTTCAAATAAAGTCTTTCTTTCTTTGTAAGAGTTAGAGGAGAATTGTTGTTAATGAACACGAGCCGAAATGTATGGTACTTTTTGCTTTTGTCAGTGTTGGCATACTGGCCATTCTAGAACCGAATGGCTTAATGCGTGATGATGGCAAGAGACCGGACGGAATGTCACTCGTCTCTTGGAAGATGAGGCGGCCGCTAGTGTGGGATGCGACCTGTGTGTGTGTGTGTGTGTGACACTGGCCCCGTCACATTTAAGCTTAAAAACACGAAATTTGAATTTTAGTTAATACTTAACGAAAAACCCACAGCCAAGTGGTGGGGCATTTGCCCACCTGGATGACTACCACCCCTGGTCTAAAGTATGTCGGCATAACAACCTTGAGTTGTGTTCCGGCATTAGTGACCAGGTTCCAGTCTCCCTTAAAAGAGCAGCGGCGCATATGTAGCACCTTTGGTGTTGCGAATGTCCATAGGCGATGGTAACCGCTTTACATCAGTGGACCGTCTGCCTGTCTGCTGAACTTATGCAACAAAAAAATAAAAAAAACTGTGTCGCTTTTTCGTTTCATCGAGTTTCAACAACGACTCTAAAGAGGTTTCACTTCAAAGAAGACATATAAAAATCTAAAAGACATATTTCCGAATCTACTGGTCCGAATTAGCCGTGCTGATTTTTTCTTATTTAAATTCATTGTAACAAACTTGACCCTTCTACAGAATTAAGTTAATTCATATAAGATTTAAGCGCCACATAGAAAAGTAAATGCAAAAAACAGACGTAAGTATATTTGTATACTCTTAAAAACTCAGACCAAGGAATAAAAATAGGTACGTAAGATGGAGTCTACGTGAAACACGTCAAATGAAGTAAGCGAAGGAGTTTTAAAAATTACTTCGTAATTCCATACAAATCAAAATAGAATAAACTAAAATTATTTAAAAAAATAAACTAACTATAAAATAGAAACTAAAATTAAATAAAAAAGAGAGCATAATTATAGATAAAATATTGTCCCAAACCACTGTCAGTTAACGGGAACGTTCCCAAAAGGTTGCCGATGGCGGCGTACTTGCGGCGCTTGAGGGCCTCCTGTTCGGAAGGAGTTTTTAAAAACTTGTGGGCGTAAACTTATGTAGTTATACATTATATTATAGATTGCGGCCGTGTAGAACGCCGGGACATTTTGATCGTAAAATGATATACAATCAAAAATATTGTTTTTAATAAGAATAAACTTTTCAGTACAATTCTTCTCATTATATTTCACAGGAAACATAACCACTGGTAAAATTTGAGAGTTTACCATTGCCCAGCACCAGCAGTGGGCACGCAACTCCAGGTTTTAGTATTAATTTATACACTGGGAACCATTCTATCTCTATGCGTACAAATTCAATTGCTTCAGAATAAGTTCTCGTAACATACTGCGGCGCGTTTAACTTCCTTCAGCTGGCTTCACTCTTAAAGCTCGGGATTCGTTCTGCTTATTTTTGTCATCTGAGTTTAAAAACTGCAGTTTAACTACTAGGTATAAAACGAAGTAAGTATTTGACAAAAAATAATTTGACTTGTTATTTTGAACAGTTAAACATCATTATATTCATACGTGAAGCAAAAACTTTGTAGCCTTTTTTACGAAAATTGCGCGGACGAAGGAGTAAAAAATTTCGCACATTTATAGCTTATATAGAGAAGAAGCGACGAATAATAATATTTTTAAAAAATTAGGCATAAAAAATACATTGAGTCAATAAAAAAATTACATATACTACCATGTATTTGACACACACGCATATATACTCTTTTGTTTATTGTTAAAGTCAAATTGACAATGTTAGCCTTCGCGAAATCTATGATTATAGAAGTATAGTCTCAAACTTATAATTTAAATTAATTATGGTCGAATTTCGACCACTTGGTGATCACTAGTACCTATAAATACATATAGAACAAGCTTATCCTCGTTAAATCTAACTGCAATACCAAATACGTCCAAAGTATTTTTAACCAGAAACCAATTAAACAATTTAAAAGTGTACCATATAAGTATTTATGGCCTAAATCGACTATTCACTTCACAAATTGGTAGCAATTGTGTTATTTATCCTGTCCACCCACTTACCACGAGGTCGTAATTATATAGTTACAAATTGGAGTTTCACATGTGCCTACGCATGGTCGTCTTTGGTTATATTTTAATACGCTTCTTTACTGGAGTTTGCCTCACGGCTACGCCATGGGGTGTAGGTTTATTTTATATACATACTTAAAAAGTTAATTCGGGTCTTTACATAATATAATAGTTAGTACATATAGTAAAAATTACAACATTTTGTTGTTATATGCACTGTGTTATGCACTGTGCATATGGTAATTTTTATGGTTCGCTCGGCACCGACTTCAAGATGTAGAAAGTTTTATATTATTTTGTCTTTTAATAAACTAAATAAATTCTTAGTCAAAAATCTTTATTAGGTTATTTTATACTTTTTAGTTTTTGAAGTCGGTTTTTTTACATTTTTTGTATAGCGTCCCTGTACAAACCACTGAACAGATGGCCAGTAGGGTTGACAAATCATGATGTCACGCGTTGATGGTCAGTAGGGTTGATAAAAAAGGTTACATAAATCATTGTTGCAATAAATTTATTATTAATAGTAAGTAGTCATCGGCAAACTTTTTCCGCGCGGCTTACGCTGCCAGCGGGCCCGGCAGATGTCCTGAAAACAATGCCAGTTGCTAGATTTTGAAATAATGCAGCTGATTTTTTATGTGATATATCAAAAGTTCTTTAAGTTCATGTTTGTATTGGTGTACAATAAAGTGTTATCTATCTATCTATCTATCAAAAGAACAATAACACATTTACCATTTTTTATTGTCCGGAGACAGCTTAGATGCGCCCGCGCACCCGATCGTTGATAATGCGTGACGCTATAATCACATACTGTTGCAATCCATTGTATTCTTATTTCTTTACGATGAGTTAAACGCTATTATAGGAAAATTATTTGATTAAATTATCCAATCGACGGTATTACGTATATGCCCGTCCTTTTATATTTTCTTACTTATTTACAATTTCTTAAATTTATATGATAATAATCTAACATAATAAAAGAGAACTTAACTTATTGATATTGTATTCTACCTATAGTCCCTCGAGACTATAAGTAGAATACTGAGCCTGTATCACCATCTTCTATGGGCAAGGTGCCCAGAAGGCTGGCTACGTTTCCTCGCTGGATCGCCGTACTGATCCGTTGCCCGAGGTAAGCACCAGCCCTCTGATCACCTGAAGAGTCGATGAGTCCTTTTGATACATTTTGGTAGAGGCTCGTGGCATCAGGACCCCATGGTCCAAGCGTCTCAACAGCAAAGGACAAAAACAGATAACTCTCACTGAGGGTTGCATATTTACGCCGCTTGAATGATTCAGCTGTTTCCGCTGCCGAACCGGCTGATTTAGACGTGTTTGGTAAATGAGATGCGGCCAACGTGTCTATCAAGATTGCATCCCACACCAAAGGCTTGCCACGCTCCCAGGGAATTGAGTCATTCCGTCAGGACGCCTACCATCGTCTTACTACCGTACCTTACTAATTTATGAAATTCTGTCTATTTGTTTTCTCTTCATAGTTTTGCTTTGTGGCCCACTCTTATATCATCCACACTATTCCATTCCCTGTATATGGGGCATAATAGAGGTTGGCAACGCATTGGAATTACCATTGGCGACCCAAACGTCCATAGGCGCTAACCACTTTCCGTCAGGTCGGCTATCTGACTGCAGGCGCGATGCGATGGCCGGGGAAGCCAAAGGAACATAGAAGAACTTGCCTCGCCTCCAATCCACATTTCACTTTACCCCCGGGGGCTTCACACCCAAGTGAGATTCAACAAGTCCGCGATTGAATTTATTAAACTGTGTAATTTTAATTCGTGTTCTAACGATAACTAGAGTATTTTAAATACACAAATGTACTCTGTGTCATGGGATTTAGGCTTCGAACAAATGAGTCGGAAAAAATCACTATTAATTTATAGATTTAGGAATGTTTTCAAATTCCTGCTACTGTGCGTTGATATAGTAGTAAGTTCTGTCGTTTACACAATAGATAGTGCTAGTAGTACTATTGTCGCGACTGAAGATTGTCTTTATAATTATATACATTGTACTCTTTGCTCTGTGTACAACAGATTCAACTTACAAGACGGTTCTTGGTTTACAAGTTTAGTCCTTTTCATGATGGCAAGGAGGGAGAAAAAATTCAACAAGGAGGCCTAAACACTTCCTATTTTCCCGCTTAAAGCTATAGAAATCTTTATCATATTCAACTTTAGGATTCTCTCTCTGCCTGCGTTCAAAATCTATATAGATAAATGAAATTGAAGAGTCTATTTGTAAAGACAAAATTACAGTTTCTACTAAATGTACATGTATAGACAGTACTACTTATATTAAAAAAAAACATATATTTTCCGTCTGTCTGGATGTTCCGGCTAATCTCTGAAACGGCTGGACTTTGACAATAACTTTCACTAGCAAATTGCTGATGTTATATGGAGAACTTTGGCGCGAATATGATTCCACGCGGACGAAATTGCGAAATTTTTTGACGAGATTTTGTTTTAATGCAAATATCAAAATTCCAACAGATGTCAGACAGTTACATGTGGAAAGAACAGATTCATACTCTGATGAAGGGAGGCGAGAGTGAGTCCGACATCTCGGACTCTGAACACTTCTTGACTAAAGGCGCCTTCCTCCTAACCCCCTCACACGGCCTCAGCATGGAAAAGGCCTCGGCTATCTGCGAGAAAATGGAATTCAAAGGCTGCTTCTCTCTCACCAAGACCGCGACGGGCATCCTCTTTAAGTTCTCTAGCGTCGATGATTATCAAATGGTCTTCAAGAAAGGTTTTCACAAAGTGACAGGATCTAGATTCTATAGAAAGGTTTGTTTTGCTATCTTCTATGCTTTACTGCTTCTTCTCTTGGCTGCTATCTAAAATGATCTTTCGTTTCTTCTAATAGAACTATTAACTTTATTTCTTTGACCTCTCATTCTTTATTTAGTGTTGTTTATATTTTTGGTTTAAAGCTTATTAAATTGCTGTTAAATGGTATTTTATCTCTCTTTTATTAATGGTTTTTCTCACTTTTTATGTTTCTTTTTATCTTCAGTTTTCTCGAACTTCTTTCTTTCTTATCGTTAATCCACTTAACTTTGATTTTATTGTTTTTTTTTTATTATAACACTTTTCTTTCATTCTTTTTCGTGATTTTTATTTTCAACAAATATGATTTTAGTCTAGTGTACATTATTGTATCACTATTCAAAGCAATTTTAATATTTGGTATTTAATTATCTTTATCTGTTTTTGTGTTAATTATTTCAACAGAAATTATATTTCTGACTCTTCTATCAACAGATTGCAATTCCCTGCAGACCTCAAAAGACCTTCACCATTTATGTGTACGACATTCCCGATGAAGTTCCAGAGGAAGACGTTCGTCACGCCTTATACAAGTTCACCTCTGTTGTTGAAGTTATACGTCTACATTATTCTGGGTCATCGCCACGGGAGGGAAATACTGGTAAGACCAAATTATTACAATGAACATCGAATCTATTTATGTATTATAAAGTTTCTCCAAGGAAAAGATTACTGCGATCTAAGCTCACTATACCATAATTTTCAAGTTCTATTTGTTATTCACTTACTCCAATTGATATTTTAAGTCTGAGATACTTGTTATCATCTTACAAAACGCCGAAGCCATCTAGATTTTGCACGAGCATAGCAAGTTATGACATCATATCTTCAACGAATCAAATAACTTATTAATTGTTGGTTAAATAGTATTAAAAATTAATTATATCATGACATTCATCATGTGAGAGAGAACATATTAGGTCGGGGAAAAAGTTTTTTCGCATTTTATATAAAAATTCAAAAGGTTTTTTTATAAAGTTTATTTACTTTTGACTAAAGTATGTAGGTACCATTTTGTTGGATAACTTTTTGCCATCTTGTAAAAAGGTACGTGATCCCATTGCTATAAAAATTTTGGGGCTTCTAATCAAAAAACTGCGACAAGTGGTTTTGGCAGTCCACTCATGATGTCAACCTGACACTGCCTAAGGAATTCTGCAGAGACTGAAACAGGTGAAAATCTGAAGGTGCAAGGTCAGGACTATACGGCGGATGCATTAACACCTCCCAACCATACTCTCGTAATTTTTGCTGAGTGGCTAAAGATGTGTGAGGTCTAGCGTTATCATGGTGAAAAACCACACCCCTTCTGTTTATTAATTCCGGCCGCTATCTCTCAACTTTTTGCTTTAATCTCATCAGTTGTTCCCAGTACAGTTCAGAATCGATGGTCCTGCCTGGCGGTAACAGCTCATAATGAATAATGCCCTTCCAATCCCACCATACACACAGCATCACCTTGTTGCGAGTTAACCCGGGTGTCGCCACAGTCTGTGAAGCCTGACCAGCCTTTGATTACGATCTTTTTTGCACGTTTTTGTCGTACGTGATCCACTTTTCATCACCAGTTATCAACTTCTTCAAAAATGGTTCGGTTTCATTACGTCGTAATAAATAATCACAAATGAGTACACGGTTCATTAAGTTTCTTTCAGTGAGCTCATGAGGCACCCAAATATCGAGCTTTTTTGTGTACCCAGATTTTTAAAATGCGCCAAAACCGTTTTGTGGTCAATTCCCAGTTCTCCAGCTACATTGTAACTACTAATATGCCGATCTTGCTCCACTTTTTCAAAAATGGCATCAATTTTGTCCGTAACAGGGCGACCAGAGCGACGTGCATCTTTGATATAAAAAAATTCCGGATTTAAAACGCTTAAACCAAATTTGCGCTACTCTCACAGATACTGCATTAGGTCCATAAACATTACTACATTTTTTTTCACGGCTTGTGTTGCATTTTTACCTTTTTTGTAGTAAAATTTTAAAATGTATCGAATTTCTTCATTAGATTCACTCATTTTAACAATAAGAAAAACAAATGAAAATCACACATTTTCCTAATTTGAATTTGGAATTTCTTCTTTAAAATTAAAACGTTTCAATGATACCAAAACCAGCCAGATACAAATAGTATAGCCAAAGAGATCTTATTACGAGTTCATACATACTATATGCGAAAAGACTTTTTCCCCAACCTATTATACCAGAATAGAGGATTATGGAAGTAAAAGAAATGTTGTGATGACCTCAAAAACTTGGAAGAAGGTGAAAGGGAAGTGAAGATTGTTTTAGAATCTATTGACATGTATATCACCTACTCAGTTTTACTGATTCTCAAGTAGTAGCTAAGTCAATGTACTCACAAAATTAGTCTGCTAACACCAAGAGAGTTGTGGAGATACAACCATTAGGTTAAAAGAACTTCTATGTTAATTTAAGATAGAGAAATCCGGCATGTAACTTATGTATCTTGTATAGTAGATCATTATTCTACTATTGTAGCGGGTATTTTTTACTGACAGATAATAATAGAGGGTAGAATGTTTCGATTACCCCATTAATTGGTTCGGTCAGTCATCGCTCGAATATAAAAGCGTGTAGACCGAACGACTAGACACCATTCCCAATCCAACTTCGGTCAGGTGCAGAGTCTCACTCCGGTTTTGGTGATGCATAAGTCGTAGTAGTACACCAGAGTGGCTAATTATTGTGCGAGAAGTGAGATTTAATTTCACCAGCTTTAATTTTGATTTTAGGCTCCTCCACCCCAAAACCCATAGAGAAAACCACATCTCGAGCCCTCACCACTATCGACGGTGAGCTCGCCAGCAGCATGATACCCAAAGAAGCCACCAGCGTGGTTCGTGTAACCCTCGCGAATATCGAGGAAGCCAACATTCTCTTGCAGAATGGACTGGATTTCTACGGAGCAACGTACTTTCCGACAGAACTGGCTACTCCTGCGCAGGCTGCGAAATTAATTAAACCTAGCAAGTAAGGTTTTTAAATTTAGTAATTGTTTGATTGAAACAACAATAACTTAATTTACCTAACACGTATAGATCAGCCGGTGCGGCGGCAGATACAGCTGAATCACTCAGGCGTCGCAAATATGCAATCCTCGACGAGAGTTATATATTTGTGACGTTTTCTGTTGAGATACTTGGACCGTGGGACCTTGAGCCATGAGCCTCTGTCTTTCAAAACGGCTCACTGATTCTTCGGGTCCTCCCTCAGAGGGCTGGTTCCTACCTCAGTCTACGGATCAGTATGGCGAGCGACATAACGTAGCCATTCTTTTGGAAACCTTACCCATTGATTTCGATAACCTAGGCTCAGTATTCTACTTATAGTCTTAAGGGATTAGAGGTGGAATAAAATATAAGTTAAGTTTCCTTAATTGTAGTAGATTATGTTTTAGATAACTTAATTAGTTAAGTTATCTAAAACATAACAACTTCCCTAATCCCGACGGAATCAGGGAAGTTCTATACGGCGCAAATTTAATAGCTCTAAAAAAGAAAGATGCGGCGGTATTAGACCGATCGCCGTAGGCAACTCGTTACGACGAATCGCCTCGAAGGCCTGTTGCCGCCATATATCCACAAAATTAAAAAACAAATTCCAACCCTTACAATTAGGTTTCGGCTTTAAAGGAGGCTGTGAAGCAGCCGTGCATTCTTTGCTGTCATTCATAAATAATAAATGCGGAGAAGTTATTTTAAAAGTAGATGTAAAGAATGCCTTTAACTCTGTCGACAGGTCCGTCATGTTACACGAAGCAACATCTAATATTCCAGAAATATCAAATTACCTTCATGAAAGCTATTCAAAACCCACAAATCTTATGTATAAAAACAACATTATTCTATCATCTATGGGCTGTCAACAGGGCGACCCGCTAGGTCCGGCCATCTTCAGCTTGGCGATCCATCCGGTCATCGAATCCCTCAAATCTAAATTCAATGTGTGGTATCTAGACGATGGGACTCCAGGCGGCGACGCAGAAACTGTACTCCAAGACCTACTTATCCTGATATCAAAATTTAATTCAATAAGATTAGAGTTAAATTTCTCAAAATGCGAAATTTTCTTGTCCGATAGCCTGTCTAAAAACGAAAGCGACAATATTAGCAATATGTTCAATGTCGTCGCACCCGGTATTTAGGTCCTGGAGAAGGATTCTCTTCGCTTGCTTGGAGCCCCTATTCTAGATGAGGCCATTCCAAATTATCTGTCTGAGCAATCAGCCGCGTTTGATCTGTCATACTCTAAACTTTTCGATATTCACTCTCAAATTGCATATCACATTATACGACATTGTCTGTTTGTACCAAAATTAACATATGTTTTACGATGCGCCCCGCTTTGGAAATTTTCTAATCTTATAAAACCACTAGATAATCGCATTAAAGATGTGCTTAGTAAAATTTTAAATTCAGAACTCTCAGACAACAACTGGATCCAAGCTTTCCTACCCATTAGGTTTGGAGGTTTAGGCATCCGCAAAATCTCTAGCGTTGCTCTACCGGCTTTTCTTTCATCCGCCTACAGCACTGGCTCATTATTTAAAAAAATTATGCAACACTGGGATAATGTCAATACATCCTTTTTAAATGAAGCACTAAACGCCTGGAAAATGGTCTGCCCTAGTGAAGACATTCCCACGATCATGAATTCGCAACGATGCTGGGATGAACCTATATGTAGAGGATTAAACACAGAACTTCTAAATTCAACTAACTCTACAGGACGTGCCCGCATCCTTGCCGTTTCTCGCAAAGAGTCTGGTTTTTGGCTCCAAGCTATCCCCTCCCCAAACATAGGTACATTATTGGATAATACTTCCTTTTCTTTGGCTATAAACCTGCGCTTAGGTTCTCGCATATGTGCACCACACACATGTGTCTGTGGTATAGAGGTAATCGACCCGGGATACCACGGTCTTTCTTGCCGCCGCAGTGCCGGCAGATGGTCACGCCACGCCGCCCTGAATGATGTCTTACGGTGGGCGCTTGCCACCGCTAACGTGCCGGCTCTATTGGAGCCGAACGGTATTGCACGTGATGATGGCAGGCGCCCTGACGGAATGACTCTATTTCCCTGGCAGCGTGGCAAGCCTTTGGTGTGGGATGCGACTTGCGTAGACACGTTGGCCGCATCCCATTTACCAAACACTTCTAGATCGGCCGGTTCGGCGGCGGAAACAGCGGAATCGCTCAAGCGGCGGAAATATGCAACCCTCAGCGAGAGTTATATGTTTGTGCCGTTTGCTGTCGAGACGCTTGGACCGTGGGGTCCTGAGGCCATGAGCCTCTACCAAAATTTATCAAAACGACTCATCGACTCTTCAGGTGATCAGAGGGCTGGTGCCTACCTCGGCCAACGGATCAGTATGGCGATCCAGCGAGGAAACGTAGCCAGCCTTCTGGGCACCTTACCCATAGAAGACGGTGATCTGGGCTCAGTATTCTACTTATAGTCTTGAGGGACTATGGGTAGAATACAATACAAATAAGTTAAGTTTTCTTACATTGTATTCAATAGTATGTAATTTATATTATAGTTACTTTTGTATCTACTCTAGTTACGAAATATTATAATCTAAATTAATTTTGTAATGTACCCCTCTTATTTCTAAACTTAATTAGTTGATGTATTTTATCTAATATTATAACCCGTGATCAGAAGGCTGGCTCATATTTTGCACAACAAAAAGTATTGCCATACAGCGTGGTAATGCAGCCAGCCTTCTGGGCACGCTCCCCGTTGGCAGTGATCTGCTACATAATATATTTTAGTTTCAATGTCTTTGTTTTAAAGCGAAATTATTATACCTACAAGTAGAGTTAAAAAAAAGACATGTATGTATATAGACTAAAAGTCTATAATTATGGTGATATTATAATTGTGAATTTATTTATACTCAACTGATGATCGTGAATGTTTGCATACCTACACGTTTTTAGGGGTACAGAAAAGGACATGATAGTTTGTGTCGAGAAAAAAGTACTATATTGCTTCCGGAGGATAGATAACAAAGCCAATAAGATGGGCTGAATTTTTGATTTTTTGACAATTCACTAACAAACATGTCGTCATGGCAATATGTAGATGACGCTTTTGTTAGGTCACGATGTGTTTATCAAATTCCCAAGACGAGGCATTTGTTAGTCTCATAAATGTTATGGCGACAAATGTACTGTTCCCAAGAGACACAAAAAACCTGAATTAATTAACAAAAACTACATTAACTTGAGTGAAGCGGAAGCAAAAGACGGTAATATAAGTACAAAATGATAATATGTCATATAAGTGCAAAAGTATAGAGACAAACATTAACTAATTATGATTAATGATAATCTTTTAATAATTAATGAAGTTATTGCTGGTATAGAAGTAATCAGGTTTTCATAAAAAATTGTGTTGAAATAGCGAGCAAATATTTCTCGTATAGTGAATTAGTGAGTGACAAAATTGTTTATATAGCATTCCTAGCAGGCACAGAAAGTCATGTAATCCAAGAACCTCTACCAAACCTTTTTTATATCAAAATCTGCAATAGTCTGCATATAAGTATATGTAAAATTATATATTTATATACGACTATGTTTGCCTTCACAGGATTACGGGAGGTACCGTGTCAGCCAGGGTTCGCGACCTTCTTCCAGTCTTCGATCAGCAGGGTTTTGCAAAGTTTGCACCGCCAGCGTCCAGACTTGTCAAGCCACGATCCAAATAGATCTACGACCTCTTATTCACCTTTGCAGATATTTAGCTTCACGTTTTTGAAAAGTAGAAGTTAATAGACAGACTGGTCTGTGTGCTGCTAAGATAGCACTTGAGCTAAACTCTGCAAGATGTCTTAAAGACTCAGCTAAGGACATGGTTATCGAAACGAAAACATCAACTATATAGATATTAGTTCATTCTAATACTAATGTTATTCATGATAAAACAATAATTACTTTTAATAACTTTTTGTCGTTGCATTTTGTCACTGAATCCTGATTTATTGCATTAGCTAAGAAGCCTGTAACTAGCGCAACTGGCGAGTCAAGCTTTTATTGTCGAAAAATTATTACTTAACTGGCGAATTTCTGACTTAACGATAATAAAGGTTTAACTGGTCAGATTTGCAAATTAACTGGCTTCTCATCGAATGGAAATATAAATCAGACTTTGGTATAGTTACGTATGGATCAATTCTATCGTCACTATTCATGGTTTTTAACTTGAATACAATATTTTCATGTTTGTCTATACAGACTCATAAATATTTAAAAAATAAATGAATAAAATTAGCATTTGGAATTAGACATACATTTTGCAGCGATACGAAGACAATTAGTTCATTTCTTACACTTAAAATCTCTTAATAAAAGTACCTTCTTGCATTTACGTATTGTGTTGAATAAAAATGTACTAATCAATATCAAAATAATGTGCCATTTAACTGTCTCAAAGTTACTATTTTTGTAATAATAATAATAGTTACCAATTAAAATATTTTTTAAATTATTATTTTTGTATTTCATTGTATTTTTATTGCGTTATTTATGAAAGAGGAAATAATTAAGTGTACAGTTAGCACACTTGGTTTTAGCTTGTAGTGGTGGATGCTGGTAGTAGTTGGTGGAGTGCTGGTGCTGCCTTATGGTAGAAAGAAGAAAATACACCTTGTTGCTTACACGCATTTATTCTCGTAGTAGTTGAGCTTAGATGCTGATTCCTAGGTTCAACTTTTGATAGTAACTCGATTATATAGTATTTGTGAGCGTTATTTATACTAATATTAAAGTAGCCTAAAGTAGGTCGCAGCGACAGTAAAACGCTGTACGTTGAACCGTTCTTGGAATTTAAGAATTGAAAAAGTTTTATCTTCTATCCTCTTCCCTACAGCTAAAGCTAGATAGACTGCTAGATGTAGATAAAACAAGGAGGAACAGATTTCGTTTAATTATTCCTATTCTTAAATCAATATTGGTTGATTTAAATTAATTTGGGTATCAACAACACATACTCTTAGCTATAAAGTAGCATAGCTACCATAAATCCAAAACCACAATTCACACTAAGCAATGTCGCTGATGAGAGTGCTTTACCTACCAAACAACTGCGACTTTTTGAAAGAAAAATTAAGCAATATAAACATACACGATACATACATTAAAACTAAATATTAATGGTAAATAAGTACGTTTTATTAAAAAAATTGCTATTACATAAATATCACAGATAGATTGTGAACCCTTAAATATATAGGTTTTTTGTTTCCAATACAGTTATACATTATAATTGTAAAATTTTGTACGTCGATTACATCACATACAACTTTGTTTATTAATCAATTTCATAACCACCCTTCCAATCACTTTATTACTATACAACATAAAAAAATATTTAGGTGTTTAAATGTTTCGAAGAGAAAAGGTGATATTCTATCAAAATCTATATCAATCTTAAATGTATTTAACGTCTAAAGTAACCACTGGTTTTTTAAACACTAGGTTCTTTATTTTTCTTACTTCTAAACTTCTCTTCAATCTCTTGCAAACTCTTGCCTTTTGTTTCTGGCAATATAAGATACAGGACAGCAGTGCCAACAAACGCAACAACTCCGTATGATAAAAAGGTAAAGACCTCACCGAAATTCGCCATCATTCCAGGAGCTGTTTTAACAACGATGAATAAAGATAAAAATGTGATAGAGGAGCTAATCCCTGAACCAAACCCTCTCACTTTTGTTGGGAACAATTCACCACACATTATCCAAGGTAATGGCACAAGACCTATTGATATCGCACATATATAAACTATTAAACATAATAGTGGAATCCATACCATACCTTCGGGTTTCCAATATAAGTACATAGACAGCCCTACCATTGATAATGAGGTGATTATACCACTCAACATACAAAGAGGTCTGCGTCCATATTTTTTGCAAACTATACAAGCTACTATTGACATTATTAGTCGAACCACATCTATACTTATCATAGCTAAATAGTGATCTACATCAGCACCAACTGCTTTTTCAACTATTTCTATCGAATAAAACGCTACAGCGTTCACTCCTGAAAACTGACATGTGACATAAAATACTATCATTATGAACAACGGTTTAATGAGTTCAGGGCTTCTAAAATTATTTAATTTATCTTTCCAAGAAGGTTTTGGATTTGCATCAATTGCTTTCTTACTATCAATGATCGCTCTTAATTCTACTTTAGCTTCGTCACTGTAACCTCGCAACCAACAAAATGATTTAGCGCCATCTTCAAGTGACCCCTTAGAGATTAACCAGGTCGGACTTTCAGGGATAAATAGCAAAAGAACTACAGTTAAAGCAGGGAAAACAGTACAAACCGCTGCGGTCCATTGCCATGTTATAAAAGTTCCTATGATATGAACTACTAAAATACCTATTGCCAGGGATAACGATATGCCAGCTAAGAACAATCCTCTGTATTTAGGATCAGAGGTTTCTCCGATGTACACTGGGCCTAATGGGCCTGTGAGACCAACACAGAGGCCTGTGAAGAATCGTCCAATGAGCATGATGGGAAGATTCCTCGCACAAGCGATGAGAATCCAGCCAAGGAGAAATGGAACGCTGATGATGAAGTGGGATGTCCGTCTTCCAAATTTCTCCATCATCCATCCTGATAGAAGACAGCCTGGTGCCATTGGTAATGCAGCCATTGAAGCTGAAATTATAAAAATATCATTACAAACTTGAGTCGTTAGGGTTAGAAATTTCGACGGATTAAAATTTGAAAAAGATGTTTTAATTGAAACATTGAACATTGTTTGAATGTTTTAGTTAAAATGTACCATAAAAACAAGAATGGATTAGAAGCGCCATTCTAAACTACAGACACTGTTGTTACAACAACTTACTAGTTAAGCTCTTTATGAAAGATTATCACTTTAATTATTATTATTTTTCTTCCAAGCTAGTATTAAATAAACTCACCTATCCAAGAAGCTGTAACTTCGTCTGAAGGTATGCTATCTGTTTCATTCTTCAACTGGGGCAATAAAATTGCTGAATAACCTGAAGTAAGACCTACTGCAAACGTCGTTAGAATCGGAGCCATTGCTGCTAGTGTCTGAAATCAACAACAACACGTCGTTTCAAAGTCTTTAGTTTCTCTTGTCATTATTACGACTGATTTACATTAGTTAAGTGGTTAATTAACATGCCATTAATCCTTGTCATCGTTTAAACATACGCCTATAAGCTATTGCTTATTACTTAACTGAAAAATGTTTCTCCACAGCTTGTTTTCAATTTAATAAGTGTCATGAGATTGAAAAGAGCTGATCTGCGCCCACTTCGTTGTGGATTATTAAAAAATATACATGCACCCACGCATACACACATGCATATCAAGGTAAATTTAGCTTTGCATCCTTTAATTATTTCATAAAATAATTAATTCAGAAAGCACTCGTAGTGTCTCGGATGAGGATGAAGGCAATTATTGTCTGGAACGTTATTGCTTTAACACATTTGACAGGCGTTCCTATGCCCACTTCGCTGGGCGAAAAACATTTTTACTTTTTTGATTTATTTATCACAATCCACAATGAAATATATTCTATGTCATTCGGGAATAATGTAGCTTTCTACTGGTTAGAGTATTTTCAAAATCGGACTAGTAGTACTCACAAACTACCTCTTTATAATATTAGTATAGATTTAGGTTTCAAAAATGTTTTATATAATAAGAGGTTGATAAAATAACAACAGATTGGTGGCGTCAACAGTGATTGCAAAGTGTATTATGACATATTATATATATATATAACGAAGAAAGAATAAAATTTCCTGCGGCCAGGCGGCCTGTCGTAAGAGGCGATAAAACAACCCACAGCCAGGTGGTAGGATATTTGTCCGTCTGGAAGTCTACCATCCCTGGTCTAGAGTATGCCGCCATAATAACCTTGACTTGTCTTCCGGCATTATCGGACAGGTTCCAGTCACCTTTAGTGTTACATATGTCCATAGTCGATCGTAACTACTTTCCATCAGGTGGGCCGTCTGCCTATCTGCTCAACTAATGCAATATTTTTTTTAACTGTGCAATGGTGGCATGCTATGGGCAATGATTATTTAAAAAAGTCGCGACAGAGTAACCGCGCTGCGAGAGTGGCTACCGCACAAGTCCCGAATTCAAAGGGCACGGGTTCTAATTCTGACCGGAATGCATACTGATCTAATGTGCATATTGTTACAATTACCACGTGCTAACATCGGTAAAGGAAAACATCGTGATGTAACCGATGTCTCAAATCTGCCGAACAGCCTTGAACAAACGTGGCGGGTATACTGTCCGTTCCTTAATATAGTATGAGGCCCGAACCCAGCAGTGGGACATTTATGGACTGTTATTATTAATATCTGTTATCAATCATATTTTTTATATTCTTCTTCCATAATTCTAGATTCAATTAGGTATGATATTTAAAAGGTAAATTCCATACCTACCATTAAAAAGGTATATTCCATACCTGATTCCATAACGGAGAAAATCTAGCAACAGTTTTTGAATCGGGCAATAAATTAGTTTCTTTTAATTCTTTTCCATCATTTAAAGACAATCCATTATTTGAAGTGGAAATAGTAATATTCTGCAAATAGTTCGACATAACAATCTCTGGATTTCTATTTTGATTGCCATTGTTGTTTTCTGTGGATTGTTTTTCTTCTGTGTTGAGATCCGGTCCTGGTGGTTGAAGGTCTGGATTTGGGGCTTTATTTATGTCTTCTTGCTCGTTTGTGTCCTCTGCCATCACTTCGATATCTGAAATCAATATTATATTTTTGTTATTTATTTTAAAGAAATTTCATTAGCTTATTTCAAAGGTCGAAATGTCAAGAAAGTCAAAATTCATGAGTATGATGATGAGGTAAGTGTTCTAAAAATTTTAATTTTATTTTATATTTTCAATTTTATTAGCCATGAGATGAAGTGCAAAAATATACGCATATATAGATAGTTAATAGTCAGCCTTCCAAAGTAACCACTTACTAAAAATATATATTTACAATACTTTCCAGGCAATCTAAATTAAGAAAATTCTTAGGTAATCTGGTGATATAGGTGCTACAGGATAATAGGTAATAGATATTGAAACTTAAGCTGCTAATTAAGAAATTAAATACATATAAGTTGCAGCCGTGACTGAAAAATTGAGAGGAAGAAGACTAAGTTGGTGTGGGCACATAATGAGGAGGGATGAAAGTCAAGTGACAAAAATAATGTTAAACTACAAGATGGATGGGTACAGATATAAAGGTAGACCAAAAAAAGATGGATGGACTGCG